>JAMXBB010000001.1:50976081-51391997 GCA_024138015.1 Lumnitzera littorea
ATATATAATTTAATTTATGTATTTGTGCACATATATACATGTAATAGTAGTGTTTAATTAAAAATATATTATACAAATACTATATTTATACATGTATATACTATATAATATACATCTATATTAAATAATTTACTTATCTAGTAATTTAATTTCTTTTCCTCTTCTTTCCCTTCTTCTTTTCTTCTTCTTTTTCTTCTTTCTTTTTCTTCCTTCTCTTTTCTCATGTTGTTTTGCATCCAGAATTTTTTTCTCTTGCTTTGCTTTCCAAGTTTTCTTCCAGGATTTGTTCTTCTCTTTTTATATGTGTAGCAATTAAAATAAAAAAAAAACTAAATCCTATCCTAATCTTGTAAATTAATGAAGATGGAACAATTAAATTATAACTCAACACATGGTAATGGTAATTCATCACGTGGGCTGCTAATTAGAATTTGATTTTGCTGATTTTGGTTTTGGTTTGTGTAGGACGTGGACTTGAAGTGTAAATGGAAAGAAGGAAAAGAGATAAATTTGAAATGAAAGAGAAGGAAAATGAAAATTATTAACAAATATATGTAATTTTTCGAATCATATAAATTATAACGATTCTCCTCATAAATTAATTTTCAAATTTTTATGAAATTTTATCAATTTAATTGGTACCCGTTACAATTATAATTTTTACAAGTTATTATAGCGATTTCGTTATAATTTCACGCGAATAGGCATTTTAGTCAAAAATTGCAATCGACTATAATTTTATCACTATTGAGTAATATTTAATTATTTTATAGGTTTATATTTATAATTTTAGGGTTTCGATCAAATTCGAGTTCAATTTTAGTTAATGATGTATAAGTCAATTTTAGGGTTTTAATATGTGATTTAGGGTTTTGATCAATTTTTAAGGTTTTTACTATTTATAATATATTTAAATTTATGATTTATTACATTTTTATCTTACTCAGTTTTAATGACTCTTCAAGTCATCTATAGTATTAGGGTTCACTTCTACTCTTAAATAATTAAATTTGCGGGGTTTACAAATTAACAAAAGAAAAATTAAATAAAGAAAATGAAAGAATTAAATATCAGATAATTCCTAGAATTCTAATGTAAAAATGAAAGTATAAATGTAAAATAGCCAACAATTGTTAAAATAAATTATAAACTTAGGCTGCCTCCTAAGAGCACTATGTTTAACATTGATAGCTCGATGAAACGTATGACTTACTTACGTTCATCTTAATAGAGGTGAATCTCTTTCCTTACCTCACATTTGTACTTGCCACACATGTATAGACTTACTCTTTTTCCATTGGTTTCACAACTTCTTTTCTCAAGGTATGTAGCTTCCATCAGTTTTCTTCTTATCACAGCACTCATCAAACTTATGTTGCTCAAGTTTCTTCTTTTTGTCTATTTTTCGCTTAGATGAACTGGTTAATGGTGGCTTTAAGATCCTTACTACAAAATGTTGTTCTAAGCGATCTTTAGAGTATTTTCTCTCTAATACCAGTAGTTTTATTTTGGAAGGCTTTAACTTTCCATCCTTTAGTCTATGAAATTTTTCAAGCCCCTTCTTTACCATAATGTACTCATTAGTTCCTAACTGAGCTATAACCTTAGGTTGATTAAAGGTTTTCACCATATCTCCATCTCCCTTTTCTAAGCAATGGTTCGCGGTTTCTCTAACAAGTGTTCCCTATAAACATTTAGAAACATCAATGTAATTAACATTATAACATGTTCTTTTTAAGTTAAGGGACTTATGCATTGAATCTGAATTTTGGAAAACAATGTCTTAATGTCTAACCCTTAAAACAAGCTTATGCTCAATAACATCAATCATAGCTCTAATAGTAGTTAGAAAGGGTTTACCTAGAATTAATGGAACCTCAAAATCCTCATCTATGTCAAGAATACCAAAGTCTAAAGGAAAAATAAACTTGTTAACTTGCACTAAAACATCATTTATGATGCCTTTAGGGTATATGGTGGACTTATCAGCTAATTGAATACACATGTGTATTGATTTGGGTTCTCTTAACCTTAGCTTTTTGAACAATTTGTATGCCATCAAATTAATACTAGCTCTGAGATTTGTCAAAGCAATATTTATAAATAAGTTTTCAAGTAGACAAGGAAGAGTAAAACTCCCTAGATCTATTAATTTCTTTGGAAACTTTTTCTAGAGTAGTTCAAAGCATTCTTTGTTGAGTGTGATGGTTGAAAGATCCTCTAACTTCCTCTTATTCGATAAAAGATCCTTTAAGAACCATGCGTACTTTGGCATCTATAATAAAACATCAACAAAAGGTAAGTTCACGTGAAGTTTTTTAAAAAATCGAGGAATTTTTCAAATTGCTTGATTGGATCAAGGCAATCATGTCTAAGTCAATGTAGATATGGGATAGGCAGCCTATACTCCTTTACTTTTGTTAGTTTGTTATTCTCGATTGATTTTGGTAACTTTACATCTTCCTTACTCTTGACTTCTACTTTTTTCTTAGCTATTTTCCTACCATCCTTCTTCTCAACTTGCAACTCTCGCTCACTCTTTACGGTCACTGGATTAACATGTTCCTTAGGGTTTATTTTAGTGTTTTCGGCTGATACTTTGTAAATTTTCTAAAAATAGTAAATGATGTTAGTTAATTATGAAATTTGGTTTTCCGAAGTTATTTTAGATGTAGATTAATATAGTAATTTTATTTTAGTTAAATAATTAGTGAAAATATAGTGTGCTTAAGAAATAGCTCTATTTGGATGAAAATTAGATTAAATTTTAGAAATATTAAACAATGTCCTTTTAAGCTAAAATTTCATGCATAATATACTTAATATATGCATTTAATTATAGTAACAAGAATTATGGAAAATAAGTAAGTCTACTATTTATTGTAATTATATTGGATAAAATTGGTAATTTTGTTGTTTTATTAAATTAATTAGTTTTTGACAAAATCAAAGTATAAGCCCTATGTATTATGATTTCTAAAAGTTAATAATGATCTTTGGGATACTTTATTTTTATCTTGTGATTAAATTCACTTATTTGCTCAATTTTTACTGATTTCGAACTAAAATTATTATTTTTGTAAAAATAGATAATAGCTTGTTTAGTGTAATTTACGATCAATAATTAAACTACGTATTTTTATGAGTTAAGATTTTTCATGGAATTAATCGGGCTCATATACTATTTACTATGTATTTTCATATTATAAACCTATACATTAGCCTAATATATAATATAGTAATTAGTGCTAGTAAGATACTTGTTGAATTTGTAAAAGACTGATATTTTGGGTACATAATAGATGCTGTTCGGTTTAGAAAATATAGAATTCTAGGATTTTTAATTTAGGTTTAGGGTTTATTTGACTTAATTGCAAAGTTACAATAACATACAATTAAATCGGTAATCCAAAGGGGTGTTTTTAGACTTTTGAGAAAATGGATTAGTCTTGATTCTTAAGATATCTTAATAGTACTCAAAATAATGATTATGACGATGTAAAGCTTACTTAAATTGAATAAGATATGAATAAGATATAATCGAAATAAGCTTGGGGAAACACAATAGTAAAAACTTATAAGAGTTTGGTATTAACCTATAGTTGACTTAGGGTTTGTGCATGTTTCTTAGGTGTGATAAGTGAGGAAGGACCATATCTTGAAGCTTCGGATTTTATGTTACTATCAAGCCCGAGTAAGTCGATATTTCTATTTTTGTGCAAGTAAACTTATATCTACTTGACTTGGAGTCATTTGTATGGTAAACTGTAATAATGTGTTGGATTGATTGAATATATGATTCTATTGATTGTGTATGTTGATTGAGCGAGATATTTCCTTATGTATGATTGATTTATCGATGCGTATCTCTGTTTGGAAAACATGGAAACTAAACTGTCCTTTAAGGTGTTCACTCAAGTAAACCTTATGTGAAGGAATGTAATATAAAGTTGAGAAACAAAGTTGAAGTTAAGATAGTTAAATTGTTTATAATGTGGAACTTGAGATTCGTGCCTAATACTAGGTTATTGTACTATTTATTACATTCATGGCATTACACGAAAGGACCTATAAGTCGAGTTTTTAAAAGCTTGAACACTGCTGAGTTAGCTTTTAAGCATATAGAACTAAATTGCTCAACTTCTTTTGGCTACATGTGTGACCGATAATGTGTTGGATTTTCAAACCATAGTGGGTAGTTTTTGTTAGGGGTTTTACTCCTAAGTAGCTCCTTATTGCCTTAGGTTCTTCGACGTTATATCTAGATGCCTGAATATGTCGACTAACTGGATGAGGAATTGGAAAAGTGTATGATATTGGTACCAATGCATGTCATGTGCATGAACATAGTATGAATTTTCTGCATAGATAGTTTTTATTGATTACTCGGGTTATGAAATTGAATGTCTTATAGTAAAGATCCTTGTAAATGTGTATTATGCTTGTTCTGTGCTTTTTTTTTTTTTATTTACTCTTACTTCGCTCATAGAAAGTGAAGGGGAAAATTATATATCCTCAGGTTATGAAGAGAATTGATTAGGCATCAACATCAGTTCGGGAAAAGTCTTTTGAGAGTGCATTAGATGGAGTCAGCCACTTTTGAAGAAGTCTCGTTGTATTTTGCTATTGATTTCATGAAGGATCTTTACCTATGAATAAAAAATGTACTGTATTTTAGGTTTGGTTAAGTTTGACCGATGAAATCTTTTGTATAAACATGTGTAAAGCTAAACTCTGTTGTAGTACTCTTTTGTTATAAATAGAACTTTTGCTGAATATAAACAAGTATTCCTATGTGATGGTTTATCCTGTACTATGCCAAGATGTGACATCTTTTAGGTGGTATCAAAGCATAAATTAGGAACCATAGTATTAGCTACATGTGAGGTGAGTGGGGTAGTTAAGTACCATATGAACTTAACTTTGTTACTAGTGACCAATACAAGAAAACTAATTGTGTCTATTGTGTTTGCTGCTATTCAGAAAATAGTGTAAACACATGCAAGTGGGGATCTTAGTTCATCAAATGCTCTTAGGAGACAGATTAGAGAGGAGCAACAAACTCAACCAAATCATGCTCTGCCTATATAAGTAATGGATGTAATATAGCAACTTATACTACTTTAGCTGGGGTTGGTGGAGCGGATGGAGATAAGTTGGCTTGGGTGCAACGTATAGTGAAACCGTCTAATGGGACAAAAATTGACCTTTTAGTTGTGGAAGAATGGATCGATTCATTGGAAAAAGCTTTTGAAGTACACAAGGCTGAAGATAATAGAAGGATAGAGATTGCTGCTATTTTATTGGATGGACATATGAATAGTTGGTGGAGAAGAAACAGATAGTGGTAGAACCCATAGGTTAGAATGGATATATTTCTAAAGCAATACTTCCTTGAATATATGAAGGAGAAAATGTGTGAGGAATATTATAAGTCGAGCCAAGTAGGAAGGACTATTAAAGAATACAAATGGGAGTTTAATAGGTTGTTGAAATTTGCCCTAGAAGCAATACAGAATAATGAACTTGATAAGGTTAGTCAATTTAGGGATGGACTTGATCTTTATTTTCAAGTTGAGTTGAAAAGGACAAGGCTGGTGCAATATGTTGATTTGATTAATGAGACTTGTTTGATTGAGCAAGGTCATGACTTACGAAAGGTAGTTGAAGAAATAGAGAGTAAGAAAAGGAAATTTATGGGGAGTTTTAGTAGTAGCCATAAAATGATAAGAGGAAAAAGGGCCTATCAACCCCTTAATAAGAATCAGAAGCCAGGTAGAGCTATACAGTGTCCAAAATTATAAGGGAAATGTTTTTGGTGTAGAGAAGTTGGGCATATGGCTAAGCAATGTCACAACCCGAACCCTAGAAGTGTACACTGCTATAAGTGTTGTCAGACGGGACATAATGCTACTCATTGTACTATAAATCAGCAGGCAAGATCAGACTAAACTTAAGCTAATAGGCCTAAACTTGTCAATAGAAATAACCGATTAGCAGAGGCTAGAGCCAAACTTAGAGTTTAAGGAAAGGTGTATGCGATCCAAGATTCGAAAGGTAAGGATGACAACATAGTTACATGTATGAGTTTCGAACCTTATGATTTCTAGATTTCTTCATATGATCATGTGTTGTATGTTTACTTGAACTCTGTACCCTAGAGTAATGATGTAATTATGATTGTTATTTCAAGATTATTTTGCCTAGAAGATAACTATGCTTATACATTGTTTGATACAAGAGCAATACACTCATATGTATCTAAGGACAATATTGATAGGAATAGACTTCCAATAGAGATGCTAAGGTATGATTTGATAGTGACGAATCCTTTTAGAGGAGAGCAAGTAGTGCAACAAAAGTTAAGGGGAGGCAATGTATGTATAGATCTATATAAATTGCCTGCAAAATTAGTAGTCTTGGATATGAAGGAATTTGATGCTATACTGGGAATGGATTGGCTAATTGAACATCAAGTGAATGTGGACTGTGAAGCCTGATGGAGAAGAATTTCACTTCAAAAGAAGCTTTAGAAAGGTAACCCCTCAAATAGTCTCAATAAGTAAAGCTTGGAAGCTAGTAAGGAATGGTACCATAGGATTTCTATCTTCAATAGTGGATACCTAAGTTCAAGAAGTGAGATTAGAAAATATACCAATAATGTTTCAATATCATAAGGTTTTTCTTAAGGATTTGCCTAGATTACCACCTGATAGGGAGATCAAATTTACTATAGATCTTATATTAGGTATTGCCCTTATCTCCAAGATACCTTATTAGATGGCTCTTATAGAATTAATGCAATTGAAGAGGCAACTATAGGAGCTTCTGGACAAGGGATTCATAAGGCCATGTACATCACCACAAGGCATACTTGTGTGTTATTTGTTAAGAAGAAAGATGGAAGTCTCCATTTGTGTATAAATTATTGAGAATTGAACAAAGTGATGATAAAGAACAAATACCCATTTCCTAGGATTGATAACCTATTCGATCAATTGAAGGGATCCATAGTATTCTTGAAAATAGATTTACAATCTAGTTACCATCAATTGAAAATTTAGGAAGAATATGTACATAAGAGTGCCTTTAGGACTAAGTACAAGCATAATGAATTTGTAGTGATGTCGTTTGGGCTAACAAATGCTCCTACTACATTCATGGTTATGATGAATTATGTCTTTAAAAAGTACCTAAATGAGTTCATATTTGTGTTTATTGATGATATCTTAATATACTCAAAGAGTAAGGAAGAACATGTAGATCACTTGAAGATTGTACTTCAAACTCTTCAAGACAACAAGCTCTACATGAAGGCAAAGAAGTGGAAGTTTTGGTTAAATCAAGTAGGATTTCTTAGACATCTAGTATTTGGTGCAGGAATAGCAGTTGACCTTGCAAAAGTGAAAGCAATAATAGAATAGACAAGGTTAACTACTGTAACAGAAGTGAGGAGTTTCTTAAGAATAGTTGGTTATTATACGAGATTTGTATAGGACTTCTTTAAAATAGCTATGCTATTGACCTAATTGATACGAAAAGGCGTTAGATTTGAATGGAATGATAGGTATGAAGAAAGTTTTCAAGAACTTAAGAGAAGATTGGTAACCACTCTAATATTAATGATACCAGATGGATCTAGTGAGTATGTGATTTATTATGATGCTTCTAGAAGTGGATGAGGATACGTATTAATGCAAAATGATAAGGTGATTGCCTATGCTTTTAAACAACTCAGACCATATGAGTGGAACTACTCAACTCATGATTTGGAACTCACAGCTATAATATTTGCTTTAAAAATATGGAGGCATTACTTATAAGGGGAGAAATGTAAGGTACATACCGATTACAAAAGTTTAAAGTATATCTTTACACAAAAGGAATTGAATTTGAGGCAAAAGTGGTGGTTGGAATTACAGAAGGATTATGATCTTACAATTCATTATCACCTTAGGAAAGCTAATGTAGTGGTTGATGCATTAAGTAGAAAGAAGTTTGGTAATGTCACTATACTCATTATAGATAAAAGAGAATTGATCGAAGAAATGGAGAAATTGAGCTTAGAAGTTGTAACAAGAGAAGAAAGCAGTATGTTGGCTAATTTGAGGGTAGAACCTATATTACTTGAGAGTATAAAAGAAGCTTAAAAGGGAGATGTAGAGCTACAGAGGATAAAAAATGATATTGAGCACACCTTAACTTTAGAATTAATGATACAGGAATGTTAAGATTTAAAGAACAACTTTATGTGCCAAAGGATTCAAAAGTTAAAAGAGGTGATATTGACTGAAGCTCATAGTGAATAATAAGATGTACAAGGACTTGAAGTAAAAGTTTTGGTGGATAGGGAAAAAAGGAGATGTGGCATGGTATGTATCACATTGTATGACCTACCAGAAGGTGAAGGCTGAACATCAAAGCCTAGGAGGATTGTTATAACCTTTACCTATATCTGAGTGGAAATGGGAGTACATAACAATGGATTTTATAAGTGGTTTACCAAGGACAAGGAGACAATATGATATGATATGGGTTATAGTAGATAGGCTCATGAAATTAGCACATTTCTTAGCCATAAGGCAAATGGCGACATTCTCTCAACTAAGAGAAGTTTACGTCAAGGAGATAGTTCGTTTGCATGGTGTTTTAGTGATGATAATATTTGACCATGATTCTCATTTTATGTCTCAATTTTAATAATCCTTACAAGCAGAAATGGGAACTAAGCTAAACTTTAGTACTGCTTATCATCCTTAAAGTGATAGGCAATTGGAATGAATAATCCAAACTCAAGAGGATATGTTGAGAGCATGTGTGATGGATTTTAGAGGTAATTGGGATGACCATTCGGCATTGGTAGAATTTTCTTACAATAATAGCGATCGCAGTACTATCTAAATGGCTCTATATGAAGCACTATATGGATGTAAATGTAGATCTCCTATATATTGGGATGAAGTAGGGAACAAACAAGTCATTGGACCATCAATGTTACAAGATCTTAAGGAGAAGGTATACATAATAAGGGAATGAATACAAACTACCCAAAGCCATCAGAAAAGTTATGTAGATGTTAGAAGAAAGCCATTAGAATTCTAAGTAGGTGATTAGGTATTTTTGAGGATATCACCAACGAAGGGTGTAAGGCGGTTTAGTATTAAAGGTGAGTTAAGTTCTTGGTATGTTGGACCATATCAAATTAAGAAAAGGATTAGGAATGTTGCTTGTGAACTTGAATTAGCTAATGAGATGGCAGGAATTCATAACGTATTTCACGTCTCAACTTTAAGGAAATTTGTAGGTGGTCCCATAAAGATATTGGATGTACCTCCAATGGAATTAAAGGTAAACCTTACATATGTGGAACATCCAATTCGTATTTTGGATACTAAGGTTTAGAGATTGAGGAACTGAGACATTAAGTATGTAAAAGTCTTGTAGAGTTAACACACCATTAAAGCAGCGATATGGGAGTCTGTTGAGTCAATGAGAGCCCATTACCCTGAACTGTTCGCACATGGTTAGTAATGCTGTTATAGATTATTTTTTTCCTAAAGTAAAGTTAAAAACCGATATTTTTTCAACTTGTAGTTAAGTTCTGAGGATGAAACTTTTTATAAGGAGGGTAGGGTGTAATACCCCAGGATTTCAAGCTCATACGATTATTCTAGAATTTGAACCCTTAAATTTAGAGCGTCGAGCTATGATATTCGTTTTATTTCAAACTTTATAGTAAGGTTAAAAAGGTTAGATAAAGTAATTCAAGTAAAGTCAATTTCTCAAAATAAGCTATATAAAAATATTAATTTAAGAAAACGTCAATTTATTGATAAAGCTAATAAATATTAAAAATGTGAAATTTGAGCTTTTAGATATAGTGAGACATTAGAGATAAGTTATTTAACTTATAAAAATGATAAATGAAGTCAAATTATATATAATATACATATATTTACATGTGATATATATTATAAGTATTAAATACATATATATATTAATAATAAATTATTAAAATAAGGGAAATTAATATAAAATAATGAAAAATTAATAAAAAATGAATGGAAGAGTCACCCAATGATGTAGCAGCCTAAGATCAATTGGAAATGATAAGTCAAAAGCTAAAATACAAGAAATTGAAATCTCATGCTTAAAAAAATGAGAAAAAATGATACGTGTAGGTCACATGTCTAATTTTTATTAAATCTAATCTATTTGGAAATTATAAATAGGGCATGCACACATAAAAAATAACATTTTGGAAATCTAAAAACNACAACAAGCTCTACATGAAGGCAAAGAAGTGGAAGTTTTGGTTAAATCAAGTAGGATTTCTTAGACATCTAGTATTTGGTGCAGGAATAGCAGTTGACCTTGCAAAAGTGAAAGCAATAATAGAATAGACAAGGTTAACTACTGTAACAGAAGTGAGGAGTTTCTTAAGAATAGTTGGTTATTATACGAGATTTGTATAGGACTTCTTTAAAATAGCTATGCTATTGACCTAATTGATACGAAAAGGCGTTAGATTTGAATGGAATGATAGGTATGAAGAAAGTTTTCAAGAACTTAAGAGAAGATTGGTAACCACTCTAATATTAATGATACCAGATGGATCTAGTGAGTATGTGATTTATTATGATGCTTCTAGAAGTGGATGAGGATACGTATTAATGCAAAATGATAAGGTGATTGCCTATGCTTTTAAACAACTCAGACCATATGAGTGGAACTACTCAACTCATGATTTGGAACTCACAGCTATAATATTTGCTTTAAAAATATGGAGGCATTACTTATAAGGGGAGAAATGTAAGGTACATACCGATTACAAAAGTTTAAAGTATATCTTTACACAAAAGGAATTGAATTTGAGGCAAAAGTGGTGGTTGGAATTACAGAAGGATTATGATCTTACAATTCATTATCACCTTAGGAAAGCTAATGTAGTGGTTGATGCATTAAGTAGAAAGAAGTTTGGTAATGTCACTATACTCATTATAGATAAAAGAGAATTGATCGAAGAAATGGAGAAATTGAGCTTAGAAGTTGTAACAAGAGAAGAAAGCAGTATGTTGGCTAATTTGAGGGTAGAACCTATATTACTTGAGAGTATAAAAGAAGCTTAAAAGGGAGATGTAGAGCTACAGAGGATAAAAAATGATATTGAGCACACCTTAACTTTAGAATTAATGATACAGGAATGTTAAGATTTAAAGAACAACTTTATGTGCCAAAGGATTCAAAAGTTAAAAGAGGTGATATTGACTGAAGCTCATAGTGAATAATAAGATGTACAAGGACTTGAAGTAAAAGTTTTGGTGGATAGGGAAAAAAGGAGATGTGGCATGGTATGTATCACATTGTATGACCTACCAGAAGGTGAAGGCTGAACATCAAAGCCTAGGAGGATTGTTATAACCTTTACCTATATCTGAGTGGAAATGGGAGTACATAACAATGGATTTTATAAGTGGTTTACCAAGGACAAGGAGACAATATGATATGATATGGGTTATAGTAGATAGGCTCATGAAATTAGCACATTTCTTAGCCATAAGGCAAATGGCGACATTCTCTCAACTAAGAGAAGTTTACGTCAAGGAGATAGTTCGTTTGCATGGTGTTTTAGTGATGATAATATTTGACCATGATTCTCATTTTATGTCTCAATTTTAATAATCCTTACAAGCAGAAATGGGAACTAAGCTAAACTTTAGTACTGCTTATCATCCTTAAAGTGATAGGCAATTGGAATGAATAATCCAAACTCAAGAGGATATGTTGAGAGCATGTGTGATGGATTTTAGAGGTAATTGGGATGACCATTCGGCATTGGTAGAATTTTCTTACAATAATAGCGATCGCAGTACTATCTAAATGGCTCTATATGAAGCACTATATGGATGTAAATGTAGATCTCCTATATATTGGGATGAAGTAGGGAACAAACAAGTCATTGGACCATCAATGTTACAAGATCTTAAGGAGAAGGTATACATAATAAGGGAATGAATACAAACTACCCAAAGCCATCAGAAAAGTTATGTAGATGTTAGAAGAAAGCCATTAGAATTCTAAGTAGGTGATTAGGTATTTTTGAGGATATCACCAACGAAGGGTGTAAGGCGGTTTAGTATTAAAGGTGAGTTAAGTTCTTGGTATGTTGGACCATATCAAATTAAGAAAAGGATTAGGAATGTTGCTTGTGAACTTGAATTAGCTAATGAGATGGCAGGAATTCATAACGTATTTCACGTCTCAACTTTAAGGAAATTTGTAGGTGGTCCCATAAAGATATTGGATGTACCTCCAATGGAATTAAAGGTAAACCTTACATATGTGGAACATCCAATTCGTATTTTGGATACTAAGGTTTAGAGATTGAGGAACTGAGACATTAAGTATGTAAAAGTCTTGTAGAGTTAACACACCATTAAAGCAGCGATATGGGAGTCTGTTGAGTCAATGAGAGCCCATTACCCTGAACTGTTCGCACATGGTTAGTAATGCTGTTATAGATTATTTTTTTCCTAAAGTAAAGTTAAAAACCGATATTTTTTCAACTTGTAGTTAAGTTCTGAGGATGAAACTTTTTATAAGGAGGGTAGGGTGTAATACCCCAGGATTTCAAGCTCATACGATTATTCTAGAATTTGAACCCTTAAATTTAGAGCGTCGAGCTATGATATTCGTTTTATTTCAAACTTTATAGTAAGGTTAAAAAGGTTAGATAAAGTAATTCAAGTAAAGTCAATTTCTCAAAATAAGCTATATAAAAATATTAATTTAAGAAAACGTCAATTTATTGATAAAGCTAATAAATATTAAAAATGTGAAATTTGAGCTTTTAGATATAGTGAGACATTAGAGATAAGTTATTTAACTTATAAAAATGATAAATGAAGTCAAATTATATATAATATACATATATTTACATGTGATATATATTATAAGTATTAAATACATATATATATTAATAATAAATTATTAAAATAAGGGAAATTAATATAAAATAATGAAAAATTAATAAAAAATGAATGGAAGAGTCACCCAATGATGTAGCAGCCTAAGATCAATTGGAAATGATAAGTCAAAAGCTAAAATACAAGAAATTGAAATCTCATGCTTAAAAAAATGAGAAAAAATGATACGTGTAGGTCACATGTCTAATTTTTATTAAATCTAATCTATTTGGAAATTATAAATAGGGCATGCACACATAAAAAATAACATTTTGGAAATCTAAAAACACAAGAAAATTTGGAAAAAAAAAAGGAAAAATAGAACAAAAACAGAGCATAGATCTAGTTTAGGCTAGTTCAAAGGGTTGTAAGAATGCTATGGTGGTGGCCATTTGGGGTCAAAGAAAGGACCATTAGGAGAGGTGTTCTGACAAGGTTAAGGGCCAGAGGTGACCGATTTAGGTGAATCAAATTTCTAACCAAAACTTTGTAATTTTTTTTAAAAATAGCAAATGATGTTATTTAATCGTGAAATTTGGTTTTTTAGAGTTGTTTTAGGTGTAGATTAATGTAGTAATTTTATTTTATTTAAATAATTAGTGAAAATATAGGGTGCTTAAGAAATAGCTATATTTAGATGAAAATTATATTAAATTTTAGAAATATTAAATAATGTCTTAACAAGCTAAAATTTCGTATGTAATATACTTAATATATGCATTTAATTGTAGTAATAAAAATTTTTGAAAATAAGCAAGTCTACTATTTATTGTAATTATATTGGATAAAACTGGTAAGTTTGATGTTTTATTAAATTAATTAGTTTTTGATAAAATCAAAGTATGAGCTTTATGTATTATGATTTTTGGAAGTTCATAATCATGTTTGGGATACTTGATTTTTATCTTGTGATTAAATTCACTTATTTGCTCAATTTTCACTCATTTTGAGCTAAAACCGTTATTTTTGTAAAAATAGAAAATATCTTATTTATTATAATTCATCGTCAATAATTAAACTACATATTTTTGTAAGTTTAGATTTTTTGTTGAATTAATCCAGCTCGTATACTATTTATTATGTATTTTCATATTATAAACCTATACATTAACCTAATATATAATATAATAATTAGTGCTAGTGGGATACTTGTTGAATTTGTAAAAGATTGATATTTTTTATACATAATAGATGCTATTCGATTTAGGAAATATGGAATTCTAGGATTTTTAACTTAGATTTAGGGTTTATTTGAGTTAATTACGAAGTTACAATACCATACAGTAGAATTAGTAATCCAAAAGGGTATTTTTAGACTTTTGACAAAATTGATTAGTCTTGATTCTTAAGATATCTTAATAGTACTCAAAATAACAATTGTGAGGATGTAAAGTTCACTTAAATCAAATAAGAAATGAATAAGATACGATCGAAATAAGCTTGAGGAAACACAATAATAAAAGCTTATAAGAGTTTGGTATTAACCCGTAGTTGACTTGGGGTCTATGCGTGTTTCCTAAGTGTGTTTGGTGAGGAAGGACCACATCTTAAAGCTTTGGGTTTTATGCTACTATCAAGCCTAGGCAAGTGGATATTTTTATTTTTGTACAAGTAGACCTATGTTTACTTGACTTGGAGTCATTTGTATTGTGAGCTGTAATAATGTGTTGGATTAACTAAATACAGGATTCTATTGATTATGTATGTTGATTGAGTGAGATGTTTCCTTATGTATGATTGATTCATTGATACGTATCTGTATATAGAAAACTTGGAAACTAAACTGTCCTTTAAGGTATTCACCCAAGTAAACCATATGTGAAGGAATGTAATATAAAGTTAAGAAACAAAGCTAAAGTTGAGATAGTTAAATTGTTTATAATGTGAAACTTAAGATTTGCACTTGATACTGTGTTATTGTACTATTTACTACATTCATGGCATGGCATAGCACGGTATAAAAGGACTTACAAGTCGAGTTGCTAAAAGCTTAAACATTGTTGAGTTAGCTTTTGAGCATATAGAATCACATTGCTTAACTTATTCTGGCTACGATGTGTGATCGACTATGTGTTAGATTTTCAAACTATAGTGGGTGGTTTTTATTGGGAGTCTTACTCTACTCCTATACAGCTCTTTATTTCCTTAGGTTCCTAAATATTGTTTCTAGATGCCTAGATATGTTGACTAACCGAATGAAGAATTGGAAAAGTATAAGATATTAGTATAGATTCATGTCACATACATGAGCATAGCACAAATTTCGAGCATAGACAGTTTGTATTGATAATTCAGGTTATGAAATTGAATGTCCTATAATAATGATCCTTGTAAATGTGTATCATGCTTGTTGATTCGCTTGAACTATATATATAAAAATAAATTGTGAATACTCCAGTAAGTATACTGTGTCGGAATCAAGTAATATAGAGAAAGTAAGGTGGTCGATCCCTCGATGATTAAGAAATTACTAATCTTATGCTAGTTCCTATCAATATTTAGGCAATCAAAATTAAATTAATTAATCTAATAATTACTCTAAAACTATTGAAAAGAAAATAACTATGAAAAATCTAAAATTAAGCAATCAATGGAGAATTGTGGGGAAAATAGAATCCACCATAGATTATGTAAATCAAATTGTTATCATATTATATAGATTAATAGCTATATGGTTATTCAAGTGAAATTATTATATCTTAAAACTTAAGGATTTAAACTCCTTATTAATTAGTCAGCTTCTGTATCTTCCAATTAACAATGGACTCTAAATTATAATCATATATCTCCCGATACTATGATTATCTAATGTCTTAAATCAATTATCCTTAATGTCTTAGTGAATAATCAATCGCTGAATATTGCATTAATCTCTACATAATTTCTAATTAATTCAATTAACTTTGCTTCTACATTGATAATTAACTCAACTAAGAATTTCTAACAAACCCTAATCAACTCCCGTATCATTAGGGTTTCTAACAATTCTAATCAATTGAACAATTATAATCGAAATCATAGAAATTGTAATCATGAATCATCCATATATCTCTTAATCATATAACATGAACATAATCATCATCTTAACTATCTAGGGTTTCATCAATTCCCACAAATAAATTTAATTAGCTATGGATTTGAAAACAAAAATACAAATACTAATTGAAATTGCAAGGAAATTCACAATTGAAAGCATAAGTAATTCACAGAATTGCACAAGAATAATTGAAAAGATGTCATCAATTCCTTATTGGAAAGAAATAATCTTCAATTGCAACTTCAATTTTGGTCTTCACAGCAAAAGCAAAATCCTCTCAATGATCAAAGCGCTTCTCCTAAAGAATTCTTCAAAAACTATCTAAAACTATTCTATGACTCTCGATGTCTAAGGAAAAAGTGTCTAAAAGTCTCTCAAACGATGAAACATAAACTATTTATATGAAAAATTAGAGTTGGCTTGCGTGAAGTTTCTTTTTTCATGAAGGCCGACGGTGTAAGTGCAAGGCCAGCTTTTAAGCCCGCGAAGTAGTCATCCAGGGTTGGTGGTATAGCCAACAAAGGCTGCCAATGCAAGTTGTAAGTTGTAAGCTGGTTACCTTTAATTCCAATTTGCATGTGTTGATTCGAACTTCATTTATTTACTTAAAATGCCTCTAAATCGTTTGTAATTATGCTCTTGAATCCTCTAATTCCTGAAATATCCAAATGAAAATAATTAAGTACCAATTCTTAATGATTTCTATAAAATCTATAATAATTCTATCTTAATTTATACTTTAAAACATGAAAAATATGCCTTTATCACTTGTTCAGTGCTTTGTTTTATCTACTCACACTTAGCTCACAAAGAGTTGATGGGATACTTATGTATCCTCAGATTATAAAGAGAATTAATTGGGCATCAACATCAGTTGGGAAAAAGTCTTTTGAGAGCATGTAGGATAGAGTTAGCCACTTTTGAAGAAGTCTTATTGTATTTTGATCTTGGTTCTATGAAGGATTTATACATATGAAAAAAAAAGGACTATATTTTAGGTTTAGTTAAGTTTGATGAATGTAATCTTTTGTATAAATAGTTATAAAGCTAAACTTCATTATAGTACTCTTATGTTATAAATAGAACTTTTGTTGAATATAAACAGGTATTCCTGTTTGATGGTACATCTTGTGCTATGCCAAGATTTAGCAAGTATCGCCCTATTACATACTTTAGTGAGAAGCTTAGTGGTGTTGCTCTAAATTACCTGATGTATGACAAGCAGTTTTATGCTCTTATCCGAGCTCTTCAAAATTGACAACATTATTTGTTACCTTAACATTTCAATATCTATATGGATTGTAAGTTCCTCAATCACCTTTAAGGTCAACAAAAGCTCTCTCGACATCTTGCCAAGTGGGTAGAGTTTTTGGAAACCTTCTATTATGTCATCAAGTACAAGAAACGGAGTTCAAACACTGTTGCTAATGCCTTATCACGTTGACATGTACTTGTGACAACCCTATAAGCTCGAATACTTAGGTTTAGTACTATCTAGATTAGTACAAACAAGATATGTACTTTGGATTGATAGTGGTCAATTGTAGCTATGAAGGAGTAATAGATGGTTTCTATTTGAAGTAAGGATTTTTTATGAAGGGTATACAAGTGTGTGTATCGAGTAGCTTAACTAAAGAACTACTTGTTTAGGAAGCCCATGCTAGAGGCTTAGCCAACCATTGAGGAGAGAAATGGACACTTAAACTACTGAAAGAGCATTTTTATTAGCTAATGATGTTAAATAATGTGTGTGAAATTCTAGAACCGTACAAGGTATGCAAGTGAGCCAAAGGAAGAAAAGAACCCTATGGGGAATATACACTTCTACTTATACTTAATTAGCTCTTGACTGATCTAAGCATAGTTTTCATGCTCAACCTACTTAGAATAGCTCGGAAACATGACTCTATCATGGTGGTGGTCGATTGATTCAGCAAAATGAGTTACTTCATTCCTTGCCATAAAACTAATGATGCTTTATACGTTGATAATCTCTTTTTCCAAGAGATCGCATAGCTATATGGGATCTACAAAAGTATTGTTTCTGATTGCGACCTAAAGTTCACAAGTTTTTTTTAGAAAACTTTATGGAAGAAGTTCGATACTAAGCTGATGTTCAGCATTTCCTATCATCCTCTGATAGATGGTAAGACTAAAGTCATGAATAGAATAGTTAGAAGTCTACTTCGAGCTATAGTTGGGAAGAATCTACATGACTGGGATTTATGTCTACCTATCATTGAGTTTACTTACAATCACTCAACCTACAGCTCAATAAGCCACTTACCTTTCGAGATTGTTTATGGCACCAACCCAAACTTACCCTTGGACATGATTGGTAACCTAACTCCTAGAGAAGAAAGTCAAAGTGGCCTACAACACAATGAGGAATTTTAGAAACTACATAAGAGAGTTGCTGAGTAACTAGCCAAAATAGTGGTCTAACAACAAGAGTAAGGAAACTGAAGGAGAAAGCGCATTGTTTACAATCTTAGAGATCTTGTATGGATTCACCTCAATAAAGAGCAGTTCCCAAGGAAGAGGGCGAACAAACTTTCACCCAAGTTAGATGGCTTATTCAAAATTATGAGGACAATCTATGACAATGCCTACAATCTGGACTTGCCAGAAGGATATGGAGTATTACTAACATTAAATATCTCTTATTCGATGCCCTATATTCCAGAAGAAGAAGTCAACTAAGATTTGAGGCCAAATCTTCAATAACCTTGAGAAGTTGACAAATTGCCAACCTTCAGTCCCCTCACTTAAGCTCAACTTAGGGGCTTACAAAATCTTATAAGGAGGATTCTAGCTCCTTAGCTTGGCCATGACGAATTTCAGTACTAGGAAGGCTTACTGCTAAACTCCTTGAATTCCTAACTTAGACGTGCCCTAATTTGCTTTGTCTCATGCCTACTTGACAAGCACTTGAACATTTTTGGTATAGCTAACCTGTTAAATGTTGAGATCTCCAACATTAACCTACAAGCTTTAAGCACTTGAATGTCGACCTCCCAACCAACTTGGCTCCAATACTTTACTACCTTGTGTACGGAGGGAATGATAGTGCACTACCTATTTCTACTTTTTCTAACATCATACTATATTCTCTTTATCATAATTATCCCATTTACCCCTTTTGGTAATGTGCTACGTTTCTTTACTTTGTATTACCCCTTATGTACTTTCACACATTTCATTATTGCCTTAGGGATTTACTATAAATAGTCCCTTTTCATTTGTAGCTAAAATGATCTTTTTCATCATCTTACTGTTAGTGAATATTCTCTCTTGTATCATGCAAGCAACCCTTTCAAGTTATAAACCCTTACTCTTATCTATTCTTACTAGTAGCTTGAGGTTAGTGGCGAGTAGACCTTAGCTCTTTGCTTGTGCATCATATTAAGTCGAGACTAAGACATTTGGTGGTCATCAATGGGTCATATTCGACAAGCAACCTCATGAAGCTACTAGAAAGGCTAAACCAACCCATTTCTACTTTCTTCAATAGTTTAAAGGAGCTATTTTCAATCCTATGTTAATCCTTTATGATAACTAAGCTCCAAGGCACATCACTAGCCTTAACTCTTATTTATTCCCTTTAGTAGGGAATAGCGGTGAGTGACCCTAATCCACACTTGTACATCATATCAAGGGGAGATTAGGTTGCGTAAGATTGGTTAGTGTATAATATCCTACTGGTAAATAGATTTGCTAACCCTTTGTTTTCTTTTGGTTTACAGTTTATTGTGGTGTTTCTCCATGTATCCTAACCTCGGAGAGACATTAGCTTCATTCTTATCAAAGCATGGTTTTAATGGAGTGTGTAAAGTTATAGTAAAGGTTCTTATTCATATTGTTGTTAGTAGATGCTGTATTCGTCTATAGTTGCTGTAGTGAATTTGTGGGTGTGTTAAAGTTGTGATCAAGTAGTTGTAGTGGGTTTTAAAGTTATGACCTATTGAGAAGAAGGTAGTGAGCTAAGGAGTGTAAGGTAGCACAAGTAACTGAGACTATTAGTACTATTCTGTTCACGTCTATTTTCAACTGTGAAAAGAAAGCATATTGTAACATTTGAGTTAAGAAGCATTGGTGGTAGTTTCAGGTGATAGTGAGTAGTAGTAAGAGTGTATGCTATTGCATTGTGTCTAACGTAAGGATTGAATGTAGGGTTTGTATAAACCTTAACGTCATCTCATTTGGAGAAGTAGCATTTACTGGTGAAGATGTTTGATTCTAATGTCTTTGGAACTATCGAAGATATTGAAAGTAGCATTCATGTTGGCTGTAGACAACTAAGGAGCTATACCTTGCAATTTGTTGACAATAAGTTAGATAGGCTCACTAACCTGGTGGAGAATTTGGTCATTGCCATGTATGACAACTGGTAGCAACATAGGGATGAGCCAAATAGGTAGCAAGTTGAAATTAAACTAGAGCGAGGATATGACCATGTTAGCCATGTTGATCACCTAGCTCACCCTCATTGAGCTAGAAGAGTAGAATAGTAACCTACTTGATGATGCCTTAAGATGGAGGAGATTGAGGAAGTTGAAGAAGAACTTGATGATGAGGAAGAGGAGTACTCTGAAGTGGAAGAGTAAGGATGCCAAGCTCCTCAAGGACTTAACAATGTTAGGGTTTAGATCTTGGCGTATGAGGATAAGGTTGAGAAAGTATTTGAATGCTACAAGTGTATCGAGGGAGTGAAAGTCTGATTGATAGTGCTTGAATTCACTTGATATGCTACCATATAGTTAAAGAATTTGAATGTTGCTAGAG
This sequence comes from Lumnitzera littorea, assembly GCA_024138015.1. Classification (NCBI taxonomy): domain Eukaryota; kingdom Viridiplantae; phylum Streptophyta; class Magnoliopsida; order Myrtales; family Combretaceae; genus Lumnitzera; species Lumnitzera littorea. Next base: position 50,996,869 of record JAMXBB010000001.1, read on the forward strand.
CCCGAGTCGAACGTCAAAGTGTGTAGACTTAGGAGGATATGAAAAGATTGTTGAGAGGAAGGTTTATAGTTGAATCATATTTATAGGACACATTTGCTAAATAGAAAGAGCTTCATTAGGAATATCAAACCATAGATGACTACATCAGGGAGTTCTAGATGTTGATGATTTAAGCTGATGTGGATGAGCTTAAGGCTCGCATTGTATTGAGATTCATCTCATGAATCAAGTATGAGATTTGTAATATTTTGGAAGTGAAAAATATTTTTCACATTTGGAGGAGGCTAATAAAATTGCTCAAAGGGTCAAGAAAAAAAGAAGAAATGCCCCTATTTGACCTAACTTGAGCTCTACTTATGTTATTCTCCCATGCTAAGCTAATAATCCAAAGTTGAGAAGGTCTACCTGATTAGAAGATGTGGGTAACCGACTTACTGATAGAAGAGGTGACATAAAGACCTAATTTGTTGCCAAACCGATCAAGAAGGTATATGAGAAGGGATAATCCTTAGGTTGTAAGATAAGTGAGGTGAAGTGTTTCAAGTGCTTAGGTTATAAACATATGGCTATTAAGTGTCCTAATTGACATGTTATTATCCTTCAAGTTAAGGAAGTCGATAGTACATATGTGAAACGAAGAAGGAAGAAAGGGATGTTAGAAGAGTTGAAGTAAGGACGTAGAAGAGACCTTTGTCTATACCGACTAAGGAGAAGTCATGACCTTGGTATTAAGGCGAGTGCTGAACTCAATGTTGAGCTCTAAAGAGGATCAGATAGAAAATCTATTCTACATAAAGTGTACCATTAAAGGACAACTGTACATGATTATTGTAAATGGTAGCAGTTGTATGAATGTCGTTGCTTACTCCTTTGTATAGAAATTGAGGCTACCAACCTCTAAGCATTCCTGACCTCATAAGTTGCATTGGTTGCACGATAAAGGAGCTTTACAAGTGATTGAACATGTAACCGTGCCATCCTCTATTAGGAATGTTTAGAGGGATGAGGTAGTGTGTGATGTTATGAGCTTCGCACTTGTTGTTGGGAAGACTTTGGTTTTTGATTGACATGTTGTATATGACGGTATAAGAATACGTATGCCTTTGTGAAGGATGGTAAGAAGATAGTGTTACAGCCTATGACACCTAACCAAGTGAATGAAAATTACAATCAGCTTACTTAAGCTAACAAGAAGAAGGCTCTAGTAATAAACCAAAGAGAAATCCAAGCTATTGAGAAGGTTCTACTAATTCAAAGGTTGTTGGAGCTAAGAGACCTAGTTGATGTCCCAGAAGAGGTCGAAGGTTTATAGAGAGTTCTTTGACCTATTCCTTGAAGAGCTACCTAAAGGATTACCCCTAGGTTGAAGCATTGAACATTACATTGATTTACAGCCTAGTGCTACCCAACTAAATAAACCAACCTACAGAATGACCCTAAACGGGTTATTGAGCTAAGGAAGCAAGTAGACAAGCTCATTAAGTGAAGGTATGTTAGGGAGAGCATGAGCTTTTGTATCATACCGGCCCTATACATTTCGAAGAAGCATGGTTCATGGCATATGAGCATCAATAGCTGATTTATTAACCACAATGCTATGAAGTATAGAAATTTGATATTGAGGCTCAATGACATGTTGAACAAGCTTTATGTCACCAAAATATTCTCAAAGATTGATTTACAAAGTAGTTACCATCAAACTTACATGAGACCTAGTGATGAGTGGAAGATTTCACTTAAGATGCAGTATGGTCACTATGAATTGTTGGTTAAGCCATTCAGACTTACTAATGTACCTACCTTTGTAAGCCTCATGAACCATGTATTGTGCCCCCTTATTAGGAAGTGTGTGGTCATGTATTTTGATGCCATACTTGTATATAGCACTAATTTAGCCAACCATATGGAACACTTTCAAGCTGTTTTTGATATTTATGCTAAGAAACTGTTTAGAAATCTAAAGAAATGCACATTTTACCAACACAAAGTAGTCTTTCTTGGCTATGTTGTATTAAGTGAAGGAATTCGAGCTAATGATGATAAGATTCAAATTATCTTCAAATGGTCTACATCGAAGAGTGTTACTGAAGTCCAAAGTTTTCATTGCTTTGCTTCTTTCTATAGGAGATTCATCAAGAACTTTAGTACCATTGTAGACCCATTAATTGAATTGACGAAGAAGAGTGAAGGATTCTAGTAGAATGATCAAGCCAAGAAAATCTTGAGAGAGATTAAGGAGAAGCTTGCTATAACTCCCATCTTTGCCTTGCCAGATTTTAATAAGCCACTCGAACTAGAGTATGATGCTTCAAGCATTGGCATTGGTATAGTCTTGATGCAAGAACATTTTCAACCTCTTGCTTACCATAATGAGAAGCTTAGTGGTGCTACCTTGAATTACTTCGTATATGAGAAAGTGCTATACTCTCTTTTCTGAGCTCTTATAGTATGATGACAACATTAACTATTACTATGCAAGTTTGTGATTTATGTAGACCATGAGTCCTTGAAGTACTTGGAAGCCATAATAAGCTCTCAAAAATGTAAGCTAAGTAGCTAAAGTTCATGGAAGGATTCTCCTATGTAATCAAGCATAAGAAGGGTACTATGAATGTGGTCGTTGATGCTCTTGCATGATGGCATGCTTTGCTAACCACTTTATAAACAAAATTGTTGGGATTTTACCTTGTCACTAAGTAGTACACTTAAGACCTGCACTTTTTCCCTATTCTCAAGAAGTGTTCAGAAGGAATTGTTGTTAGAGGATATTACTTAATGGATGGATACATATTTAAGGAGAGGAGACTATGCAAACCTAACTGTTCCAAACATGAGCTATTGGTTAAGGAAGCTCATAATAGTGGATTGTCTAGGCACTTTGGTGAGACCAAAATAGCCAAACTATTAAGAGGGGGATGGAAAAGGATGTCCATAGGGTCATCTGTAGTTGTGATGTGTGTAAGAGGGTGAAAGGAAGGAGAGAACCACATAATAGTACATGCCTTTACCAACATTGACCTTATCTTAGGCTAACCTTAACATGAACTTTGTCTTAAGATTGCCTTAAACAACTAAATGACAAGAGTCAATCCTTATAGTCATGGATCGCATTAGCAAAATGGCACACTTCATTTCATACCTCTAAACTATTGATGCTTTATATATTATTGATTTTCTTTTATAAAAGTCTATCGTACCAGATTAGGATACAAAATTTTAAGCTATTTTAAGAAGACCCTTTAGAAGAGAATTGGTAGTATGCTCGTATTCAGCTCAATTAGTTACCCTTAAATTGACTACCAAACTGAGGTAGTATACTTACTCCGAGTAATTATGGGGAAGAGCTTGAAAGATTAAGACTTATGCTTACCTATCGTAGAGTTTGCCTACAATAGAATTACCTATAACACTACTAGGAAGACCTCCTTTGAGGTTGTCTATGGCCTTAACCCAACTATCCCACTTGATCTAATTGGTTCCCTCATAATTGTAGAAGAAAGCCAACCCCAAGTTAACTGAGCTCGAGAACAACACAAACTACATCAATACATATCCGACAAGATTGCCAAGTTTAATGAATGACAACATGAGCTAGGTAGCCATGGACGCAAAGCTATTTCCTTCAATATAGGCAACCTCATAGATCTACCTCAATCGAGAAAGGTTTCTGTACCTTAGGGAAACAAGTTGTCTCCCCAAGCTGATCGTCCCTTTAAACTCCTTAAGAAGATCAATCGTAATGCTTATTAAGTTGAGCTACCAGATAATTATGGTGTCCCTTTTACCTTCAACGTATCTAACCTGATCCTTGACCATCTAGACAAAGTAGAAGTACTGATTAGAGGAGAACCAATTGGAGAAGACCCCACAAATATGAGGCAAATCGAGGGGATTACAAGGAATTAGCCCTACTATTTGATCATTAGAAGCTAAGCGAGGGGATTATAAGGACTTACGTAACAAATATTAGCTCAAGAACCTTTCAAAGGTGAGGAATCCATCCATGGTAAGGCCTAATGCATTGCAATCATTCAAAGTGTCAAGCACTCATCTTGAACATGACCTCCCCTAACCTAGGGACCTTCGAATAGGTGAGCATCGAATTGACTTCCGAGTTGATTAGTTATGCTAATTAGCCTATTTGACTCCTACTTAAGCACACTACCGAGCACCAACCTAATTATCAAGTTAATGATCTACTTAACAATTATTGTAACTATGTCGACCTAACCCCTCCAAACGCTAGGCTATTTCAATCATTTAGAACTAGACTTCATCCAAGAGCAACTAACATCCATTCCTTTCCTCACCTTTATTAGGATGACTAAGCAGAGCATATTCTCTAACACATCCCTTTTGTTTGCTTATCATTTTTTCCCTTTTTATAGGTACTAAGAATCTTGTAAGTCCTTTGTATCCTCTTTACCCTTTTTATCTTTTCCTTATTTGTAACACTAAGAGGCATATATAAAAGCCTCACATTGTAATATGCAAACATGAACCCTTGCCTTATCAATACAGAATATTTTCCCTTGGGAGTATTACCATGTGTCTTCTCTAACCCTAGCTCTTATCTATTCTCTTTAGTAAGGAATAGTGGCGAGTGACCTTAATTTACACTTATGCATCATATCAACTGTAGATTAGGCTAAGTAGGATTGATTGGCGTATAATATCTAGCTAGTAGCTACTTAGGTTTGCTAGCCCTTTATTTTCTTTTTGGTTTACAATTTGTTATAGTGTTTCTCCATGTATCTTAACCCCAAAGACGCATCACTAGTTGAAGGTATCTAGGATATTTGAAGTTGATTCAGTTATAACTCTGATAGCTCAAGTAGAGAATTTGTGCACGACAATTAAATGATTAATGAAATCAATGAATTTGATGCAAAATGAGGTACCAACCGACATGAAAGAGGTTAATTTTCTTACCAATAAATCATCAAATAATCCTTTTAGTAATACTTATATTTCAGTTTGGAGAAATCGGCTAATTTCTCATGGGGAGGTTAGCAAGAGTAGCAAAATAAAAATGCTCAAGCTCAAATTAAGAACCTTAATTTGGAGGAGTAGCTAAATAGGTACATCAACATATTAGAAGCTAGATTCTAAGCTACTGAAGCTGCAACTAAGAACATCGAGGTGTCACTTAGAAACTTGGAAAATTAGTTGAGACAACTAGTTAGAACAATTATAGAAAGATAAGGAAGTTTGCTAGGGAATACAGAACCCAATCCCAAACTTGTGGGACTCAAACAAAATTAAAGGAAGGATGAGACTGTTGAGCCAATAACGCTAAAAAGAAAGCTTCTTAGGAGGAAACCTAAGTTATCACTTCTTTTATTTCATTGCATAATCATTATTTTTAATTTTCTTTTATTAAGTCAAGTTAAGTTATCTTGCTAAACTTATTTGAATAAGTGTTAATTTGTTTCCTACGTGAATGACTATTAATTTTTGTTAAGCAATTTGTTGTTGAATTAGAACTACAATTTGTTTTTGAAAATGATTTAGTTTATCTAATAAATTCCATTAAAGTTGAGTTTTGATCTTCAACAATGTAGTTTGTCATGATTTTTTATTTTTCAAGAAGTGTTTTCAAGTGTAGAGATCAAGCAAGTTGCAAAGTTGGGATTCAATAAGTAAAGAGAAATACGGTTGAAGTTCATGGTCGTGTAAAAAATTTCAATTGAAAGAGCAAAAGAAATTTAAGATGAGAAGATCATGGCTAAGATCATGCTCATGATCCTTTCTTGTGATCATACATGATCCTTTCCTGTAATCATGCCTAAGGGGAATGCTCATGTTAGGACAAGAAATACGGCAGTGTTCACACTTATGCTCTTGCCCGTATACTTGCATAGATTTAAAAATCACGGGTAACTCTTTCCTTTTTCATTCTTAATCCTCACTCTCTCTAAAAAACGCCTTACTCTCTCACTACAAAGCCTCAAATCACTACACTTTCGTTGCAATTCTTATTCTGAATCAACAATCTAAGGTATGTAGAACTCAAACTTTACTTAGTATTGTTGTTTTTTCTTGTTGCTTTTAGAAAAACCTCATCGTGAAGTTAAGGTTTGATATAAGATTAGAAAGTGTGCATGTGGATTGATTTTTAGTTTTAGGAGTAAATATTGAATGAATGTGTGATGTAATGTGTTTCTAATTTGGGTGAAAATTGCTCCTAAAAATATGATCTGGAAGTGGGGATGAAAGAGAGCATAAAGAAGGTATGTTGGGGAAAAAGATGAAGAGGAGTCATTTTTGAGAAATTTTTTTCTTGAATCAATGTTGTTGCATGTTAAAACTTAAAAAAACACTATTAGATTAGTCGTGCTGGCATTTTCTTGTAACATGAATTTTACATGCTTTAGTTAGATGTTGCAAAAATAGAACAATCTCCATGAAATTGTGATGATGGAAAACTAGCTCATTAAATTGTATCAATATAAAACTTAGCATGCTATGTTAGGATTCTAGGATTAATCAAATTAAACAAGTGCACATTTCTCTTCAAAAACTTCTTCTAGAAAGTGATCTTGAATTTCTAGAGACAAAGAAAATTGAAGCCCTTTTAGATCATTTTAAATATCAATAAATTGTTGGTTTCTTATTTCTAAGAAGGTCATGTTATGTTACCCAACTTATCTCCTAAATTTCCTTTTCTTGTTTCTGATTATGCTAAGAACAAAGCAAGTTACCAGGAAGGGTAGTGCAAACACTAGTGTAGAATGACATCCCGTGCTTTGGTTCCCTAAAGCATGGCAACGAAAATGCTACAGTAGACTATATAAGAAGCGATTTTGAGAAAATGCCATAGTTTGTTAGGACAATCTAGCAGAGGTAGGATATGGAGTACTAGTATGATGATATCTAGAAATCGAACAGTAGGATAAGCTCTTGACCATCAATGAGCCAACCTATAAAGAGCTCACTCTTAAAGTCTTTAGTGCTCTTAATTTAGACTTCAATCACATTAACAATAGAACTCAAAACACCATGAGGTTACGAGTTGATCAGTAGCCAGTGTCAATATGCTTTAACACAATAAAAGTGGCCTTTGGCTTGTATTCTAAGGAATATGTTCATTCAACTAAATGCCTCAATTTGCTACTAAAACTACCTACGACAGTGAATGATGCACATGTTTAGGCAAGGTTGAGTAGATATACAATCTAGATAAACCAAAAGCCTCTACTTTGAGAGATCCTATCTTAAGGATTATTCACTAAGTTCTTGCTATAATTGTAAATGGGTGCTGTAAACCCCACGAATTTAGCTAATTGTGGGTAGAATTGAACTTTAGTATTATAGATAACTTTATGAGTTATTAAGGCCAATCAAGATAATTCTTTTTTAAACTATGAAATTGAATATATTATTAGTAATAAAACCCTAAAAATTCGATCAAAACATAAATCGCGTACAAAACCCCTAAATCTTATGTACGCGTAAATACCTAAAATTGAATTTGAGCTTAATGAAAACTCTAAAACTATAACTTTAAACTTACAAAATGAATAAATTTACCCTAATAGTAATAAAACTCTAAATGAATATAATTATCGATTAAAACATGTAATCGCATAAAAAATTTTAATGAACATGTTGAGATAACTTGTAAATATTATAAATATAACGGGTAACAATTAAATTAATAAATTTTTATAAAATTTCAATATTATTTTATAAATACTAAATTATAATTTTTGTATTTGGAAAAGTCTAATATTTCTATATTTTTATTTTTCCTTTTTCATTCTTTTCCTTTCTTTTTCTTTTTCTTTTTCCTATTTTTCTTTCATTGCCACGTCTAGCTATACGTTACATTTCCAAAAGAATGTGAAGGACACTTGTATGGTTATTCTTTTTTTACATGTGCAATTTATGTGTAAAGGACAAGAATAATAGATAAACTTGTAAGTCAAATCCTAATTAATTCAATTTTACTTTTTCTTTACTTTTTTTGTATTCTTCTTTTCCCCTTGTAATATATATGACCAGTTGGAACCCGACACCATTCCTCTTAATTTCCAATGTAAAAACACAAAAACAAAATACATATACTTATATGTTTTGTTTTCTAACCGTGAGCATCAATCCCCCTTCTTAATTCCATTTGATTTTCCAATTCAACAAGTGAGTTAAGAAGAAGAAAAACATCCTTGTCATCTCTATTTTACTCAATTTACTAAGGAAAATAGGTAGATAGTATGTGTAATATAGTTATTTTATATTAATCCTCTTTATGTATTCTTATGCATAATTGTATTTTATAGCATGTATATGTAATATTAGTATTTCTTTGTATATGGATGTTGATTTATGTATAGATATTAAAGTGTATTCACATGTATATTATACATGTTATAATAATTTCTTCAAATAATTAGTATAAGGAATTATGTCAACGTACATATATACAAAGATATATACCTAATATTTTTATTATATAGTATATATGTATGCATATGTATACTATAGGTATATTTAGGTTTGTATAATTTTTGTTACATGTATATGAATATAATATGTCACCAAAATTATATGTATATATTTATGTATGTATAAAATACAAAAATACTAATTTAAGGTGTATATATATACTAAGTATTTTAATATATACAAATATATATCTATAGATGTGATATGCATATGTATATGTATTTATGTATAATACTATGTATATTAACTATTTTAGTATATACTAGCAGACGCAGTACTTATGTTGCAGGTGCCAACATTAAATTCTACTTTGTAATCATATTTAAAGTATAAAATAAGTACTAAAATAAATTATGTGTAAAATAGTTCTTTATATGGTGGAGTAATTTGACATTTAAATTTCGGAGTTATTGACTTTTTTTTTATTTCAGAATTTTTGATTGCTTATGTAAGGTTAAGTTGCAATAATTATTTAGTAGCATAGATTATTGTAAATTATATAAAAATAATATTGTGATGTGATATAAAAAGGATAAGAGGTTTGGCCTTTAGTCCTTCAACATTAGTTTCTTGAATGGGCGAAAGTACATTTGACTTAGATCAAGTCAGATTTTCTTTTCTTAAGAGTTGTGAAACTGGAGTAGTAACAAGACATTTTGAAAAAACAGATAAAGTTCTCATTTAGGATACCACATAACTAATATTCATCACAATTACACTTATTATATAATGAAGCTTGGCATAGCATATGTACGTTGTTCCATATTAGGGGAAGGTTTTATCAAAAGTTTTGTGCATTATATCATTTTGGATATTTTTAACCCTAACACTACATAGTATTAGCTATTTCTTCTACCCTCTTAGTCTCATAAATGAAAGACCTAAATTATTTAGAAAGCAATACAAAAAAACAATATAATTAGTGTAATGAACAAACGTACATACATCAATATAATAAAAGTTAGAATATAATGCAATTACTAAAATACACATAATATGGTAATCTCATTGTACTTGCTTTCTTAAAAAAATCGCTATTTGCCTAGAAAGAGAATAAAAGAGATATTAATTAGAAAATTATGAGAAGAAATAATCCGACAAACATGTCTAACTTTAATAAAAATAAAATAAATATTTTTCCAATAGATTTCACAAAAGATGCACATAAAAAATTGTGGATTAAGAAATTCATGTCATGGAAAAATAGATAACAATCTAAGTGAATTACATAAGAAAAGGAAAACATTTTCTATCTTTGATAAATAATACAAGATATACAATAAGATAAAAAGTATTTCTAATGTAGTATAAATAATAGATATACAATAAATTTTGCTTTAATCACGCATTGAGAAATAAAAGTTTTATATCAATTTAATCAAAATTGTTAAGTAAAGCACCATTATATATAAAAACATCCAATTTTGAATTATTCAATAATCATAATTTGTTTCTTAATATACTTATGAAAACTTTCAATTACTTGATTAAATTTCTCATTCTCTTTTATTAAATTGCAAGTCAGATAGATAAAGGACTGTAAATACAGATAGTTTATCTATATAACAATAATCATCAAAAGAATTCACAATTGATTATAAAGAGAGCAGCAAAATGTCCATTTTCTATTAAATAATCTAATTCTTTTCAAAAGAATGTACTTAGATAATAGATTTGTAGACATAGAAGGACAATGGGATAGATTTAGAAGTGTAATTTTATGTCAACACACAACACTAAATTAAACCATCAAGAATTTTGAAGAATACTAAAAAAATCAAATGTGTGAACACATTGCATAATAAACTTTGTGAAAAAAATAAAATATTTAATAAAAGAAACCTTGCATACGCAACTCGTGCTATATTATTAATATATATTGAAATTATAAAAATCATTTTTATCTCACATGTACTGACCACAAATCTATTTAAAAAGCAATAAATATATAACTATTTAAAAGAAATTTTTATCTGTATAAAGCACAATAAATCACTACAAAGATATGGCAGATAAAATATTGAGATTCATAGGATAAAATTTTGCACAATATTTCTAATACACAAATTAGAAAAACTTTCCCAACATATGTGACATTAAACTGCATCCTGCTTTGAAAATATAGACTAACAATTGTGTATAACATTTTACAGTACATTAATTAAATATTTACACGCAATATCCAAAGATAATAAAATTAAGGGTCTAAATACAAAATATTTCACTATCTCCACAATTATCACTAATATGTCATGAGAAGCATACCCTTTCCTCAACCAATTTCACCCATCAAAAGAATAACCTACATACAAAATAATGGGAAATATGTCATGAGAAGTCAAATACACAATTTTGGAAGGAAAACTTAAAATAAACAAAAGAAAAAACTTAAACTTTAATGAAACTCTATCTATCAATTTGTTTTTATTGTCAAATTCAAAAATCTAAGACATGTATTTTGTGTAAATCTCCTTGATTAAAATTTTCCCTTCTAAATAAGACTTAATATAGTTTATGATAGTGTTGAATTCCCTCAACCATATGACAATGAAGTGACATTCGGTCAATCCTTCCTATTTCCCATGAATCTCATCGTCGATTGAAGGTGGTTTTCAAAAAGAAAACCCTCAAAAAAGAAGATGTGTAGAAAATTATGACAATATGATACTACATATGGTCTCAATACAACTCATTAGACCATGCAAGACTCCACATGCAATTTCCACTATATGCTAAAATCGATAAATGCAATAATGTTGATTAAAATAAAGAGGAAAATAGAATTAGACCTATAGAATTTTAGTTGTTATCTTTCACTATACCATTCATTGTAAATATCATTCTTATAGTTTCAAAGAAGAAGGCTCTTTCGCCAGTGATGAAGACCATCTGTCGAAACCATAACTCAAAAAAAGCTATTCTTTTTTTCCTTTCTTCTTCCTTTTAGGATATAAGACTGTAGTTATCATCCTCAAAAAAGAGAAGAAGATGAAGGGTGTAGAACTTAATTAGAAAAGAAAGAGTAATGGAATAGAGAAAAGAGTGAGAGAAGGAAACGTTGGTTTTCAGTTTCGAAAATTGCTGTGTAAGAGAGGATGAAGAGAGATAAAAGTGAAGTGAGGAAAAAAGAATGTGAGAGAGAATCAAGCGAAAGGATAGGACGATTATTGAATTTGAAAAAGACATACCTTACTGAATTGTGAAAGTGAGAGAGAAGAAAGTGGAATAGAGTAGGAGAGAGAAATTGGGTGTAGGTGTAGGGATCGGGAAATAAAAAAGGAAAAATATTATTCAAAATATATTATATATTAATGAATTAATAAATATATCTAATTTTATACTTTTAATAATTTAATTTAATGTTAGTTTTGTTGTTATACATATATACANGTTATGTTATTATAGTACATAAGTATATTATATGTATAAAAATACATATGTGAATAGTATGCAATATCTAGAAATATAGGTATATTTGAATATTACATACATAATATAATATAATATTAATTTACTAAATGAAGTAAAATAGTAAAATATGAATATATACACATATACCATAAAATATGAATATATATATATATATATATATATACCGTAACCTTGAAAAAATATAAGAAATAACTAATTTATAAAATATAATAATAATATTACTATATATATACGACGTAAAAATACAAAAATAAAAAGATGTGGAAAAAGTACAGAAATTCAAAAGTGATACGTGGCGTTCCCCTGTGCTACCACATTGGCCTTTAATGGAATTAATTAAAAATAACAATAAAATAATTAATTAATTAGAAAATTAATAAAGTAGAAAAAATGAATTAAATAGGTCCTAAACCTAAAAATTAGCAAAAATAGGTAATTATGGTAAAATAGACTTCAAAATAAGAACATTTCAAAATATAAAATTTAAATATTTATTAAACTATAAATATACAAAGAAAACCTTAAAATAATATTTTATGATTATTTAAGCTTAAATAATGTTTTATAGTTATTTAAGTCAAAATAATAAATTTCATAATATTTTTACATCTTAATCGAAACTGCGAGTTACAACGTCCAAAATAAACCTCACTACGAGAAAGTACATCCGAAAATGATAAAAATCAAAGTTATACACAATTAACGAAAAGGCTCAAACTAAGGGTTTTATTTGAATCAATAGCTAGTTTAAGTAATTATTATTATATATGCGAATAGCTTAGTTATTACACTTAGATACTCATTACCTTTCATATTTCTTAAATATCAGGTGACTCTAATAGGGATACCGACTTACCAAGTAGACTATTACGACCGTTGATAGACTTAATGACTAAGTGAGTACTCTCGATAACTCTATACTTGTTTTGTGCTAGTAATTAGTGTACCTAAAGTAAATATTAATAACTTGATACATGGGGGTTCAGGTTATACATGTACTTGAATATTGGTTGTATGTTGTGTAAAATGCTGTAAAACATAATAGCTGAATAATTGGCTGATTGATGTATTACTGTATAATTGAATGGTTTGTTAATATTGGTTAGTCGCCTCCTAAATTGACTTAATCATATTCAACTTAACTAAAATTAAATAGATTATGCATAAGTACAAACATTGCATATAATACTCAGGCCGTCACCTTACGCAGTTGTTAATGAAGGGTCTTGAAGGGATAGATTCCCACATGATTTGATTAATATAGTATAGGAGTATTAGTACAATAAGACCTTATCCTTGGCTTATGGGATTACCTAGCGCCAGAGATAACAATCGTGGGTAGCTAAGGGTTGAGTCTAGAGACCATCGTTGCAGGGCATTAGAGTGGAATGTAGGCTACCTCATCGCTAAACTTGGGATTTTGTATATTAATCAATTTCTTTGAAATGAAAATGTGTTTCATGAAATATGGAATTTAAATTTATGGTTAAAAACTCTAGGTGCTAGAACTTGGTTGTGATTGGTGTTGATGTATCTTCAACCCTTACTTCGGAGGGCGTTAAATCTAATGTTGTATGCAGCACTAGTCAACTGCATATATTGTTTGACATACTACTTGTTCATGCATTCATATGCCTGTTATTTAACTATTTGATAACTTGCTTGATAGTATAGTGGGAGGGATATCTCACTAGGCTCTTGTAACTTACTCCCTAATAGTTTTTCTTTTGCAGGTTGTTAGATAATTGGGCATGGGCTAAGAGCTAAGTGTTCAGTACCGACGTTGAGAGGCATAGGAGTTAGAATTTGAAGATAAACTGTATAGTTGGTTTGAAATATTACATGTAATTATTAATACTATATTTAGATTTTATAACTTGCATAAATTTAGGTTCTAAATCTTTACTACCTAATCTTATCGTTTGGTAGGGGATACCGATTCTCTATGATTTTAAGGAACTGTAGAATATTGGATATCCATAGTTATTTATATTTTACAATATGTTAATTATTTAAAATTGGAAATCTTAGTGATAAAGTGTTTAGAGTCTTGTAATCTTGACTTGCAAGACAGTTTTTGTATCATGGGTGTACATATGATATGAAAATTTTAGACAATCCTATTAAGCCCCCCTTAAGGTCATGATAGGTGCAAGAATAGTACAGTAGTAGTAAATTTAAATGATATTATATCCTTTCATAGCTTAGTGACACAACGCCCAATCATTTTGGGCATTTTCATAGCTTTCTTCTTTAAGAGATCAACTATAGAAAGGAAGGGCTGGATATATTTTTCCTAGACCATTTATCATCCGATTAGAGAGGGGGATTGATCTAGCATCCTAATGGAATTAGTCCACCATCCTACCCCTATGAGCATGGAATCGATCTGCACCATGAAGCTCCTACCTGTACCTCTAATACCTTAGTTAGAAGAATTTCCTAAGAAAGCACTTGAAGCTCTATTACCAACACCGGCATAAAGTGAATCCTCTACTTCATCATCAGTGTATGGGAAAATCAAAAGGATGATGGGGAGGAAACATAAGAAACAAAAGACATTGAAACTAAGCTAAGGCACACTCAGTCATATGTTGAGGTTATTATAGAGCATCACCACATCCCCTTGCTACCATCAACACCTATTGCCTAAGACTCTGAGGAAGAAGAGGATATAGAAGAAGTTAAAGAGGAAGACGACTCTATCGAGGAGGAGGATTGATTTTTATGTTATTTTGCTAAGGACTTATTTCTTTTATTTTTTGATGAATGTAATATTTAGATTAACTTTTGTTTTCTTTTGTTTTTAGACTGCTTAATGCACTTTTATTTATTTTGTGATGATTCTACAGAAGCTAGCCATTTGATGAACTAGGATTAGTAGTAATTTTTATTATTTTTCATTAACATTTTCATTCTCTTTTGTAGTTTGTTTTATGTCATGTTATAAGGAACCTTCAGTTTTGAAATGAAAATTTTTGGCCTGACAATGCAATTTTATCAATGGTAATGCAACCAAAAATTAGAGAAGATTTAGTTATATTTTACTCTTTCTTTTTCCCTTCTACAATTATATGGCACATTTGTGATAATGTACGTTAGGGATAATATACAATTTAAGTGGACGAGGGAGGACTAGGAGATACTAAAGTGTATTTATATGAATGAGCATGTCTTTATTAAATACTACACACTTGAGTTTTCTTTAGTTTTGTTAGAAACTACTTTAGAAATTTGCATCCCACTATATAAGCAATCAATTTTTTTTTTTTTTTGGAAATTGACCCATAATTCTTTATAACCTTAATCCATGTTGCTAAATTAGAGAAATTAAATCCCTAAGATCCAGAGTTCCCTATTACTTAAGGTTAAACTTAGACTTAGGATTAGGATAAATATTGATAGGTTAAGGACTAGTTATTTGTATTTCTAAGCGTAGTTCAAGAAGGCTAGCTATCTATTCTTGTTTTTCTCAAAAAAATTTCAGAATTGGGTGAACAAATGAGATTTTTCTTTTGAAAGTCTCCTAATAATAAAAGTAGTTGGAGGAAAAAGCAACAATTAAAATAAAGAAGAAATTATAAATTGATAAGGATCGACCGTAATCCATTAGAAGAGTAAGGTTCTTTCTGCTATCAACTGAAGGAATTTGGTAAATAGATTAGTACAGATCGGCTTTGGTTTGTTAGTAGAGCAAAGTTCCTTCCTACTATTAACTTGAGAACTAAAATAGTATAGATTGGCCTTGGCCCATCGAAAGAGCGAGGTTCTTTCCTAACACTAATAAAATTGAGCTTGTTCTTTCCTAACACCAATGAAATGGAGGAGTAGGCAAACGAGTAAGCCAAAGGCTAGACCTAAGAGAACTAGATGAAGAAGACAAGGAAGAGTATTTTAAAGAAGAGTGAGCTTGAGTCCCCAGAGCATCTAACCATGTAAACTTTGGATTTCGAGCTTTAATGAATGTAGGAGCGCTGATGAATATCTAAAATAAGAAGAGAAAGTGGAGCATGTTTTTTACTATTATTAGTATAAGGATTATGAGATAGTGATAACTATAACTATTGAGTTCTTTAGATATGTCTTTATGTGGTGGAAGAATTTCCAGGTCATGAAGAGGCAAGAAGGCTATCGAGAGATTAATACTTGGCTTGAAATGAAAAGAATACTAAGAAATAGATTTGTATTGAATACTTATCTACAAGATACGTTCACTCGTTTCAAGAGTTGAGACAAGAAGGCTGAACAATTGACGAGTATGTCCAGGAGTTCCAAATGCTCATGATTCGATGTGAAGTGGAGGAACCACCAGCATGGATAATCTTTAGGTTCCTTGTTGGATTGCAAGGTGACATCTGAGATATTGTGGAGTTCCATTGATTCTCCACAATGGATGAAGCCATTAGAATAGCCTAATGAGTAGAGAAACAAAGAAAAAGTCAAGTATTAGCCAGAATGTTGACTAGCCAACCTAGACAAGATAGTCACCGAGCTCAATCAAGTACCGAACCGAGCTAAAAGGTGGATGTCCAAGCTAAGTAGAAAAGTTGACCTAGCGGTGAAGTGTCAACCCAAACTTATGAGATAGGGAAAGGATTTGGTAGGAAGACGAGCCAAAACAAGTGCGTCAAGTGGTAAGGGTTAGGACATATGGCTACTTAGTGCACAAACCGAAGACTAATGGTCATCAAGGGAGATACCCTAAAGCTGGAGGTAGAGAGTACTAATGAGGAACGTGAGGAGGATGAGGACATTACTGAGAAAGAAACGGCCGAGAAAGAACTTATTTAAGAAGATGTGTTTGCTAAGGACTTGGATCAATTGGTCTTGGTTGTCTGATGCGCCATGAACTTAGAACCCTCACAAGAGGAGGAATAGAAGGAGAATTTATTTCATACCACCTGTAAGGTGAATGACTAGGTGTGAGCATTAATTGTGGATAGTGAAAGTTGCACTAATGTGACATCAACTGAAATGACATCAACTGAAATGGTTACACAGTTGAAGTTTCTGACCATTGCATACCCAAAGCCATACAAGTTACATTAGCTGAGTAATAAGGGAGCACTACATGTCACTTAGTAAGTACTGCTATCGATCATAATTGGAAACTACTCCAACTAGATTCTTTGCGATTTGTTGCCTATGTATGCCTTGTACATGTTGCTTGGCTAACCATGGCTGTTTGATAGGAAAGTTATCCATGATCAATATAAGAACACGTATGTATTTAAAAAGGATGGTTGGAAGATTACACTAAACTTGATGCTACCAAGAGAAGTTAATATATTGCAGACAAAACTTACTTGCAGATTAAATAAGACTCTGATGATGAGTAGAGCCAAACTCCGAGATGCCATCAACACTGATGAGTTAACCCTCATGTTAGTCAGGTGCCTATTGGAGATGAAGGAGTGAGGTAAACTACCCTAGAAAATAAAAGAGTTACTGGATGAATATATTAACCTATTCCTAGAACAGTTACCCGAAGAGTTTCCCCCAACTTGAGGCATAGAACACTGCATTAACTTAATGCTCGACATCGCATTGCCAAATACACCAACCTATTAGATGAGTCCCGAGCAAGCTTTTGAACTCCAACAACAGGTTGATGAGCTACTGGAAAGAGGTTATGTTAGGGAGAATCTCAACCCTTGTGCTATCCTAATGCTCTTAATGCTGAACAAGGATGAAACCTGGCAGATGTGTATAGATAGTCGAGCCGCAAACAAGATTAGATCAAATATAAGTATCCTATTTTGAGACTGGAAGATATGCTGGATGAATTGAGTAGAGCTAAGATCTTCAACAAGATTAATCTCAAGTCTGGCTACCATCAAATCTGCATAAGGCTGACAGATGAGTGGAAAACTGCATTCAAGACTCGACATGGACTCTATGAATGGATAGTCATGCCATTCAACTTATCGAATGCCCCAAGCATTTTCATGAGACTGATGAACCATGTGTTGAGACATTTGATAGAGAAGTGTATCGTAGTATACTTTAACGACATCCTCATCTATAGTGCTAACATGCCAAGTCATTGTGAGCATCATTGTGCCATATTGAACGTCCTCCATGTTGAGAGATTATTTGACAATCTCAAGAGATGTTAGTTTTGCTAGGAGGAAGTTGTATTCTTAGGCTATGTAGTAAGAGGAGGAGGCTTACGAGTGGATGATGAGAAGATCTGAGCAATTGTCAAATGGTTGACCCCTACTACTTATGCTAACATAAGAAGTTCTCATAGACTGGCTTCATTCTACAGAAGATTCATCAAGAATTGCAATATCCTCGCCGCACCACTTACTAAGCTCATAAAGAAGAACACCATCTTTCAATGGGGAGAAAAGGAAGAGAGGAGTTATGCCAAGATAAAGGAAAAATTGACCTCTACTTCAATGTTAGTTTTACCTAACTCCAAGAAAGTATTCAAGCTGAAATGTAACACATTAAGCATTGGAATAGGCGTTGTCCTAATGTAGGAAGGCCGACCAATTGCTTATCATAGTGAGAAGCTCAAAGGACCTCAACTAAATTACTCTATGTTTGACAAAGAACTCTTAGCCCTAATTCGAACACTGTAAGTATGGCAACATTATCAACTGCTAAGAGAATTTGTCATCTATATTGATCATGAGTCCTTAATGTGCCTCCAAAGGCAAACCAAGTTGTCGAAGTGGCAAGTGAGATGGGTTGAATTTCTTAAAGGATTTAATTTTGTAATAAAATATAAGCAAGGAAATAGTAATGTAGTTGCCGATGCTCTTTTGAGAAGACATACACTACTAAGTGAATTGTAGACTAGATTATTTAGGTTTACAAGCATCAAAGAGCAGTATCATGGGGATCCACACTTTGGGCCTGTATTTGTGCGATGTGTCGATGGAAGAACGATAGACGAGTACCGTATGGAAGATGACTAATTGTTTTGAAGGGGGAAATTATGTGTACCGACTTATTTACTATAGGAGCTACTAATCAATGAAGTTTATAGTAGAGCACTATTCGAACATTTTAGGGAGAAAAGAACATATGAATTACTGAGTGGTAGATTCTTTTAGCCTAGAATGAGGTAGAATGAGGCGAGATGTATACTGAGTAGTTATAAGCTATGCTATATGCAAAAGGGCTAAGTACAGAGCAGAAAAAGGGAAAGCAATGCCATTGCCTATTTTGACAAAGCCATAGACCAAATTGAGCATGGACTTTGTTCTCAAATTACCATGGATTGCTCAAGGCAAAGATTCTGTAATGGTTATCGTAGATAAGTTTAGCAAGATGGCACCCTTCGTACCTTGTTCAAAGACTAACAACGCTTTGGCTATTGCTTCTCTTTTCTTGTAGGAGATTGTATGATTACACGACATGCTAAGAAGTGCAGTCTCCAACAAAGACCCGAAGTTCCTTAGCCATTTTTGGAGAACCTTATGGCACTGGATGGGGACAAAGCTACTATTCAATGCTTCTTGCCACCCTTAAACTGACGACTAAATAGAGATGGTTAATCGCACTTTAGGATCACTACTCCGAGCTACAGTAGGCAAGAACTTGGTCGACTAGGACGTTTGCTTATCAGTGGTTGAATTTACTTATAACCAAAGTACATGACACCACTAAGCAAACCCCCTTTGCAGTTGTCTATGGTTTCAATCCTGAGTTTCCCCTCAATTACACCCTTGTACCCATGCTTATAAGAGGACCTTGACATAAGAGTTAAAGTAGAATCTCTTTAGCACATCTATAACAAAGTCACTTGGCACATCGACTAAGCTGCTAAAAAAATGCAAGAGAAGGCCAAGGGTAGGACGGCTAAACAATTTCAGTAAGGAGACTTGGTATGGCTGCACCTTAGTAAGGAACGGTTTTTGAATAAAAGAATGAACAAATTATCTACAAGAGCTGAAGGACCCTTCAGGATCCTCCAAAAGATCAATGATAACACATACAAGTTGGAGTTGCCCGAAGATTATGGGGTATCTGATACCTTCAACATTACCAACCTTAGCCCCTATCACCTTAACGAGGAACTGACCGAAAATTGTATGGGATTGATCCCAAATCCAAATCAACTCGGACGGAATGATGGGAATTGGGCTACTAGACCATTGACCCACAACCGAGCCTAAGGACTAGAGGGACTAGTAAGGTAGATCCTCTTATTCTAACCGACTCCCGCCAAGGCCGAGCATCTCTTTGCCAAGTAACTCTGCATACCGAGATGTATGACTTCTCACCTCTCAGAGATTGTCTGCCAAATGCCAAAATGCCTAGATACCTACCAAACCATGCACACACCTACTCACTCAAGCTTAAGCCAACCATTTATTCGACATTACTCTTGTCGAGAGACTAAGAGAGAGAGACTCTGGATTGATACAACCACCCCTGCTTGGATAAACCATTTGACCATACTCTTTTTTCTGCATCCTCTAACAGCATCACCAATACATATTTGCCATGTATTCAGGAGCCCACACAAAATCCGTTACATTAATGATTATTTTGTCTAAATATTCATTTTTACCTTTTTGTATTCTTGTACATTACTTCTTAAGAGTGATACCCTTTTTAGCTTTTCCTTTCTAGGCATGTTGCCTTAAATTCTCAAGTATAAATACCCTTTGTACTTATAGCTGTCATAAGATCGAATATTAATACACTTGACATTTGTCTCTCGTAAACACTACTTTGTTTATATCCATTTCACTCTTATCCTAACCTTTAAGTAAGGTTAGGTGGCGAATATCCTCACCAGACCATCTCATGCATCATACAAGTTGTATCGTAAGTCTTCAAAAGTTTCATTGGTGCGTCATATCCATTCAAGCTATTCGTGGGTTTTTACTTACCTTTTTATTCGCATTTGTGCTTTTCGCATTTTCCCCATCACTTCCTTTTTCAACTTTCAGTAAACTTGGACCTAGTCAGCAACTAGCCTTGTTTGTTCTTGGTCATGGTCCGCAATAGGAGGCATAGTAGCCCTGAGACCTATAAGAACAAGCACAAAGAGCTTAAATTCTTCAAATAAACATAACTTTTTAACATTAAAAGATAAAAATATGAATTATACTTATGCTAAGAAATTATATGTGATTTTAATGAAAATTCATATACTTTAGCTTAAAATTCTATTAAATCACATATAGTTATTATAGATATCCAACAGATAATTGTATGGTTTTGCCCACTTATCAGTACCCCCAACTTTATAACTTGCTTGTCCTCAGGCAAGCATAAACCACTTATAGAACAACGGGTAAAAGATGGACTCTCTACTCTTTTGCTATTAAATCTATCCTTTAGTTTATACATATTGAGTTGTGTATTTTTCAATTTAGCTTTTTGTAAGCAATTAATTATTTATGAAATATAAGTAATGGTTGAGTGTGCCTAATTACATATCCAATAGAATTGGTGAATTAATCCATGGTTCATAAAGTTAAGTTCTTATTTACTTAAAATTGGATAACCCTAGATTAAGTAAGTTGTCATAAAGGTAGAGAAAGGCCTGTATAATTTATAGATTGATCAACGTGTATTTAGCCCTAATATTTCCCTTAAGCCAACCATAATTTAGAAAAATATGACCAAATTGGAGTGTTCTTTACTCGTATCTTCCAAAATTTTTCAATTTTCTTACTTATGGCCAATTTTCACTCATGCAACCCAAACTTTTGTTCAAGGAACTCTTTATTTCTCACCTTTTCTCTAAGTTAACACTTAAGGCTCATGAACTCATTCCAGAATTCGTCATTCCAAAAGATGTGACAAGCACTTATTAGGCATCCTAAATGTTCGCCTATGCACTCTTTTCCTTTTCTTTTTTCTTTTTGTTCTCTTTTTGTTTTCTACTTTTGATTTAGGTTAAGTTTAACTCCAACTTTTGAATTTTGGTTAATTTCCTTTCTATTTTTTATTGGGAAATCCTTTTCAAGACCAAAACAATTTAGCATCTTCCTTAACACTATACTCAACCATTTGGAAATTCAAAGAGCACAATACATAAAAATCAATTTAACATGGTGAGAAGGGTGTTTCTTACTACTTTAGTGCATGTCTGAGCTAACATGACCATTTCTTACTCATCCATCCTTCTCCTCTTACTCAAAACTTCTCTTAAGAGCTTCTGGTAGTGAGGTGTTCGCTCTAGTAGATCAATCAATGGGATATTCACCTCCGACTTCCTAAACATCTCCATAAGTTTCTTGAATTCCTCATCACCTTTACTCATTCTTAACCTTTGTGGAAAAGGCACCAATGGTACATGAGGATTGACAAAGAGCTCATTAACAATAGGGGTTAACTCCTGTTGTACCACCTTATCCTTTTGGCCTGATATCGAAGTTGGAGTATCCCTACCAACCTTCTTGCCTAACCTAAGTTGTTGTTCCCTTATATGCTTAATAGGTGTAGAGGTACTCATAATGTTATCAATCTTCTTCCCTAACCTCTCAAACCTTCCATGGTTACTTGAGCAAGCCTCTCAAATATAGTTTCACAAGCTACTTTTTCTTTCCAAATCTTCACCTCACTAGCCCTTGAGGAATGACCATCAACTCTTATGTCTCTTGATACAAACACCACTTCTTCATCCTCTAAAGACTTAGTCATAGTTCCTTACTCTCTTTTTCTTTTAAATGCAACCTCATTCTCTTCTTCATCACTTGT
The DNA here is from genome assembly GCA_024138015.1 of Lumnitzera littorea. Classification (NCBI taxonomy): domain Eukaryota; kingdom Viridiplantae; phylum Streptophyta; class Magnoliopsida; order Myrtales; family Combretaceae; genus Lumnitzera; species Lumnitzera littorea. The sequence continues at coordinate 51,019,423 of JAMXBB010000001.1, forward strand.
CTAACCCTCTTCTTGTACTATCTCTTCATAAGTCTTCATTGCTAGTTCATCTTGTTGACCCTTTTCTTCTTTAAACGCCTGCAGTATAACTCTATTTATTATCATTTGGATTATAAGGTTTGGGCCTCATGTGATTGAGGAAGCTTCATCATCTTCGCTCTAAGAACTATTGAATCCATCACTTAACTTCTCATTAGCTTCTATAATAGTTAAGCATTCATTTAGTTGTACTAATTAAGCCTCTAATCCCTGAATGATCAATTCTTGCTTTCCAAACTTCTTAGCCTGCTTTTGCTCTAGATACATAATGAACTCATCAAATTTCTTTGCAATCTCAAAGTCTAGGGTTGCTGGTATAACTGAGGGGCTTGCAGCACTGCCCTACCTTGAATCTTCTTCTTGCAGGTAGTGCCACTCTTGATTACTTTCTTAGCATCGAGTACTCTCTTGTTGTCCTATACTAACTAAATGGACTATTAGATAAGGAGGGTGTAGCCCTTTAGATCGGGGTCTTATGAATCCATTAATTAGCATGGTCACCCTTTCTACTAGCATACACATTATTGACCCTCTAACAGCTCTATCCAACATCATTTTAGCATGAGCGTCTATTCCATGTAAAAATATCGAAAACTATGGCCAAGTAGGCAATTGATGAAAAGGACATTCTCCCATTAGCTACTTAAATCTCTTCCAAGCATTTAATAGGCAATCACCCTAGTATTGCTCAAAATAATATTTTTCTTTCTTAGCTTAGTAGGGCAACAAAAAAATGGGATAAACCATTCCATATCATCACCCATACTATCCATTAACTTGAAAATTCAATCTTAACCCTTAGTGACACTATTCAATGCATCTTAGTAGGTCTTCTACACAAGTACCTACAAAAGGAGACTAGAAAAGAGCAGAACACTAAACTACATATGAAGCTTAAGGAAATAAAAAAAAAATTACAAGAAAGGAAAAATCATTTTGTTGTTTTTCAAAATAAAGCCTAGTCTACAAATAGTCCTAAAAACTAAAATTAGCACCTATCCATTCTACGATAGTGGCACCAAAAACTTGGTATCGCATTTACTACTTCCACAAGTCACACACTAATTAAAAAAATTAGCTCCTTGTTAAATTAGTAGAATCAATATACTACTCATCTATTAAGTGTGCAAATTTTGATAAAAACTTGTAGAAACTGCAAAAGCTTTGGTAAGCGTACTAGTTAATTAGTAGTATAGGGTAAGCTCTAAGGTTGTATTTCCCAAAGGAACGGTATGCTAGCTCTCAGTCATTTTAGTACTATTCATATCTAAGTAGACAAAATAAAATTTTATTCTTTTATTAAACAAAACTCAATAACTAGCTTAGTGCGAATAACTAAGTTATTCCAACAATAAATAGGATAAAGATATGATTTGTATTATACTATCTAAATCTAAGAACAACTCTTAATCTAACAAAATACGGGATTCCAACACTCTAATGATTATAATTAAGAACTAAGTAAATGAATTAACAAGAGGCATGATATTTGAGTTCTTCTATTGTTTATATGTACATATATTAAAGATTGATTCCAAAACTAAAATCTTAATTGAATCAACATGTATCAACAATTAATCTAAGTTAAACAAGCATGGAAACAACTAGAAATCATGTTCCACACATAATACCAATCTACATACATTCCTTCACAAGTGAAATACATGTTCAATGCTTGAAATCCATAACCAATGTAACACATAATCACAATAAACAACACAAACACCAAATATTAATCGATTAACATTAAAAGATTCATAATCTTCGCAAATACAATTGGATTACAAAGTTAAACAACACGAAATCAGGTAAAGAGAGAAATCACCTAATAAGAGGAGTTCCAATCATCAATACATATTGGAATGATGTTTTCATGCACTCGGAGTTGAAATCCGCCAAAACTAACTTAATCTAACCCAAAATAACCTAGGAAGGTGAAACCCTAAAATCCCAAGAGAGAAAAGAAGAAAGGAAGTCGAAAGGAAAGAAAATCGCATCTCCCAAATGATCTGCGAATTGCAACCTTTTATATCAGGAGGGTACCGTCTTAACAGTATTACTAGCATGACGGTATCTAGGACTACCATCAGGATGGTATGACCTACTCTTTGCGATACTTGTAAAGGTTCTCTTTTAGATGCCGACTTAACGGTAGTTGGGATTACCATCAAGCCAATAGTTCTTACTCCATGCCTTCATAATCTTTTTTTATTTTTTTATTTTTTAGGCTTCTCATGTAGGGGCATTGTAGCCCCAGGACCTACAAGAATAAGCACAAAAAGCTTAAATTCTTCAAATAAACATAACTTTTGAACACTAAACATAAAAGTGTGAATTATACTTATGTTAAGAAATTATATGTGATTTTAATGAAAATTCATACACTTTGGCTCAAAATTCTATTAAATCACATATAATTGTTAGAGAAATCCTACAAATAAGTGTGAGGTTTTGCACACTTATCAAATACGCATACAAAGATTTTTGAGAATGAAGAGAAACTAAGTGAAATTCTAAGACCATAGAAATGAAAGATACGAAGTCAACATACAAAAACAAAGAAGAAGGTTGGCCATAATAGGGATACTTGGAAAATAAGATATTAGAAACTTGTTTACGGCAATATTCATTAGTATTATCAAAAGGTAAGTTATAATTATAAAAAATGTTCTTTCATACTTTAAAATAGGTCATACTGTAAGAGATTCTTTTAGAAAGAAAATAGATTAGTCAACAAATGATTATGAAGAAAGATATCACAAAATCATAAAAGTACTGATAAGGAAAGACACGCAAATTTATTATTCGAAGATATTTACTTGCTTGAAATATTTTTTTTAGATTGCTAATATCTTGGTTAGAAATTATTCTAAATTTCATAGTTTCATTACAAAATCAAAGGAGTCCAAACATGTTGAGGAATTTGTCGCAACTACTAAGTCATAAAATCACAACGAAAACCATTATTGAGTATTCAACCAAACGAAACCCTATCAATCTAGAAGAAAGAGCATTTAGAAAGAATACATATAGTAGAAGAACTATAGAAATTAAAAAAGAGAAGGATTGGAAATGAATCTGAAAAAAATCAACTTAATTGAAGTATGCTTTCTAGAAAATGAATCAATTCTAAAACTTAGGAGTAACATCAAAAAAACTCTAGAAAGACATCAATGGAACTCTTTATGTGAGTTGAAAGACTCTATTCCAATAATTAAAGTTGGTATTAAATTGAAATAAAAGATTTTAGAATTCAGAACTCACTAGTTATAAAGTTGTCTTAGAATGGTTTCTTATTCTTAACACAACAAGTGATTTCTTGTTAGAGTGCAAATAAGAAAGGCCTTGAGGCCACATTCATAGTGTTTAGAATATGCTTTATACAGGAGCCATCTTATATAGCTTTTAGAATGTATTCACTTACTAATTTTTTATTCTCTAAAAAACAAAAACTTATATCATGCTAAAAATGAAATAGGATTAGTGCATCTACCAAATAATTTAGATATATTGATATGGGAAATTTGTGACTAATGATATTAATTCAAACAAACTATGACAAACGATATTTTCATAAGATAGGATTGATAGGAAATCTAACAATAGTAATAAAATTTTAGTAGAGTTCTATGGTTACAGTCTCGAGTAAAAGGAAATTGAGCTTACAACACAAAAATTCCTCAATCCCTAAACCAAATACCTTTATTAATTACATATTAATAGTTCCTTTGGAAAAAAATAAAGAGCACAGTCATAGTGTAAATAATGGAGCAACCAATGAAAGTTAAACAATAAAATGGAAATTCTGAGTAGGTTTTGCATTTCCTTAAGCATCATTAGAGGCCCTTTAGTTAGAGAAGTACATTAAAGCGGACTTTCATGCCATTTTGGAGATACTAAGACTAGTGAGACACACAGGGAACACTTATAATGGCCTCATATGAATGAGAGATGTGATGATAAGCTACTGACCATTGGTCCTCTTACTTACGCATGGCTTTGAGGCCTCTAATCCCTCACCCAAAGAATCCTTTCTTGTTAACTTGCCGATGACGAAAAACTCTATGTAGATGAAAGATGGCCGAACTCCTTAATAGTTCTGGAAGGTTACACCCAGCTCTATTCCCTCGCTAGTACCGATGCTAACTATTCTTTGGGAAAGTACTCTATGTCGAGTGATCTGACTTTTCTGTTACTGAGAGTTCCTACCGAGTAATGTGAGCTAACCTCACCCTAGTCGAGTACTCCTCTTTCAACATTGTTCTAATTCTCACGACATCACTTTTAGTCTTGGCCTATTTGTTGCTGCAACATCTTGATTCCTCTCACTTGCTGTAATCAGAGAATCTATGTATGAAACTAATGTTGCACTACTACCTATCCATTTCATCTGACACTGTACTACTTTTTGTTTTTTTGTCGTTTGTCCTTTTTTACCCTTTTTCATATGTACTAGGAATCTCCCTTCTCCTTGTAAGCTGAATTTATGTTACCCTATAGAAAAGACATTGAATATACGGTTTTTGTGAGACTACCCTCTCTAAGTCCATTTTCATGCACTCTTATCTAATCTTGCCAAGTAGGTCATGATTAGTGGTGAATGGACCTTCACATCAACTTATATGTCATATTAAGTGAAGTGTTAAGTCATATTGTATTCATTGGTGTATCATATCCTCTAAGCAACTTAACGTTAGCTACTCTAGTCAGTTCATCAACCTGCTCATTCTATTTTTTTTCAATATTTTGAAGGAACCATTGGTTTAAATCTACTATGGTAAGTTCTAGTGATAATTAAGCTCTTAGCATATCATATAATCTTGGTATCAAAGCTTGAGGTTATGATTGAGAGCTGTGTGAAGATTGTCCTTACTAGTTTGCTATTCGTGATACTCTATTTTCATTTAGAACAACAGAGCAAGTTTACAATTCACAATTCATGTAATATTTGTGTGTATAAGGATTTCTTGTGTGAAGAGTATTTTCTAACGCTTCGTTTTGAGAATGTTGAATCCTAGTGTTTAAAGAGAGATTAACGATGTGGAGAGTGATGCTCATGGTTGTGGTCAACTTACTTGATAAACACCACGTACTATTGATGAGTGGATATAAGACCATACTACTATTATAGCTAATTTAACTGTTTCAGTACAGAAAGTCTTAAAGATTGAGCCGCAAGAGAGAGTTGTTGAGCAGGATCGAGAAATGAGAGACAGGCCAAGAAGACAAATGAATGAATTGTGTGCACTATAGCCCATTCCCATGAACCAAGCACCACCACAACATGTCAAAAGAATGGCGAGAAGGAGGTTAGAATTGGATGAAGTGGAGGAGTATAAAGAGGATGAACACTATGTTAAAGTTGACAAGCATGAACTTAGGGCTCCTAAGGGAGCCAAACACCTCAAAGTACAGATTTCAAGCTTCAACAGGTTTGGTTGTGTTAACGACTACTTAGACTAGGAGGAGAAGATTAAGAAGATATTTGACTTCTATGATTATGAAGATGCTGTCCGTATTCAACTAGCTACATTAGAATTTTCTAGATATGCAGCAATGTGGTGGAAGAAGCTGCAGAATGTTCGCTTGAGGACCCAACACGAAATCTTAACATATAATGAGATGAAGAGAGTTCTGAGAAATAGGTTCATTCTCAAACAATAAGAGCAAGACACTTTTCAATGCTTATAAGATTTGAGATAGGGTAATCGATTGATGGACAACTATGTCCCAAAGTTTCAGTTACTCATGATCTGATGTGATGTCGGTGAACCTAAGACGCAAACTATTGTAAGGTTCATTTTTGGGCTAAGGATTGAGATCAGTAACATAGTGGAGCTATAGAGTCTTACGACTCTAGATGAAGCCATTAGGGTAGCATAGAGAGTCGAAAGGCAGAGGCAGAACTAGGTTAGTCGAATGCTGAGTAGCCGACCTATGCTACCAAACAGAAGTGGCATGCTAAGCCGATTAGGGAATGACCGAGCATCAAATAGTTTTGAGGTGGAATATCGAGGGTAAGTGTCGATCTGACTAGAAGAAGGTTGAGGTAAAGGCAAGGTCGAGGAACCTAAGGTCCAAAGAGACCAAGGTCAGAGGTCAAGAAGAAAGACCTAAGAAATCAAATGCTTTAAATGTTTCAGTTATGGGTACATAGCTAGTCAATGTTTGAACCACCGAATCATGACTATAAAGAAAGAGAAGCCCTAGTTTGAAGTAGAGAGGACGAGTGAAGGAGAGGAAGAGATGGGATTTGAACAGATGCTAGAAGAGTTTCAAGAAGACCTTAATGTCGATACACCTCCTAAAGGTGGTGCCAAGTACTGTTTTGTCATTTAACAGTCTTTTAATGCTTTTGTAGTTGATGGGAACAAGTAGAGGGAGAACCTCTTTCATATGAATAACTGAGTGAATGATAAGTTATGCGCTTTGATCATTGATAGAGGGAGCTATACCAATGTCATAATGCAAGGGGTAGTAAAGGCTATGAAATTGCCAATCCTCCTATACCTTAGGCCGTATAAGATTCACTGGTTAAATGAGAAAGGAGACTTACATGTTATTGAGTAGGTTAAAGTACCGATTACCATTGGTGATATGTATAGGGACGGGGTGTTGTGTGATGTCCTTTTGATGTGCACTTCTCACATATTACTCGGTCGACCATGGCTGTTTGACTTGAAGGTTATGTACAATAGGTATAAGAATACTTACATATTCTAGAAGGACGAGAAGAAAATTATACTAACACCCATGAGTCCTAAGGAAGTGCAGGAAGCCCAAGAGAACAATGCTAAGTCATTGTAGTGGAAGTCCTTAGTGATTTCCTAAGCTCAATTTGCTCGAGAAGTTAAGCTCGAGGACCATGTGCTCCTTTTAGTCAGGGGACTCTTAGAGATGAGAGAAGCTAATAGCTTACCTACTGAGGTACAACAATTACTTCAAGACTATGCAAACCTATTTCTTGACAAGATGTCGAAAGGTTTACCTCCCTTATGAGGCATTGAGCATTACATTGACCTCTAGCCTGAAGTTGCCTTACCAAACCTACCCGCTTACCAGCTCAATTTTGAGTAAGCAACAAAGTTGAAGAAACAAGTGGATGAGTTGGTAGACTGCAAATACATCCGAGAGAGTATGAGCCCATGTATCGTACTAGCCATACTAGTACCTAAGAAAGATGGGTTGTGGAGAATGTATATCGATAGTTGTGCCATCAATAAAATTACCATTAAGTACCGATATCCAATCCCACGATTAGATGATATGCTCAATGAGCTTCATGGTGCCTACGTCTTCTTAAAGATTGACGTAAAGAGTAGCTATCACCAAATATGAATGAGACCTAGAGATGAATGGAAGATGGCCTTTAAGACAAGGGATGGTCTGTTCGAATGAATGATAATACCGTTTGGCCTAACTAATGTGTCGAGTACATTTATGTGTCTAATGAATTAGGTGCTTAGAACATTTATCAACAAATGTGTTGTAGTTTATTTTGATTACATTCTGGTCTACAGTGCCGATCTCATCACTAATATTGAGCATTTAAGATCGGTGTTTGACATCCTTTATGCTGAGAGATTATTCAACAACATGAAGAAATGTGTGTTCCGTCAAAGTGAGGCTATATTCCTCGTATATGTTGTTTTAAGGAAAGGAGTTTAAGTTGATGATGAGAAATTCAAAGCTATTTTTGAGTGGCCTACACCAACTAGTGTTGCTAAAGTAAGGAGGTTCTATGGTCTAGCTTCATTTTATCGGAGCTTCAATCGGAACTTCTGTTTCATAACTACACTAGTAACTGAATTGACCAAGAAGAACACTGAGCTTAAGTGGTTAGAGAAAGCTTAAAAGAGTTTTGAAGATGTGAAGTTTATGTTGATGTCTACTCTAGTAATCACCCTACCATATTTTGAGATAGTTTTTTAGGCAGAGTGTGATGCATCTAGCATTGGCATTGGTGCTATCCTTATGTAAGATTGCCAACCAATTGCTTATTTCAGCAAGAAACTCCAAGGTGCTGCCTCGAATTACTCAGCCTACGATAAGGAGTTCTATGCCCTTATTCGAACACTACAGAACTAGCAACATTATCTATTGCCGAGAGAATTTATCATCAACTCAGATCATAAGTCTCTCAAGCATGTTCATAAGTAGAAAAACCTTTCTCGACACCATGTCAAATGGGTTGAATTCCTATAGTCTTTCTGCTACATCATCGGGTATAAGAAAGGGAGCACCAACACTGTAGTAGACACTCTTTCTCATTGTCATAGCCTTATTATAACTATGTAAGCTAAGGTACTTAGAATCGATACCCTACCCGATCAGTATGAGCACAACCAGTATTTTGCGCCCTTAGTGGCCAAGTGCAATGTTAAAGGCATTATAGATGGGTTAGACTTAAGTTAAGGCTTCCTAATGAAGGGCAAGCAAGTTTGTGTACCAAGTGGCTTGGCTAGAGAATTACTCATCCATGAAGCTCATGCTGGAGGCTTGGCCGACCATTTCTAAGAAAAGAAGATTGTTGAAATACTGAAAGAACATTTCTATTAGCTTGGGATAATGAGTGATGTGCCTCGAGTTCTTGAGAGGTGAAAGTGTGTAAACATGCAAAAGGAAGACCTTATCAGGACCCTTACCCATACCTGAGCACCCATGGATTGACCTAAGCATGGATTTCATGCTTGACCTTCCCTAAATGCTAAGAAGACCTTATCAGGACCCTAAAGGGGGTCTAGTAGGATTACCTAAAAATATCCATATCGCGTGTGCACTTATGATATAGAAACCACCTTACAAGTCAGATATTACAAGACTTTAAATGATAAAACACTAAGATTATTGATTTTTAAATAATTAATTTATTATAACATATAAATATAAATAACTATAGATGTCCAATATCCCACAGTTCCTTAGAACCGCAAAGAATCGATATCTTCTACTAAATAATAAGATCAAGTAATATAGACTTAAAAGTTCAAACTTAATAAGGTTGAAAAATCTAAGTACATAATTGGTATTTAAATTTAAAGCTTCACCTGAACTAAACAACTTCTCTCTAATTTTGACCTCTAAAAGTCTCAGTACTTGCACTCCATGCTCGGCTCTTAGCCCATATCCGATTATCTATCAACCTGTAAAAGAAAAACTATTGGAGAGTAAGTTATAAGAGCTTAATGAGTTATCCCTCATATTATACTGACAAGCAAGTTATCAGACAAATTATTACAATCATATGAATGCATGCACACACAGGATGTCAAACAATATATATAGTTGACTAGTGCTGCATATAACATTAGATTTTAATGCCTTTCGAGATAAGAGTTAGAGATACATCAACACTAATCACAACTAAGCTTTAGCACTTGGGTTTTTAACCATAACTTTGAATTTTGTATTTTACAAAATACATTTCCATTTCTAAAAATCCAATAGCACACAAAAACTCAAGCTTAGCAGTGAGGTGGCCCTTACAATCCACACTCACACCCTACAACGGAGGTCTCTAGACTCGACCTTTAGCGATACGGTTGGCATCTCCATCACCTAGTATGCCTATAGGTTCGAGTAAGGTCATGTTGTATGAGTACACTGTATAAAAATACTTTAATATATATAAACAACCTCCGTAAGGCCTCTCTTTACCTTTATGTGAAGTGATGGCCAGAATAAGTAATGCAATGCATGGGTAATACATAACCCTTTTAATTTAAGATAAGCTAAATATAATTAAGTCAAATTATATAGCGATCAATTAATATCCACAAACCATCCAAATCATATAACAATCAATCATATAATCAAATCCTCAATTATCATATTTAACAATATTTTTCACAATAATCAATCAATATCAAGCACATGCATATCCCGAATCCCCACACATCAAGTTATTACTATTTAATTTAAGTGCACTAATTACAAACACAAAACAAATATAGAGGCATCGGGAGTACTCACTTGGCTATGATGTCTTGCACTAATTGTAGTAGTCCTCGGGAAGATCCTAACCCTCATCAGAATCACCTAATTATTGTAAGATAAAAATGATAGTGAGTAACTGAATGAATTAGTTATTCTAAGTATTTGTTCACCAATTTGTACTTAGGTTTCTATTAGTTTTCAATCGATTGAACCTTATCACTAATCGTATGTAACTTTTTTTTTTTCAATACTTATGAATTTATAGTCTTTTTTTATCATTTTTGGGCGTACATTCACATGGTGATGTCCATTTTAGACGTTACAACCCGTGTTTTACAATATGGACTAAATTTATTGAAATTTTAACTATTGAAGTTTAAATATTTTTATTGACTAGTTTTATATTTTATTTTAGTAGTTAATGATTTCATTAGCCATTAAATTCTTACACTTAAGTGATCTTACATTGGTATTACTAATTTATGTGCTTAATTATGTCTAATTCAATTTGAGATGTGTGTTATGAGCTTAAAGTAATTTCGGCCCATATATGTACATGTATATAGATATTATTATTTTATTATGTTATCTTACATTTTATTAATTTATATGCTTATGTCATGACTTATGTCATGCTTATGTCATCACTTATGTATACTTTATACTTATACTCCTACATATTCTATACATAGGTTATATGTATACTTATAATTTTAATATACTTGTATGTATACTTATGTACTTATATGTATACTAGTACATATACCCGTATATACATATGGTTATATACATATTTTCGTATGCTTAGTATACCCCTTTAAGAAATCTTCATGAAATCTTCACAAAATCTATATTTTTGCACTTTAAGGGCCTATTTAGCAAGGTATATATGAATATACTTAATATGTTCCTTATTTTAGGTTATGTACATAAAGGGTATTTATGTACATGGCTTTCTATACTTATGTACAAGTAGTTTTCCTATTCTTACCTATGTATATGTACATCTATACTATGTATTCTACTCTTATACCTAAGTGTTCCTACACTTATGTACATGTATATAAGAATCCTATTTGTGTCAACATACATGTATCTATTACATGATAATTCCAAAACTAATATAACATAAACAACTAATTATCAATTAAGATGAACGATTATATGAAAACATATCTCTTTTTCCTTCTAGATAAGGGTGAAAAGTTTACTTAGATATTAGGATATAAGATATGTATTAAGGTGAAGGTAAAAGAAAAAAAATGGAAGTTTAGAAAAGGGAAAGAAGAAGAGGGGGTTACAGTTTGGAAATAGAGAGGGAAAAGGGGTTTACTTTGTATTAATTTGTAGTTCATAGGTAAGACAAGTGGGGTTTAGAAGGTCTCCATGTGTTAGACGATAAGAAAGGGGAAAAGAAAGGAAAAAAAGTCTCAAAAGAAAAGAGAAGAAAAATCTAGATGATAATGACATATTTGTTAACTTTTCAACATGTTGACTTAGTTAAGTCTTTGAAATTAAGTATAATTTGTGTGTACATAATAAGGTAATTAAGGAAAATTGGGAAGAAAATCAAGGAAATGAAAGGAAATATGGAGTTTATTGAAATGAGTAGTAAGAATAGTTAATGAAATCTCCCTCTAAGTATTTATATCCTATATACATTATTTAGTATGGTACTTAATATAACTATCATGAAATATGCCATTTAGTATAGTATAAACATCAACTACATATAGTGTAAACATCAACTACATACTTAACTTTATAAAATACTAACCTAGTTATATGATTAGAAGATGGATGTGATCTATAATATAATATCTTAGTTTTCTAGTAAATTAAATTAGTATTGTAAGCATTTATGAATAATTTAAAGTTATCTTGATTATTAGATAATGATTTAGTATGATACAAAGGATATATTAGCAATTAGGGTTTTAGAATAGATTATAGTGACTTAGTACTTTTATATCCTTAAGGTTTTAATTTTAGGGTTTTATCATTTTTAGGTACAATCTCTAGTGTTTATATACATTTGGGGTTTAAAAATTTTGTATGCGATTAAATCTTCGGCTGTTATCTTAGGGTTTTCATCTTAACTAACCTTATCAACTCTTAGAGTTTTCTAACACACTAGGGTCTACTTTGAGTATTAGGTTAAAAATTTCAGGGGTTTACAAACTTGACTCCATTATGGTTGTGGTCGACTGTTTTAGTAAGATAGGCCACTTCATTTCCTACCATAAAACTAATGATGTTTTATTTATCACTAACCTCTTTTTGCAGAAAATTATACATTTGCATGGACTACCAAGAAGTATTGTATCCGACTGTGATTCGAAGTTCATGAGTTTCTTCTAGAAAACCCTATGAAGGAAACTTGGCACTAAGCTTATGTACAATACTCTTTGCCACCTATAGATAGATGATCAAACCAAGGTAGTAAACAGGACAACTGATAACCTTCCACGAGTGGCTATGGAGAAGAACTTACATGATTGGGACCTATGCCTACTTGTCATTGAGTTTGCTTACAACCGATTAGTTCATAGCTCAACAGGAAGGTTATCTTTTGAGGTCATCTATGGACTTAACCCAAACTTGCCCTTAGATATAGCTATTAGCCTAACCATATAAGGGGAAAGTCAGTCCGGCCTGTAGCATGTTAAAGAATTCTAGAAGTTGCATCAAAAGGTTGTTGAACAACTGGCACAGATTGTAGCTTAGCAAAAGGAACAAGGAAGCCGCTGAAGGAGACGAGTGGTTTACAACCCTAGAGACCTTATCTAGGTCTACCTTAGCAAGGAGTGTTTCCTTAGGAAGAAAACGAACAAGATTTCCCTTAAATTAGATGGACCTTCTAAGAACCTTAAGCACATCCACGATAATGCTTATGAGCTAGAGTTGCCTGATGGAAATGGTGTATCTACTACTTTTAATGTGGTTGATCTGATACCTTATGTACCCGATGAAGAAGAGGGCCAAGATTTGATTGCAAATCTTCGATAACCCTAGGGAACTGATAAGCTGCTGACCATTGGTCCTCTTACTCATACATGACTCCGAGGCCTCACCCGAAGAATTCTCTCTTGTTAACCTTCCAATGACAAGAAACTCTATGCAGATGAAAGATGGTTGAACTCCTTGACAGTTTTAGAAGGTTACACCTAGTTCTTTTCCCTCTTTAGTGCCAATGCTAACTATTCTCTAGCCGAAGACTCTATGTCGAGTGATTTGACTTTTCTGCCACTGAGAGTTCTTATCGAGTAACGTAAGCTAGCCTCACCCTAGTCGAGTACTCCTCTCTTAACATCCTTCTAATTCTCATGGCATCACTTCTAGTCTCAACCTCTTTATTGCCACAACATCTTGATTCCTCTTGCCTTCTATGATCAAAGAATTTATGTACATAATTAATGTTGTACTACCACTTGTCCATTTCATCTGATACTCTACTATTCTTTCTTTTTTTTTTTGTCGTTTGTCCTTTTTGCCCTTTTTGTTATGTATTGGGAATCTCCCTTTTTGCATGCCTTTTTGTAATTTCCTTATTTATATTATTGTCCTAGGGACTTACTATAAATAGTTCCTTCTCTTTGTAAGCTAGAATTATCTTACCCTACAGAATAGACATTGAATATATGATTCTTGTGAGACTACCCTCTCCAAGTCTATTTTCATACACTATTATCTAATCTTGTCGAGTTGCTCAAGATTAGTAGTAGGTAGACCTTGACATAAACTTATGTGTCATATCAAGTGAAGTATCAAGTCGTGTTGTATTCATCGGTGTGTCATATCCTCCGAGTAGCTTCACGTCAACTACTCTAGTCAGTTCATCAACCTACTCACTCTATTTTCTATGATATTTCAAAGGACCCATTAGTTTAAATTTGCTACGGTAAGTCCTAGTGATAATCGAGCTCCTTAGGCACATCGTGTAAGGAATATGATTAATAAATGTGGAATCTATTCAAAAGCTAAAGGTAAACTAGGTTCCCTAAGGTTGTACATGCCCTTACCCATTCCCAACCATCTATAGGTTGACATAAGTATAGATTTTATTATCAAGGTACCTTAAATATAGAGAGAAGGAAGTAGATATGGTTATTTCAGATGGGTTTTCTAAACTATTTGATTTTATCTAGTATAAAATTACTAATGATGTTGTCCATGTTATTAGTCCTTTTTTTTTTCAAGAAATTGTATATCTTCATTTTAATACCAAATCATAGTCTTTGATAGTGATCCAAAGTTATTGAGTCATTTTAAAAGACTCTTATGGAAGAAATCAAGGACTAAATCACTCCTTAATTCATCTTACCAACACAAATCGATAGACAAACAAATGTGGTCTACGTAATCTTGTGAATTATTAAAAGCTATAGAGATGAGGATATCGACCCATATGATCAAAGCTAGAAACCATGGTTCGTGTTAATTGAAAGAAGCAAGGTCGAGAGGAGTATGCCTAGGAAAAACAATTGTGTCATTGGCCATGAATCTTACTATTTAAGAAATTCTTGCGAGAATCAAAGGTTGACTTGGAGACATGAGAAGCACGAGCTAGTTTAAAAGTGTAAACCTAGTCATGAACATGCTATATGTAAACCGCTAAATTTCTTGACCTAACCTTTGAAGTAAACTCGAGTATGTTAAATAATCTAGAAGTTGACAAGGCTAATGAAAGTGAAAACCCTAAAAGAACTAATCAATCGTATATGAAACTTTTCTACCTTAAATGTATGTAGACACTAAAGATTTCATTTAGAAGTGATAAAAACCCTAAAATGATAACCTTAAAGACATATGAGCATTAATTCATCATAATATACCTTAAAACCCTAATTGATAATATAACCTTCATGCTTTGCCAAATCATTAGTGAAAGACTAGAGATGACTTTTAATCATACATAATAAGATAATAAATTTAGAATCCTTAAGTAATCCTTTAGAAACTAAGATAATAAATCATAGATTACATTTATCTTCTAAATATATGGTTAAGATAGTATTACATAGAGTTAGGGGTATAGTTAAAGCTTAGGTTAAATGTAGTGAACATTAACACCCTAATTGATACTTTTCATATTAGTTAAACTAAATAGCTTACCAAATGATGTATATAAAATATAAATACCTAAAGTAAGACCTCATCATCTATTTTTACTAATCAATTCATCAAATGCTTCATTTTCTTAATTTTCCTTAATTGATACATTATGTGTACAAAATGGCATATGCTTATGGAAAGTTGACTAAGGTCAAAAGGTTGACTAAAGTCGACATTTAGAAAAGTTAATAAAAGACACTAATGCATTAGAAAATATCTAATCCATCTCATGATTTCTTTTCTTTTCTTTTAGCTTTTCTTTTCTCTTCTCCTCCTTAATTGCTGTTCACTTCTTTTCTTCTAGACCCCAACATCTTCTTCATTCCAAAAGAAAAATAAAACAAAAAGAAACAAAGCTAAACCCCACCTCCATTGCCGTGACAACCCCTTTCCCTTTCACTTTAAAAAATTTCCAACCTTGTCTCCATAATTCAAACACAAATTAAGGTATGTGATTATGTTATTATGTATTGCTTTATATTACTTATTAGTTAGGTGATGAGATAGATTAGATAAGTAGATATGTGTTATGTATGATCATATAGAAGAAGGAATAAAGTTTCCACTTTTAAGTGTAGAAGGATATAAATTACGATGAAGAGAAAAGAAATACATGTGTATATGCCCTTAAGTATATGTACATAAGGATATACTAGAAAAATACAAGTATGGAGATCTTTATACATAAGTATTTACTATGTACATAACCTAAACTAAGACAAATCTTAACTATACATACCTATACCATACTAAATACATACTTAAAAACACAAAAGAATGAAATTAAGGAAGTTTTCTTAAGAGGAAAATTTAGCATACAAAATTTGTACAAAAATACGTATATGAGTATATGTTTAAGTATAAATACGATATAAGTATAAGTATATGTATAATTATACTAATATACATATAAGTACAGTAAGAGTATAAGTATATAGTAGTTTATATAAAGTGTATATAAGATACTTAGGTATGACATAAGCATAAGGTAAGGCATATGTAATTAAATGATGAGATAAGCAATGATGTAATTAAAAGATGAGATAAGTAAATAATGATATAAGTGATGATACAAGCGATTGATTATGTAAGCAATGACATAAGCATAAGTTTATAAAATAAGAAATAAGAAGAGTGCATAATAATTAGGTACATAAATTAGTAAACCTTAATACATTTCCGAAATTGGATTACACTTAATTAAGTACATGAATTAATAATAGCAAGGTAAAATTCTTTAAGTATAAGAATTTAAGGGTTAACTAAATCATCAAGTATAAACAAAGGATATAAATATAAGCAATAAGAATAATTAAGATTCCATAATTAAAATTTCTATACATTTAGTCCATATCATAAAACACGAGTCTTAACATCTAAAACGGACATCACTGTGTAAACGTACATTCAAAAATGATGAAAAATGACTATAAATTCATAAATATCAGAAATAGAATGAAAAAGTTACATACAATTAATAATAAAGTCTAACCGGATAAAAGTTGATAGTAATCTAAGTAGAATTAGGTAAATAGATATTTAGAATTTCTAGTTAATTCAACTACTTACTAGTATTATTATATCGTAATGATCAGGTGATCCCGAGATAGGCGAGGATCTCCCGATTGATTACTACGACAAGAGCGAGTCATCATGGCCAAGTGAGTATTTATCCTATGATTCCATGCTTGTTTGTGATTGTAGATAATGGACTTAAATATTATTGTTAATTGACTACTGTGTGGGGTTGAGGAAATGCTTGTGTATGTTGTTATGTGCTAAGTTGTGAACTTACCTTAAGTATAGATAATGCTTTGTTTGTTGCATGGTAGTATAGAAAATGATTGTGTGTATTATTAGATGGTCACTGCATAATTTGAACTTAATTATACTCGGCTTATAAAAAGAGACGGGTACATGCATTAACATGCATCACATAGACACAATTTTGGCGTTCACGTCACACGAAGGTAAAGAGAATCCATTCAAGGGTTGTTATTATTAAATTATTGGTTCTGCACGGTGCACTCGTACAAAATAACCTTACCTTGGCCTGTGGGAATACTAGGCGTTGGAGGTGCCAACCGCCTGGCTAAGGGTCGAGTCTAGAGACCTCCGTTTAAGGGTAAGTGTGGACTATGGGGGCCCACTCACGATTATACTAGAACTTGGTTTTTATGAAAATAAAAGGCTTATTTGATTTAAGTATGGAACATGGAGTTTCGTAGTAAAGTAAGTTCTAGTATAATACTCAAATCTGATTGGTGCCGTGTATACTCCAACCCTGATTTTGGAGGGCATTAAATTTGAGTTATGTATATAAATTAGTTAACTATACGTATTGTTTAGCATTCTATTTAATCATTCATTCATATGTATGAATATAATGTATTTATAACTTGCCTGTGGTGTGGCTAAGGGGTTTTGCTCACTAAGCTTAGGCTTACACCCCCTTAGATTTTTGCTGCAGGATAACTTGTTCATAGAGGCTGGTTGGGAGATACCTCAGGTTAGCTTGGGAACTTGGGTAAAAGCGGACTGTCATGTGTATTGAGAGAGAACAGTTTATGTAGACTTTTACTCATGTACTTATGTTTTACTAGTATTATAGACTTAGATATACTCAATTACTGTGTCTTGTAAGCTTTGTAGTTCAAATTTTATATAAATATGTTTATGTGATGATATCATGTGAATCTGTATGTTCTTGTGAAACTAATAGTTGTAGAGTCTTGTATATTGTATGAAGAGTTCATGATTGGAAGGGTAACCAATTAAGGGTTCTTCGTACAATATACGACGTCTACTACGACTAGACCGTCCTCAGTTTGTGATACTATAACTATAATTTTTGTAATATTGATTTGTATGTTTTTATTTATATTATTTCCTTATTTATGTTACCTTAGAAAGGCATTATAGATAGGCTTGTAAACATCAATGTAATAGAAAGAGTTATTGACGTTGACCATTAGGGTTTTTCATGAGATTGTTTCTCTATTTATTTGTCTTGTTAATATTTTTGGATTGAAGTGACATAATATCTATGAGTCATATCGAATGCTTGATTTGAAATCCTTCATTCATATAATTTGTGAGTCATATTGGATTATTATTGTAGACCAATTGATCTCTAGAATTGTGAGTCATATCAACTCTATATCAATTATAGGAATTAATCAAACTAGTTCATTTATTGAATTGGTATGTCATATCCAGTTTAGTATTCATCCATTTCTTTTATCTTCAAAAATAGAATATCCATAAAATTATTTCTTTTCATTGTGTAACCCTAAAGATCCTAACCTTTATTGGTTGTGCGACTCCTATTCCAATTAACTTGGTATCAAAGCTACAATTCACATGCTTTAGCAACAGTACGTCGTGAATTCAATGTTTTGGTTATTTAGGTTTTTGGGAATTTAAGGTTTGTTAAAATAAAGGTTAAAAAAATTGAAACATTGGATCGATGATTGGAGTGCAATATGGAAAAATTGTCAAGACATATGATGATGTAGTATAATTTGCCTGCTAATCCTTCTTATGGAGATGAATACGTAGAAGGCTTGTTTCACACTAAGTGTAGTGTCGAAGGTGAAATATGTCTTCTTATAATTGATCATAGTAACGAAGCTAATCTTGCTACTAAGGGTATGCTAGACAGGTTAAATTTGTTAGTGATAACGCATCTGCAACCTTATTATATTTGATGGAAGGAAAGCAAGAAAATAACTTATGTCATAGAGCAGGTAAAGGTACCAATCTCGATTTCTGGTAAATATATTGATAAGGTTATGTATGATGTGTTATTTGTTGACTGGTGATTTTTGTTTCAGTGTATATGTGTGGAAACTTACAAAATAAGAAAACAGCTACAGGTAGTGTTGGAGGGTGCTCTTACGGAGCCACCTCGATACCTAAGTCAGCTTGCTTATCATGTGAAATGAATCATAGAGTGATTGTGAGAGTCAAAGAATAAAGGAGAGGAGGTCCCCTTACCTGGGGGTCTTATTTGGTATTTATAGTAAGTGATTAGATATGTATACATGGATGGATCCTAGGAGCTAGGCTCAAGTCTTGATATGATCAATTTAGGCCTTCGACCCATTTACTAAAATTGCTATCAACATTTGCCCCCTACTCTTTTTGATGACAAAATCAACAAAAAGAGTATTTAGAGAGGTTGATTTTATGAGATCTTTGGAAAAGCTTGCAATATAGGGCTTGAAAAGGCAAGAACACTTAAAGGAGCAAAGGCTTAAAGAGGCAACAAGCAAGAGTGACTAGGGCACTTATAAATATTGGTATGCCTTAAAAAGCAAATGCCGAAAGATGTTAGAGCATCTAAAGAGCCTAGGGCCTAAAGAGGCTGGAGCACCTAAATAGACGGGAGCTTGAAGAGCTTCGTGTGCCTGAAGAGGCTAGGAAAGCTTGCAAGTTGTCTAAGCTAGGCATGACCTATGCTAATTAGAGCCATAAGATAGACTAGTTGGCCCTTAGTCCATTAACGTGTAGGACTATGGGCTTATTTACTTGTCATCCATGTAACTTTTCAAACTTAAGTGTATTTTACCCGTTACTGCATAATGGCTTAAGGTTTCAAATAACTTGTTGTCTATTCATTAAACAAAGCGATTAAGTTTATACTAGCTCATCATTTGTAGTGTGTAGGAGTTAGAGCTATTAAGAGTTGCCCATTAATGAATTATACTTGTGTGGGCTTAAAATGGAGACATTTGTTTAGCTTAGTAGGAACTTGTTCGAGCTTGCCCGGACTTCCTTAAAGCGTAGAGCTATGGGATTGGTGCATGTAAGCTGATAGGAGCTCGATCACAAGCTCCCAAGAATGTATTCATGTGAGTTGGAGTCGAGGACAACTCAACTAGCATTGTAAAAAGCTCAGCACTTCAAACTATGACTATAACTATCAATTTCACATTTCCCACACTCAAAACAATATCACTCTTTTACTTTGTACACACACACGTATCCATGAGGCAGTAATCACACGCATAGTATGCTACATGAAGACTACACTAAAACACATATACGGGAGCTCAACAACTGGAGAATATGTGCGCAATTCATGTCAGCTGGGTGACAACTAAGAAAAATGATTCGGATATGAAGCTTGGATTCCAACATGCGTAGTTGTAACTTGACCATTAACTTGGTCTACTAGGATTGGCTCTCCTCAAAATGAAGCTCAGATTCTCGTTGTGCTTAGAGTGCTCAGTGGATTGGTGTATGAAGTTAGACGGTTGGGGCATGACAATTTCCACGTAATAAGCTGGGACTATAGTTGTTCGTCCTCACTTTACGTTTACAGCTAGTACTTAGGCACTCAAAAATCAACTCAGATTGACTCTCCTCAACCGCCGTTTTGTTTGGTTCTACAATCAACCATAATTAGTTTGGTTTGGAATGTGCGCAGTAACTCAATACACAACAGTTGTGTTAGATCTGATCTTATCCTTATGGGTAGAACATCAAAATGCTCAGCAACTTGAGTTTACAAAGGTTAGCTCTTGATCAACAATTATCCGAGCTTCAACTCTTGGAATTTGGACTAGTTGGAGGGGTGCTCAGTAAAAAAAATACTCAAATTCTCTGATCCGCACAAGGGAGCTCTGTAGGAGTTGGAACCCAACTCAATTACTTAATCTTCCTTTGGAAATAGTTTGGAAAGCTGTTTAGTTGTTTGCAAGAGCTCAGAAATTGTAGTTTTCAAGTAAGAAGACCTCATTTAAGAGATTCACCAGAGTGAAAAAAGCTCTTGTTGATTCGATTCTCTGTATTATATATGTGTGGTGTAGTTCGGTTGCTCATCTCACAACTATGTACGTGTGTTGAAAACTTGAAATTGTAACTCGCGTATGATCTGTGCAAGATATATTGGCAATGAGTTGCTTGTAGTTGCCCATTGTAGCTACTTGGAGAAGCTCGGCAAAGATGGAGAGGACCAACTGGGGCCAGTCTTATTGAGGATTGGATTGCTAGATGGACAACAGCCTAAATTAAGAAGTTGCTCTCAGCAACACAATCCATGAGTGGACTTCGCTTAGTGAAATATAGAGATCTTTAATAGATTGGCATGGATAGTAGTTGTTCGGGTCTATTATCAATGGATAGCTCGGCTGACGTTACGTCTACTATGGGTAGAGCTCGGAAAAATAAACTCCGCTTACTTTGTTGCCAAGCTCTCTAGTACGGAATGAGTTGAGTTACTAGGCATGGTGATGAAAGCTTCGACTTTGATCGATTTGAAGTGCTCGACCAACTTTAGTGCCAAGAAACTTTGCTCGGCAAGAAGTTCTGACCAAGAGACAAAGATCAGATGGTCACTATGAGCATTGCTCGTTGACTGGCTCAGAGTGTAAAATACGTTAAAGTTGTTCGCCATAATGCTGTGCCATGCGTCCATTGAATTATGTCAGTATAGCTTATTTTTGCCACTCTTAAAATTCTTTTCTTAATAGACTAGATTTAAAAATAAAAAAGTTATTTTAAAGAAAACTTTAAAATAAAAAAAATAAATAAATAAAACAAAAAGATAAAAAATAATAAAATTATCGAGTCTAATCTAGTCAAGTCGAATCTAATCTAGTCGAGTCGAGTCGAGTCATTTAAGTCAAATCAGTAAATGATTAAAGATGTATGTTCAATTTAATAAATTTTGAGTCGTTAAATAGTCGGGCTTCATTAAAAAATATTTTTAGTCCAGTATAATATAAAATAGATTTTTATCTAATTTACATTGGGCTAACTAGATTTATGATTTATTAAATAGGTTAATATGTATTTTTGGCTAAATTAAGATAAATTGAATGGGGCCCAAGATAAAAACCAAATAAGTATAGGATTTTTAGAAACTGAATTAAACCTTCAATGAATTTAATAAAACCAAATCGGGTATCATCGTATCTTATCAATATTGAATTTATTAAGATAGAATTTATGCCAAAAAGATCCAAAAGATTCAAATTTATGGTCTATAAATAGTGGACAATACGGGTTGAAAAAGATATATTTTTTACAATTCACATTATATACACACTTCATAATCTACCCACCATTCACATCTGTACACTCCATAATTTTCTGATTTACACACTTACTCATATACAGTCCCTCACATCACTCTCACCTAACACAGACACCCACCTACACACAGTCCCTCACATCACTCATATACTGTCTTTACATTACTCACGCATGGTTGCATAGCACTAATACACACATTTACTCTTGCTTGACATTTACTTTTGCCTACACTTGACACTGCACAGCGACTGTCTACACTAAACATACACACACATGACCAGAACACACATGTACAACCCTACACGTCCACTTCACAGTCAACACAACACATACGCTTGCAATTCACACCGCATGCCTACTACACTATCCATGAACAATAACAAGACTCGAATCTGACCCATGCATAAGTGGATCTGACTTGACTAGTTAGATGGTTTTGGATTCCATTCTCTTTTTTCTTTTTCTTTTTTATGATTATTATTATTGTAGTTATTTAGTTGTTTCAATATTAGTTTAGTAATGCTAGTCCTTTTTTATAATTTTTTTTTACTAACTTTATTTTTTAATGCAGGTACAAAGTTTTAGTTATTTTTAGCTTTGTTAATATTTTATAATTTTAACATGCAGTATTAATTTTTATAAAGTTACATAATTTAGATGGTTTATTTACCTCAAATAAGTACTAACATGTTCTTTTTTTTTTTGTAAGTCATAGCGTTAATTCTGATTAGTTGATTTTTGGCAAGTCATTATCTTTTAAATAATAAAATATATTTTTGCATAGATATTGCATTTTTAGAAGTATCACATTTGCATAAAAATTGCATATTTTAGCAAGTTGTCATAAGGTTGCATTTTTAGGCTTTTAAAGTTTTTTCAAGAATAAAAAAATTATTTTTTCACTTATTTAGTTTTCATAAAATAAAAAATCTTCAATTAACATCTTTTCTATAGTTTAGGCATCTTATCTATAGTTCAGATTTTTTTTCATAATTTAGGCTTCTTTTTCCATAGTCTTAGCATTTTATTTATAGTTTAGATATCTTTTTTATAGTTTAGACATTTTTTTATAGTCAAGCATCTTATTCATTACTTAGGCATATTTTCTATGACTCAAACATCTTTTCCATAATTAGGTATATTATTAATAGTAATTGTTTTTTTTTTTCATAAAACGACACATTTTCCATAATAATTGCATATTAGCATAATTAATAAAACTTGCATCTTTTATTTATTTATTTTTTTTCATTTATGTGTTTTAAAGTTTTGTCATGTAGTAGTTTTTTCCAAAAATAAAAAATATATATACTAACTTAGAGTCTTTTTAAAAATTAACTCTTTAGTTTTTTTTTTTTAATTGAGAGTAAAAATTAGGTTTTTCTTTAGGATTTTCTTAATAAAAATAAATTGGTTAAAAAACCTAAATGTGGCTCAATTTCAAATTAAAAAAAATCAACCCACTAAATCTTTTCTAAAAATATAATTATGTTGGTTTAATCTTGACTAACGAGTGCATAGATATCTTCGAGACAACTATAAAAAAATATAAAACTTTTTTTTTTGTTGTCTTTTAGAAAATTCGTAATAAAAAAAATATTAAAAGTTCATCTTCATTACATTTCTACATATTTGTATATATTTTAGCAATTTTCAGAAAAATTATAAAAATAAAAGCGCATTACTTTTCTTTATCTTTACATAGCAACTTAATCTTAATAGCTTAACCTTGAGTTTAGATTTTTTGGTTTAATTTTCTAAAAATTATTTTTTACAATATTTATAGATCAATAGCTAAATTAGTGTTTTCCCACCCAAAAACCTTTATTTCATTTTTTACCAATTTAATAGGTTGGTGACTTCAATTTTTTTTAAATATTTTTTTTAGACATTTTTAATAATAAAAACGTTTCCTTAATTTAACGTTAAGTAATTTATATTAAGCGAGTTAAGTTTAATATAAGTTAAATTAAAGAAAACGAAATAGGATTCAACAGTCGGCAATTGGCTTCTCAATGAGAGCAATTGAAAATCGAGGATGAAATATGAACACAAACTATCATAAGCTCAGCAGTGCAAGCTGCCATAAGCTCGGAAGTGCAAGTTACAACTTGCTCGGGTTGTATAGTTCCATGTTAAGATTTGGCCGAAAGCTTAGCAAGAAGTGTTCAATAGGAAGGAGCGGAGCTCGATGAGGTTGAAGTATAGCAGCTCGGCATGAGAAACACATAACCGGATATCGATTTAGTGATGTTAAGTACTTATATCTTCTGCTACTACACTTGCGGCTACTGAGCAAATACCTCGACTATTGGAGTGCTTGGCTTTTTCTCAAGTACATAGGCAGTAGCTACGATAATGATTGTGTTAATAGCTCAGCATCTTGGGTTAGAGCTTGAAGAGAAATAGCCCGGACCATCAGAACACAGAAACTTGGGACTTTCGACCAGCTCGGCTATAGGAGAGCTCAAAAATAATTTTTTAAGCTAGAAGAGGAGTAGCTTGGCCTAGTGTTGTCATGAAACGTGTTGGCTACAGGATAGGTACATTTGTTGCCGTCACACTCCAAGTAGGAAGCTCGATTTGTAGTGGCTGTAATGAGAAATAGGAGCTGTTTTTCACCACTGCAAGTTGAAGACACTCGGCTTGTGTAGACTTGGCAAACATTCATGGCCGCTCGGCACTCGGCTATGGAAGCACTCGTTCCAATACTCGGCAATCATTGTTCAACATGTAATTTGCTTGGCATTGAATTGCCGAGATAGCTCAAATGCCGACCAAGTATTCAAGAGCTTAGAAGCTCGGAACATGGAGTTTAACGAAAGTGTTCGAAGCTTGTTGTAATAAACTTGTAAAACCAATAAGGGAGCTCGATCATAAAGGCAAAAAAAGAGCTTGGAAAATTCAGATATGAAGCCATCACTCTATTGCTATAGCTTGGAAAAGAACTCGAATCGCTGTGTTACGTTGGAGTACTCGCCAAGCAATCATGCTCATCCATTTCTGTTGAAGTGCATCTCAGAAATTTCCTCAATCGATGACAGCGCGGATGACTATGGAGCTTAGGTCATTATCCAATATGCTATTCATAAACATATTGATGGTGCTAACTCTTATCAGGATTCGACTCGGCTATGGATAACTTAACATTGTCTGCCGAAGTAACCCAACATTTACCTCAGATCGGACCTCTGACTCGACATTTATAAAAAAAAAAAAAAAAAAAGAAAGCCATTATCCACTATCTCAATGCACTACACTTCATGAGGGGGACAGTTCAAACTAAGAGCTATCTGCTGCTAAGAAGCTTTTGAATTGTAGCAACTCGGATCCTTATCAAGACAATTTGAAGCTTGTCTACCAAAACATGGACCTTTAGTCAAGTGAACCACTTAACCAAACTTCTTGGCTATTCGGCACAGCCACAGAACTTAGACTACTCGACCATGGTGCTTGGAGGCTATACGACTTAAACAAGGAGCTCAACGATTGGACAAGTTCGGTTTCTCGGCCTGTGGCAAGCCAATAAAAAATGCTTGGTGACTACGTTTCTTGACATCTTGGTTCTCAGCTTGATTTTAGTTCTAATGGTTCGACCTCGGCCGACATGCTCAGCTTGGTTTGTTTTCTAAGCCCAATACTCGGTAAATATTCACGGCTGCTTGCTAATTGGAGTTCTTCAATCTTGGTTGTTCGGCATTACAACTATCTTCTATTTGAATTTGGCTTAGAACTTAGGCTTCTTTCATCCACTCGGCCTCATCGAAGAGATGTCTCAATAAATCCGATGAACAATCTGGCCCTTAGAGAGCTGGTCAACCTATCGAGTTGTCGAAAACTCGGAATATAAACTCGATGAGCAGCTCAATTGTACTCGAGTCACCACTCAGTACATGTGAGATAGCCGACGTCCAACTTCCTCGAAAGATCGAATTTCGGCCATAAATGAACATGTCTTTGATAAGCATGTTTGAATTGTTCACAAGCGAACATTTTAAGAGCTATTACCGTGAGGAACTAAAATATTGGATGCATTAGCAGATCCTCAGCATGGTAGTCATAGTGGCCAAGATAAAGATAATTCCATTGAGTGAAATGAACTTCATGAAACATCCTTCATTTCCTCGATGAATAATTGCGACAATAGGGCTAGTAAAGAGTCCTATATAAACCAAACGGCTCATGAAGTTGCAGTAGTCGTGCTCAAGGGAAATAGTTATGAATCAGAGTGTGACATTGTAAACTGTAAAAGATAAAATCGCGACTATTCGAATGTGTTTGCATACATAAGGAAGACAATTACGAACCATAATTGTGATAGTTAAACTCTTGCAAGGAGAAAATCGTCATGCGCATGAAGAAATCCGTCTTGCGCAAGATGAAAACCGTTACGTGCAAGATGACGAGTACCAGACTTTGTTGGTTTTGGTCCTACCATCTTCCAAAGAGGAATCCCCCATAAAAATTCTTCTCATAAAATATATACAAATAATCCAAATCCTAAGTCGAAAGGACTTGAAGTCATAGTCCTTCGGTAATGAACGAATGATGCTCAAAGCATGTTCCCCTAGCGAATTATAAATAGATGTGACCAGATGTGGAAGAGAAATTTGATCGAATACTGTTGGGGGATCTAAAAGAATCAAACACAAGGCAATCAAAGACGACAAAGTACAACCACATTCTACAATCTTAGGAATTCCTTCTCTAGTTGTGATGGTTGATTACACATCTTTCTTTTTATCATTTCGATAAATGGTGCCAATTGTTGACTGATGATTTTCATTCTGGTGCATAAACATCTACAAAATAAGAAAACGGTTACGAGTGACACTGGAGGGTACTTAAGTCAACCCTCTTATCATGTGAAAGGAGTTATAGAGTAATTATGAAAGTAAAAAAATGAAGGAAAGAGGGTCCCTTACTTGAGGTCTTGTTTAGTATTTATGGTAGGTAATTGGATACATGTATATGGATGGACCCTAGGAGTTGGGCTCAAGTCTCGATATGATAAATTTAGCCCTTTAGCTCATTTACTAAAACTACTATCAATAGTATCAACTACCATATCTCATATAATGTTTGGAAGTTCGTGAATTCGTGATAAACACGCTAAATATGATGGGTCTTGCAATTAGAGAAGTAAGGATACAAGTGAATCTTCCTAAAAAAGGAGTTCGTTACCATAGCGATTGAAAAGAAGCCTACCAAGCAAAAATGCATCAAGTGTTTAGAACATTGCACTTAGTTTTTTAGTGTCTAAGAAGAGAAGTTGAAAGTTTAGAGAAGGAATATGAAGAATGAAGAGCAGAAGAGTTAGAGACTATATGTAATTTTGTCAAGCAAGAAGTAGTAAGTGGAAATAAGGAGACTAACATAAAAATTCCAACAAAGAGCTCTAAAGTAATTCTTAATATGCCTACATTGTTGTTGACTCCTACAAACAATGGGTATTATAGGTATTATGTTTTTTGCCTTTTGTCATTGCAATTGATATATATTGATCCATTATCAGGATTACATGGTGGTATTGGGTTCTACAATTCTATTGTGCTTGTTAAACCATATAGGATGTTTGCAGGAATTATTCATGGAGTCATTAATGGTTGTTTTTGCTAGAGTGGCATTATAGCTACTATTGATGTTGTTGTAAGGGAGGTAAAGATACATAGATGTTTGAGGCTTTATGGACATTTTAGAAAGTTAGATCTTTGTAGACTATCACAAGTACTTTTGGTTAGGGAAGTGGGTGCTACTATGGCTTGTGATGGAATTTCTACTTCAAAGTAGTTAAGGTTTGATGTTATATGATGATTAAAGTGAGCCTTACTTGTGTTGGAGCAAAATGTAGCTAAGACCACAAGATGTGTGGCATAAGCCTTCAAGGAATAATGGACTTGATGTTGTGATACTCTAGGAATTGTTGCTCTAAAGAGGATTTGTGGAAAC
The DNA here is from genome assembly GCA_024138015.1 of Lumnitzera littorea. Taxonomy (NCBI): domain Eukaryota; kingdom Viridiplantae; phylum Streptophyta; class Magnoliopsida; order Myrtales; family Combretaceae; genus Lumnitzera; species Lumnitzera littorea. Next base: position 51,047,506 of record JAMXBB010000001.1, read on the forward strand.
AATTAATAAGCCTAGCTTGGTCAAACATTTTCATTTAATCCTCATTGAGTTTTACAAGTTTCGATCTAAGAGGAATGTATATCCAAGATTCTAGTAAAATTTTTTTCATAAGCAAAGGTAATGATGAGGACATTGACCTTACGATCAAAGCTAGAAGACAAAGTTCAAGTTAAGTAGAAGGAAGTAAGGTTGAGAGGAACATGCCAAAGAAATATGGTTGTATTGTTGGCTATGGACTCTACTATTTAGGAAATTCTTATGAGACTCGAAGGATAACTTAGAGACATGAGAAGCACAAGCTAGTTTAAGGGCGTGAACTTAGTTGTTGATATGGTATAGGGGACTAAGCTAACCAAATACTAACTTTTGGGCTATGTTAGAGACTTATTTGTAAGCTCCTCATGCGTAGGAGATCTGTTTATGAGCTTTACCAATGTGGAAAACTTGCTTATTCGGTAAGGTTAAGTCTGCTCTACTCTACTCTACCAATTCCACTCTCTTCTACTAGTTTAGTTTGATCTACTATGCTAGTCTAGTTGCTTTATAGGTCGACCAAAGTTTTAGGTCTCCAATAGCTCACTAAACTACCTCATCAACTTTTCATTTGGATATCTTGTTCAATTACTTATTTTTGCTTATATTATTTAGACTTCCTATTTCTTATATTATTCCTAAATTACCCTCATGTTTATTTTATATTTACAAAAATGCCACTAAGCCATCCTTTTAATCCTTTTATTTACAAGTTTTCCATAATGTGTAAATAGAATGCATGTATAGGGTTTTATACAGATTTGCAATATTAATGATAAACCCTCGAGTTTTTTCTCTTTGATAGCTCTTCTCTTTCCGCTCTTATCAATCCCTTTATTAAGGATTGTGGTAAACAACCCTTGACCTAGTATTCATGCATTATATTGGGTACTAGCTTAGATCTATATGTGATTCTACAGTACATCATTTCCATAAGGTTAGTGTGCAAGATTACTAAACCATTAACTTCTGTTTACTCTTTAGGCCATCTTGCAGTTCAGACTCACCTCCTTGGTTACATATAATATTAAGGCAGTGTGATTATCTATGGATTCATATCATCTTGGTATATGAGGTCATCCTTTAAGGTTCTTGAAGGTTTTAGATAAGATGCTGCTTTGAATGTGAAGACAAAGGAATTGTAGTAACTAAGCGATTTTACGTATTGGGTTTGTTGTTTGTAATTCCACCTAATTCTTATTTGGGAATGAGCTTTGTTTTCTCCATTAAGTCATGGGTTATATTTTACTGTTGTGAAAACTCGAAGAACTTCACTACTTCTTCCCTAGTGTTGACTTACAGTTGATATAATATATATATTATATACATAGATATAGATATAGATATCAATAACAAGAAAAAAAAAAAGTATGGTCATTATTGTTATCATTGAACCACTCGAGATTGGAAAGCTATTGTTAGCAAAACCCATATTGGTAATTTTTAAGTTAGTTTTTGTTTAGTTGGTTGCAGGTACTTTTTAGGGTTTTGAACCAAAAGACACAAATGAAGAGGGACACTCAACTGTGATTGTAGTGGGTGCTTGATTTCTCGCAATATCTACTCCTGTTTCTGATTTGAGTATTTGATTATGGACTGAAGGTACTTATTTGGGGGTCTCGTGTAGCTGTAATAAGTGGTATTTGGACCGTAAAAGACTAAGAGTTGTCTCTTGGGTTCGTGGGTCAACATGATTTAATTGCCTGAGTTGTGTTTGTTTGTAAGAGTAAGGCTGTAAAGTGTGTGTGTGATTTGGGGCATGTCAAGTGAGTTTGCTTAGTGAGTGTGCAGCAGCAGTGGGAAACTAAGTGTTGTTGTTGAAGAGTGGTGAAGTAGTGTGCTGCGGTAGGGTATCGAGAGTTGCTGTGTTTTGTGTTGTGTAGTGGTGGTCGATTTGTAACTGCGGTGTCGTGTCATGACTGTGGTTGTACACAATTGTGCATGCAAGTTATATTACGCAAGTGGATCGTGAGTAAAAAAGTGTAGCAGTAGATTGTGTGTATGTCTATGCTGTTTTGATCCATTATTTGCTGTCGTGTTGCTGTAATGAGCTACTAAATTAGAGTGTCGAATTGAATTGCTGCTGCGTGAACAAGCTAATTTGGTCTGGTAATAGTGCACCGAACTAAATTGTGCAACGAAGAGTACTCGGATATTTGAAGCGATCGTGAAAGAATTGAGCAAAATTGAAGCAATTATCCGAGCTGACTTGGTTGGAAGGAATATTCCGAGCTAACTTAGTATATCTTTTGAACTTGCTAAGCTGATGACTTAAGTGACAAGCTGTTTAGAGTGAAGTCCGAGCTACTGTATTTCACAGATTGCCGAGCTGAAGTACTATAGCGTTCAAACCAAGCTAACAAAGTGTGTATCCGAGTTGTTTTGAGAAGTGATGAGCTGAATGACTTTTGTTGAGCTTGGAGTTGCGTTGAGACTCTAGTCATGCCGAACTGTCTATTAGCTTTGTCCGAGCTAAAGTGTGCACGAGTATGAGTTGATTTGTGTTTGTGCTATAGTGCGTCTTCGAGCTGCTATTCCAGTGACAAATTCCTAAACTTTTCGAAGCTTGATAGTGTAATTGCAGTTGTGTCACGCAAGATCCAAACTGTTGTGGGAGCATTAGTGATCTGTACTGAGCTGCTGTAAAGTGTGAGCTCAAGCACCGAGCTGTCAAAGTTAGTATCCGAGCTCAACTGACATACAACTGTGATTTTAGAACTTTGATCCGAGCAATTTCAAGCTATAGCCAGACATTCCGAGCTGATCTGAAAGAGTTGTGCTGCTGTAACGTATTTTAATTCAAGTTACCGAGTTGATTTGCATTTAGTGCCAATTTGTTAAGCTTGTTGTGCGAAGAAAAGAGCTGACTTGAAAGTGCATCCCAGCCGTGTTGCTATATTTCGAGAAGCGCTGAGCTGTTGTGAATGCTTGATCTGAGCTATTTTTGTTCCACGCCGAGCTTCACGTAGAAGAGCAATATCGCCAAACTGCTGTCTCGATGTGGATTGTTACTGTTGTAATTTGAATTGCCAAGCTTGTGTGTCAAGTTGCCGTACCGTATTATTTAATTGCTGTCGAGTTGTTTCGTGCAAGAAGTTCAAATTTACCGAGCCGAAAATTGTTAAATCGAGCTGTTGTTGAACTTATCGAAGTGAAGTCTAGGTGCTGAATAGTGGACTGTTGTGTGCCAAATGAACCGAACTGTGCTAATGCACAGTTGTCGAGCCAATCTTAGGCTAAGTTTTCAAATTCCCGAGCTGACTGCTGATTAAGTGAGCAAGTGACCGAGCTGCTTAAATTACGTATCCACACTATCCTAATTTCCAAGCTGAAACTAATGTAGGGAGGTCGTGCTGTTTGTCGAGCCTAACTGAGAGAGTGAACAGCGCTGCTTTAATCCAGAGCTGCAAGTTGTTGTGCGTAGCCGAACTGCTTTGCAAATTGAAGCCAAATGAGCACAGCGTGTAAGGATGAGTGAAGAATTGCCGAGCTAATTTCTTCAAGAAATTATAGGCTAGCTACTTGTGAGTCATGGTTTTGGTGTTGCCCGTAAGCTGTGGCGCTTGTGCTGAGCTTATTTCGTGCGTTTGTGAGCTAGTGAACAGAAGTGTAGAGATAGTGCCGAGCTAATTTATGTCCAATCTGTGTTAAGTCTACATGCATCGAGGCATTTAAAATTACTGTCGAGCTATCTACTATGTCCAAGGATTTCATGTTGAGCTATTACATGTCTAAGTTGCTTGTTTGAGAGTGTGTAGGGTTCAAATTGAGAGAGGTTACATGCATGTTACATGATTAATCACACTATATGTGATTAAGGAAATGACTTGATTTACACATATAGAATGATCAAATGAGTTAGGATAAGGAAAAGGAGTAGGCAGTCTCGATAAACTTTAATATGTTAAGTGATGGGTAGAGAAGCGTGATGGTATCAAACTCCACAATTAATGAATAATGAGGTAAAGTTTTTAAGATATTTAAGTATTTGATTTTTGAGACAAGATTCCAGCAAAATAACGACGTTAGTCGGAATTTGTCTCTTGTTCAAACGAGGAAGTAGGGGGCTATTTATAGGAGATTATAGGTAGGTTCGATCCATTATATCATAATATTGATCAATGGTTAGAATTGAAGTCTTTTATAAATGGATCTCAATTAGACTTTTTTCATCGGTTTAAGCCCAAACAAAGGGCTTTATTATCTTTTAGTATGAGTCAAACCAAAAAAAGTTGGATCTAATAAACCGATCCAATAAGCTCTACTCCAAGTCGATTATGCTAAATCTTCCTTTTATTCTTCTTTTAGCACATCTATGATATATGAGAATGGCAACGATTTGTTGGAGGTGATTCTCATTTCATTTAATCATAATGCTTGATCAAATCCATTTTTTTTTTTTTTTGAAACTCTGGAAATAAAATCATTACCTCCCTTGTGACTCTTTCCCAAGAGTTAAATTTTACTTATAATATATCATCAATTTCTTTTTTACCTCATACCACTTCTACTCTTGTCATTAAATTAAATGAATGCAAGCACCTAAAGGTTACATCGTTAGGCCTAAAATTGATTAAAATGCTGAAATCAGGTAATGCAAATGAATAAAGATACTACTACATTCTTTAGCTCTTTTGGTAGCATTTATAAGATAAAAGAATTCTTTTAAAGCTTCACACTTGTAGACAAAATAATAGAATATTCTTCTTTTCCCCTTTGTAAGCTAGATAAGTAATTCTCTCTCTTTCTTGAGGTTACCCACTACGCCATTTATCAACATGATGCAAACATAAGACCTCCATTTTTATCATAAAAGTGAGTGCTAACACCCTCACATTGTATCGATTTTGGAGTATGATCAATTAAAACATGGATTGATCAAGTGTCACTAATAGAATAATCTAACTTACAATCGATAAGATCATAGGGTACTAAAATTACACGACATGTGACAAAAGGATGAGTGTCATCGCTCAGTTGGCGATTAGTGCATAGGAGAATATTTTTTTGTTATTCTCTTTCTAGAATTATCCATACCTAAACCACCCCCACCCCTTTATTTGATGCAGTCATTCAACTCTTAGGTAGAAGCTTTCTCAATAGACGGCAACTGTCATAGCCAAATCACCCTTATTTTGAGAAAACACCATTGAAGCATACTTTCCAAACACATTTCATGATATTCATTCATTTCATCTCTCTCTTTTTTTTTTTTTATTACTACACAAATCATTTTAGTTTCTGGTCTTCCATTTTAGCTCTCATTCATTCATTGTGTCAACTCCTCTCTTCTCTCTCCTTTTTCTCTCTTTTTTTTTTTTTTAACTATAAACACTATACTTCTTTCTTCTTTTCTTTCAACAGTTCATTGAAGTACTCATCAACTTTCAATCGCTAGCTCCTTCCTTTCATCATCACCTCACTTATTTCCATTCATTTTCTTTTCACTATACAACTAGCTATCATATTCACTACCAACTCTTCTTTTGTTCTATCTTCCTATTTCCTACTTCTCTATATCCTTACACATACTTTCTATCTCTATTCAACCTAAACACATTTTATTTTCTCTAATATGTCTCATATACATACTGTCCTTTTCATATTTTCCATATTTCGCTTGAAGACGGAAGATTAAAGACTAAAATTCTAAAAATTGAGAATCAAATACTATTCCAACTACTGTCAACATCATCATAGCTTTAAGACCAGTATTTGAACACCATTAGAGAATAAATGAGTAGAGTGTCAAAGTTGCTCAAGAAGAAATGGAGATTGCTAGAATCCAACAACAAGAATGGATCTAAAGCTATACTTGGAAAAAACTTAGGGCATAAAACGAAGCTTGAAGCTAAAAGATCTTAGAGCCATAAGCTGTAGTGAATTTAAAGCCATGCGTAGGAGAGAGGATGAGGAGAATAAAGGTACTAAACCAGTAGCTATGGTGAAACCGATAGTGGAATTTGGAGGCTAATGAGAGAGGAGTGATTAAGTGACTATTTCTAGGTTGTAAGTTTTGATTCTTTTACTTTTCGCCACTCCACTTCTTGTACTCTTCTTTACCATTCCCCTTTTTTTAAAATTTATTTACAATTGTTGTTCTTAGTGAATGCTGCTACTATAATCTTAGAACAAGCTAGTTACAATAGCAACTTAATCTACTGTATCCTGTCTTTAAATTGCTTCACAACATAACTTTGTGTCTTATTAAAGTGGTAGTCTTGATTTTGGATGTTTGCTGTCTTTATTTTCCTTTTCTTCATAATTCTATGTGAATCATGTAACCAAATAGAATACACTGGCTTAAGACATTCTTTCATTGCTTAATGCATCACCCAATCAGATATTCACAAATGAAGAGCTTAATGATATACCACTCTAGATGCTATAGTTTTTCCTGAAGTAAGTTCGGTCATGCAGGAATCTCTAATCACATACTATCTCATACATTTGCTATCCAGGAGGCATAATTTTTAGCTTATTGATGTTCTTTATTGTCATTTCTACACCGAATATTGATACTCGCCTCAAGAAAGAATACAAGTTTCCCTTCATTCTTTCTTTTGAGCCCCATTTGTGAAAGTAGTTCACTTACTCCTTTTGTATTTCTTTTTGTTTTGTAGCTACTTTTACAATCACTTTTTTTATTTCTAATCTTGCATTGAGTGTGTTGTAGTGAATAATTCCAAAGCTTGTTGCTTCTAAATTCAAGCTTAAACTTGTCACAAAAATAAAGTATTTTATTTCTTCCATTTGACTCACATGTTTATTTCTTCCATTGACTCACATGTTGCATTCCATCAAAGATAGTGCTCTAGACCAATTTAAAACAAAGTAATTCCTTAAGAATAAAATCTAACAACGCATACTTCACATACTCTTTCAATATCACCGCATTCATTGCTTTTCATCTCTATTGCTTATGACGACAGATACATTCTCCTTTTCAAAATGTCAAAAGATGAGCTAGGTAGCCATATAGAGTGCATCCTTTTCTTACGTCCTGTTACTGATTTAGTCAATAACATACTCATAGTATTTTTGATAAACCAAAGACCAATTGAGTCCAAAACAACTAGTCCCTTAAAGGATGTTCTTTGAGAACATGGTAGAGATTCGTCCCTATGAGTGCACCAACTGAGCCAATTCCAAAGAGGAAACCAACAATCTCCTCTTCATTCCCCCTTGTAAGACCCATGTACCCTATATGCATGGCTCTAAGAACTTTGTTAGAATAATTATCTCCCTATCTGTTTATGTACATATGGAGTCATCATTCAATAGGTCCTCACACAGATCTTCTGATTTGAGCCATTTATTTGGTCTATTCAAGGTTAGAAGTTTCCAACTCCAACATCAGAAATAAGTGCATTTAACATGCCTATCGTTGTTGGTGGCTAAACAAATATTTCAAGTTGTGGATGGTTTATTGGCATGTCATCTCTTAAAAATCGACATCTAGCTTAAAAGAGAGGACATGTGCTCACTCCGTGCATCATTTCCCATCTACATTTGAATTTTCAACAAGCTCTTCCTTATATAGATACATTTGTAGGAATGGCTCAACCTTCGACATAAATAAAGATACTTTGGTATGGATTCTTTGATTCCAAAAGCAAGAACTCCTATGCAATTTAATTTCTCTTATGATGAGTATTCCATGTAAGTTTGCTTGAAAAGTGTCCATTCATTAAATTCTTTCATGAAGCAATATCCAGCTCCTCAACAACAGTAGGGACTTTGAAATTTATGATATCAAATTATTAAAAAAAAAAAAATCAATGCAGCTAGGTCCATCAAATGAGCATCTTGGTTCCACTTGCTTCGACCCTCTTTGCCAAGTAGAAGTCACTATAAGATGCATTTGACAAGTAATTATACATGTAATTGTATCACAAACGTACACATTTGTTTTCATCTTTAAATTTGTGAAGTACAAGGACTTGCGGTGATGGACAAGTGTTACTATGAAATGCAAGTGTCCGATGTTTAATCCCATACGAGAGCTTATACGAAATGAAGTCTCCAGTTGAGAGCAACAATTAAATGTCATTCCTATTACCAGTGCCTTCTCGTTGGTAATATTATAATATATATTGAAATGGATCAGATATGTTGAGCCCCATTTACCGTTGTAATATAAGTTATTTCTCTTTCATAATATAATAAAAGTGAAATGTTGTCCCTTTCACTTTGCTTTCAAATTAGCATAAAACCGAGTAGACATTTTCTTTCTTTGACTCATGCAAACCGCTTTTTTCTTGTGTTGGCTTTACCTTTGTTTACACATGCTTTGCTGATAGCTGATTATATTTACTAACAGTTTAATTTGTCATTACTGGGCTACGAATCATACTATGAATCCCTGAATTTGTTGAAATGGTTCCGTCTCGTGATTAGTAGGGCACTTAATAAAAAAGATCAACTAAGCCAATTTAAGTATATCAACTCATTTTTGCTAAGTGTATGAATTCCCTTAATCAAACTTATGAATTTAGCCACATAAGATAATGCTACATGAATTCCACTCTCAACTATATGAGAGTTTCGTTTTTTCAAGTTTGAACTATTGGTCACATATATATAGATGACCTTTTTTTTTTTTTGGCTTCCCATACCATATGCCTATAGTATCTTTCTTTTGATATAACAAGCTTCCATGTATATTTTTACACCACTAATCCATGCATCCTTCTCCTCTCCCTTTTCTTTTAAATTGTGAAATTCATATCTCTTCATTGTGCATGTTCTACAAGTGTCGTACTTAGGTCGCACATGATCTAGTTTTGATGATCTTAATAAAGCCAATTTGTAATTTATAATGTGAATTGAACATAAGTCATGGGACACAAGGGCATGAGTACACGAGGCATGAGAGCCAAATGTGAATTACCTGTGAGTTGAACACATAGGAACTGAACATGAATCCTGAGATGTAAGCATATAAGAGTTGAGCACAAGTTCATAAGTTAAGCATACATGAACTAAACATAAGCTTTGTACACGTACACATGAGAGTCAAAAACTTGAATTCAACATAATCTCTTTGGTACAGGCACATCCATATATATGTTCTATCTAACTCGTGTAAGTTGATATTGTATCTATTGAATACAATTCATTTCACTAACCCTCTCATTCTTCTTTATCTTTGCAAGTGATCACTTCTTCCTCCTTTCCCAAGTGAAAGGAACCACATTTGTTAGTTGCTACCACTTTTCAAGACTAAAAATATGTCATGAAGACTATGCTAAGTTGTTCAATATGTAAAGACTATATGAAGGAGCAACGTAGTCTCATCCAAAAGAGTCATGTAATAAAAAAATTCAACACTATTATCCTTCAAATTGCATAAAGAACACATCGAATCTTCCTACTGTAGTACATTAGGTGTCATAAATATTGGCACATTGAGCCTTTTAAACATGTACACATACTGAGCATCCAAATACACGTAAACCAAGTATAGTGAACACATGCACATCAAGTCTCATGTGCACGTATACACCAGGCGTAGCTTATAAAGAGAACACTTGTCATGAACTGAGGACAGTCTAGTCGTGGTAAATGCTGTATACTGGATGAAGAATCCCTGATTAGTTATCTTTCCAATCATGAACTCTTCACACAATATATAAGGCTCTATAACTACTAGTTTCCCAAGAACATACAGATCCATATGATATCATTATACAAACATATTTATATAAAATTTAAAATACAAGGTTTACAATACACAATAATTTAGTATCTCTAAGTCTATATTACTGGTAAAACAAAAATACATAAGTAAAAGTCTACGTAATCCGTTCTCTCTTGATACACTAGAAGACTTGCTCTTACCCAAGTCCCCAAGCTAACTTGTAGTATTCTCCGACCAGCCTCTATGAACAAGTTGTCCTATAACAAAAGTCTAAGGGAGTATAAGCCTAAACTTAGTAAGTAAAACCCTTAGCTACACTACAAGTAAGTTATTAATACAATATAGTCACGCATATGAATGAATGGTCAAATAGGATGCCAAACAATACGTATAGTTAATTAGTCCATATATGTAACTCAGATTTAACGTCCTCCAAAGTCAGGGTTGGTATATACGGCACCAATCAAATTCAGGTATTATACTAGAACTTACTTTACTACGGAACTCTATATTCCGTACTTAAATCAAACAAGTCTTTTATTTTCATAAAAATCAAGTTCTGGTATAATCATGAGTGGGCTCTCGTAGTCCATATTCACCCCTAAATAAAAGCCTCTAGATTCGACCCTTAGCTAGGCGGTTAGTGCCTCTAACGCCTAATATTCCCGCAGGCCAAGGTAAGGTCATTTTATACGAGTGCATCGTACAAAACCAATAAATTAATAATAACAACCCCTAAATAGCCTCTCTTTACCTCTGTATAATGTGATGGTCGAAATTGTGTCTATGCAATACATGTTGATGCATGTACCGGTTTCTTCTTATGAGCCGAGTATAATTAAGTCCAATTATAATGTGACCATTCAATAATACACGCAATCAATTTCTATACTACCATACAACAAACAAAGTATTATTTGTACTTAAGGTAAATTTACACTTAGCACGTAATAACATACACAGGTATTTCCTGACCCCACATAACAATCAATTAATAATAACATTTAAGTCTACTATCTGCAATCATATACAACCGTAGAATCATAGGGTAAATATTCACTTAGCCATGATGACTCACTCTAGTTATAATAATCAATCCGAAGATCCTTGCCACCTCGGGATCACCTGATCATTACGATATAATAATGCTAGTAATTCTAAATATCTATTTACCTAATTCTATTTAGATTATTGTCAATTTTTATCCAGTTAAACTTTATCACTAATCGTATGTAATTTTTTCATTCTATTTTCGATATTTATGAATTTATAATCATTTTTCATCATTTTCAAACGTATATTCACATGGTGATGTCTGTTTTGGACATTAAAACCTGTGTTTTATGATATGAGCTAAATTTATTAAAATTTTAACTATGGAAGCTTAATTATTTTTATTACTTATATTTATATCTTATTTTAGGGCTTAATGATTTAGCTAGCTATTAGATTCTTACATTTAGGGAATTTTACCTTGATATTACTAATTCATATACTTAATTAAGTTTAAACCAATTTAGAAAGTGTATTAGGGTTTACTAATTCATATACCTAATTCTTATATACTCTTCTTATTTTTTATTTTGTAAACTTATACTTATGTCATCGCTTATGTTATCAATGGCTTGTGTCATTAGTTATGTCATCATTTGCTTATATCATGGCTTATGTCATCATTTGCTTATGTCATCATGTGATCACATCATTGCTTATCTCATACTTATATGTCTTATGTACATTTCTACATATATAAAGTATACTTATACCTTTACTATACTTGTATGTATATTAGTATACTCATACATATACTTATACCATATTTATACTTGTCAATATACCCATGTACACATACAGTGACATACGTATTTTCGTACGCCTAAAATTCCTCTTAAAAAAGCTTCTCAAATTTTATTCTTTTTGTGTTTTAAGGTTATATTTTGCATGGTATAGGCATGTATAGTTAGTATATGTCTTCGTTTAGGTTATATACATAATGAATACTTATATACAAAGGTCTTTATACTTGTATTTCTCTAGTATACCCTTATGTACGCATACTTAAAGACATATACACATGCATCTTCTTCCACTTTATAAAAATTCTTACTCTTCTACACATAAAGATTGAAGCTTTAAGCCTTCTTCAACATAGATATACACAACACATAAGCTACTCAAACTAATCTACCTTTTCACCTAACTAGTAAATAATATGAAGCAATATATAATAACATAATAACATACCTTAGTTTGCTCTTGAAATATGGATGCAAATTTGGAAAATTAGGAAAGTGAAAGGGAAAGGGGAGGTCATGGTTATGGAGGTAGGGTAAGGGGCTTGATTTTGTTTTGCTTTATGTTTGAAAAGACGAGGAAAGTGGGGGTCTAGAAGGGGACAAGGAGTAGACAACAAAAATAGAAAAGAAAGGGAAGAAAAAGCTAAAAGAAAAGAAATCATGAGAAGGAATAGATATTTTCTAAAGTGAAAGTAATATTTTGTTGACTTTTTCACATGTTGACTTTAATCAAATTGTGTTGACTTTGTCAACTTTTTGACCTTGGTCAACATATGTTGACTTGCTCAACTTTCCAAAAGTATATGCCATTTAGTATATATAATGTAGTAATTAAGGAAAATTAGAAGAAATATTAAGGAAATGAAAGGAAATGAAACATTTGGTGAATTGATTAGTAAAAATAGATGATGAGATCTTATTTTAGGCATTTATATCTTATATGCACCATTTGGTAAGCTACTTAGTATAATTAAGATGATAAGTGTCATTTAGGGTATTAATGTTCATTACATGTAACATAAGCATAACTAAACTCTTAACTCTATATAATACTAACCTAATTATATATTTAGAAGATGAATGTAATCTATGATATAATATCTTAGTTTCTAAGGGATTACTTTAGTATAATATATATTTATGAATGATTGAAAGTTACCCTTAATCTTTTACCAATGATTTGGTACAATACTAAGGTTATATTATCAATTAGGGTTTAAGGGTAAATTATGGTGATTTAGTGCTTTTCTATCTTTACAGTTATAGTTTTAGGGTTTTTATCACTTTTAAATGAAATCCTTAGTATTTACATACATTTAGGGTAGAAAAATTTTATACGCGATTGCTTAGTTATTTTAGGATTTTCACTTTCATTAGCCTTGTCAACTCCTAGATTATCTAACATACTTAAGTTTACTTTAGAAGCTAGATCGAAAAATATAGGAGTTTACAACACTTTGCATATACCGAATTAAGCATTAGACACAATGATTGTAAAAGCAGGTAGCATGAGTGGTGATAATCATGCAAGAATAACCTCCTCAAATATCATGTCCATTTATAACTTTTCTTTCCAAAACACGTGGTGATGGTGTTGATCAATGAGTCTTAGTGTTCTTCATTCCTTCTTGACATCATTTGAAATCTAATGTTGTACTACAATCTCTTAATCTTTATTGGCAATAATAGCTTCAATGGATCACATTGATTCAATTTCATAATGCATATCACTTGTATAGGAGCAATTACATGCACTTATAGTTGAGCACTTATAGTAATGGAGGCTATCTCAAGCTCTCCATTGTAAATTTCTTGATCATAGATTGTAACTCTATTTTCTTGTAAACACAAGTTGTGATTGAATATGGAGAATCAACAGTAATGAAATCCATTTATTGATCTTCATGTTCTTTTATTTCCTCAACACTTTCGTTTACTTTTATGAAGATGTCTTGTTATTGTATGATCAGGAGCGATAGCTCTTCACTTAATAGCAACATACGGGAAGATAATATAGTAAGATTGTTTTGATCCTTACAACTTGTAAAGTCTTGATTGACCCATTATCTCTCTCTTTTTCTTTTTAAAACAACACCGTACGATAAGGAGCAAAAGCTTAACCTAGTCACACTAGCGTTAAATAGCATGAACTTAAAATTTTTGAATTAGAATCACTTTGAGACTGCTTAGACTCTTTGATCTAAGGGATCTTTTATAGAATAGGCATTATTGTGAGACTATTTAAACTCAATGATCGAAGGAGGTCTCTTGTAGGATAGGCATAATTGTAAGACTACATAGACTTAGTAATCTAAGGGCGTCTTACACGTCATCTCATGTTGTGGCAAAACTTTTTGCTTGCTAATGATAATATATATAAGATTTCTAGTAGTGTTTAATTGTGCATATGCAGTGATAGTAACATTGATTGCCTAAGATCAATAATTCCTTCTCATCAGCCAAGGGGGGTATTCCCCACTACTTGACTATGTAATTTGGCTTACCAAAGCATTAGTTGGATTGAAGTGTCAATATGTCAATGTACTCATCAATGGGATTGTCTCCACTACTTGATGGCAAGAAACATTTGAATCAATTGGGTAACATAATAAGTATGCAAGATTGCCATAGTTTATTTGTGCCTGAGAGGCAATACTCTTACCAGGCCATACACACAAGCCAAGATCATCATCATGTGCTTAGGAGTTAAAGCTCTTTACCAAGCAGCAACAATATGTATGCTAGATGTCATGTTTGCCATTGATTTTCTTTAAACAATCAAGAGGGTTCAAATGCCATCAACGAGATGTAAATTGTTCTATAGGATAAGCCTTGTGCACTTAGGTGAGCAAGCTCTTACTTAGCAGCGACAATAGCAATAAAGAGATACAAATAGATATGATCATGTTCCTTAAGATAGTATTAGTGATAGACAAAAAAACTTCTTTCAGTGATAGGAAACAACTATCGCTTCATTTACATGTAACAAGAAAAGAGAAGAGAGAAAACTAGTAAGGTCATCCTTGACTCTTAGTAGTTTTCGTACCTCTTCTTATGAAGCAGCTTCAGTTTTTATAATATTATTTGTTCGCTTATGTTTTTTTGCACCTTTACAATAACCATGCATTTTTTTCTTCTTAGATGCTCGAGCATGAGCTTCTTCCACCATAGGTAACAATGTGTTACAAGGTTCTTTTATATTTTGTGATGCTACCTCTTGATGTTCATTAAAGAAAGTTGCTTCAGCAAAGTGTAATTTATTGTATGTAAATGAGTCCTTTATTGCAAGAATAAAGGCATCCTCTTCATCCTAATGACCCTTCATGCATTGATGCCATGTTGAAGGTATCATGTAGTGATCATGAAGCCATGTCTTTCCTATGAAAAGATGATAGGATGTAGGCATATTGATCACATGGAACCATGTGGGACTATGGATAGGTCCAACATTGAAGTCTACTTTAATGCACCCTATTGTCTTCATGGAAGATTCATAGAAGTTGTTCAACAGAATAGATTGTTTTACTAAGTGTCGAATGTTTATCTATGCAACTCTGAAAGTAAACATTGACATAACATTAAGTGAGGATCCATTGTCCATGAAAGACCTCTTGATAGGATAATCATTGAGTATACTTTCCACATACAGAGGGAGATTGTGATTAAGATTCCCTATATGTATGTTAGCATTAGTAAATGTAATTGCATTTTCATTGGTCAAAACCATTCTCTCTACAAGATGTGCTGTAGTATGTTTTTTGTATTAGCCTTATGCAATCCTCATAAGCATTGTCACTGCCTCAAACTGAGCATCCTCATCAAAGTCGACGAGATTGAAGAAATTCTTAACTTTAGCAATTTTTAACAAAGTGAGGACAATGCTATCATCTCTACTCATCTTGACCGTAGATCCTCCATGCTTAACTTCATATGCCTCGACTAGCTATATGTCCATGCTTTCTATCTTTGTAGGGTCATGAGTAATAACATTCACAACACTAGTTAATTGTTGTGAGCTTGACGTGAATTATTCCAGACATCACCGTCTTTAATAATTAATTCTCTTATTTGGACACGTTCATCAAATATTTTCTTTAGTATCCAACAATCTTTCGTAGGGTAGCCTATACTCCTATGGAACCTACAAAACCTGGGGTCACTTTTTTCCTCATCCATCAATAAGCATTCAACTCTAGGAAGTCTAATATTTCCATCTTTTAGCCATTGGTCGAGCAGCATATGCACTTTTTCCATTAAGCATGAGTATACCAAAGATGGTTTAGTATCTAGAAGCTTCTCACTTCTAGATTTCTTTACTCCTTTAGGATTCTCCTCTTAGCTTAAATTCATCAAAGGTGTATGCTTGTTAAATCTTGTAATTTCATTTCTTTGTTGCACCACCGAGTTGTTAGTCCTTCTTGCATTTTCGACTAAAGCCACAAAGGAAACCAACAAACGATTTTTAAGATATACCACATACTCAAGAAACATTCCTTCAATATAAATCTTAACCAATTCCCTTTTATCACAAATGTCTTGTATATCTAAAGAGCATTCTTTGAACTACTCGATATAATCCGTGAGATCCTCCTTAGATCTCTGACAAATTCGTCCCATGTTAATAAGAGTGACCCTTTCTTCAAAAGAGAAGAATTTTTCTAAAAGCATCCTACACATCCCATCCTATGAATCGACTAATCCTAGCAGGAGATTGACATAACAAGTATAAGCTTTTTCTATGAGGGAGTTCAGGAATTCTTTTAACTTCAAATCATTGTCCAATCCATACACTTCTAGAGTTTTGATGAACTTCAACAAATTTTCCTTAGCACTCCCCTTCTTCCCATTAAACAACATGAATTTTGGACTCACATAGTTCGTTAAATATGGTTGATGGCGATGCATAAATGGTATAGAAGCTTCAATTGTAAACCCCTAAATTTTTCGAAAGTGATAAAAACCCTAAATATATATAAACACTAAAGATTTCATTTGAAAGTAATAAAAACCCTAAAACTATAACTTTAAGAGTATAAAAGTACTAATTCACCATAATTTACCCTCAAACCCTAATTGATAATATAACCATAGTATTATACCAAATCATTGGTAAAAGATTAAAAATAACTTTCAAGCATTCATAAATACATATAATACTAAAGTAACCCTTTAGAAACTAAGATATTACATCATAGATCACATTCATCTTTTAATTATATAACTAGGTTAGTATTACATAGAGTTAAGAGTTTAGTTGATGCTTATGTCACATGTAGGAGTCACATGTAGTAAGTATTAATACTCTAAATAAAACTTTTCATGATGATTACATTAAGTGGCTTACCAAATGATGTATATAAGATATAAATACTTAAAGGAAGATCTCATTATCTATTTTTACTAATCAATTCACTAAACTTCTCATTTCCTTAATTTTCTTCCTAATTTTTCTTAATCACTTCATTATGTAGATTTAGATTAGATGTAATTGTGAAATGTTGACTTAATCAACACATTGAAAAGTCAACATATGTGTCATTATCAACTAGAATCTTCTCTTCCTTTCTATTGATTTATTTTCTTTTCTTTTAGATTTTTTTTCCCTTTTTCTTCCCTTGTTACCTCCACTCCTTTCCCCACTTAGGACCCCACTTGTTTTTATTTTCAAAGTACAAAACAAAGTCCTTTTCTCTTCTTCCAAACCATGATTCCCTTTGCTTCCATGATTCTTACTTCACTTTCACAATTTCTACTAACATAAATTAAGGAGAAAAAGGTATATTATCATATGATTTTCTATTTTATATAGTAGTTAGTTGTGTAAGTTAGGTTAGTGTAGAAATTTGGTGTAATATGTACATATGTGTTGCTGGAAGTGAAAGCTCCATATCCATGTATAGAAGAGTAGAAATCCTTAGATAATTCAAAGAAGAACACATATACATATACCTAAGTATGTGTATATAAGAATATACTTGATAAATATACGTATAAAGACCTTTATACATAAGTTGCTATTATGTACATAACCTAAAATAAGGCATATACTAACTATACATACATATATCATGCTAAAAATACCCTTAAAGTACAAAAATATGAAAATTGTAAAGCTTTCTTAAGAGGGAACTTTAGGCATACGAAAATACATATAAAAATATATATGTCACCATATGTATATATGGGTATATGTACCAGTGTATGTATAAGTACATAAGTATACATACTAGTATGTTAGAAGTATAAGTATAAGTATAAATATAAATATAACATATGTACAAAGTGTATGCATACATATAGATAAGAGTATATATGTAATGGGCGATGATGTAAACAATGACATAATTAAATAATGATGTAAGCAATGATGTAATCAAATTATGACATAAGCAATTGATAACATAAGCCTCTAAAATAATAAACCATAAGATCATTTAAGTGTAGGAATTAATGGCTAATGAAACTACTAACTACTAAAATAGAACATAAAACTAGCCAATGGGAATAATTAAGCTTCAATAGTTAGAATTTTAATAAATTTAGTCTATATTGTAAAACACGGGTTTTAATGTCCAAAACGGACATCACAATGTGAATGTACATTCGAAAACGATAGAAAATGACTATAAATTCGTAAATATCAAAAATAGAATGAAAATGTAACATATGATTAGTGATAAAGTCTAATCGGATAAAAATTGATAGTAATCTAAGTAAAATTAGGTAAATAGATATATAGAATTACTAGTTAATTCAATTACTTACTATTGTTATTATATCGTAATGATCAGGTAATCCCAACGCGGGTGAGGATCTCTCAATTGATTACTACAATTAGAGTAAGTCGTCATGGTTGAGTGAGTATTTACCCTATGATTCCATGCTTGTATGTGATTGCAAATAATGAACTTAAATGATACTATTAATTGATTGTTGCGTAGGGTTGGGAAATGTTTGTATATTTTATAATGTGCTGAGTTGTGAATTTACCTTAAGTACGGATAATACTTTGTTTGTTACATAGTAGTATAGATAATTTTTGGATGGTCACATCATAATTGGACTTAACTATACTCAACTTATAAGAAAAAACTGATACATGCATTAACATGTATTTCATAGACATAATTCTAGTCATCATATCACACGGAGGTAAAGAGAGACCATTCGAGGGTTGTTATGATAAATTTATTGGTTTTGTATGGTGCACTTATATAAAATGATCTAACCTTGGCCCACAAGAATACTAGGTGTTAGAGGCATCAACCACCTAGCTAAGGGTCAAGTTTAGAGGCCTCTGTTTAGGTGTGAGTATGGACTATGGGGGCCTACTCACAATTATACTAAAACTTGGTTTTTATGAAAATAAAGGACTTGTTTGATTTAAGTACAGAACATGGAGTTCCGTAGTAAAGTAAGTTCTAGTATAATACCCGGATCTGATTAGTGCCGTGTATATTCCAACCCTGACTTCGGAGGGCATTAAATCTAAGTTGCATATATTGACTAGTTAACTATACGTATTGTTTGGCATACTATTTGTCCACTCATTCATATGCATGAATCTAATGTATTTATAATTTACTTGTAGTGTGACTAAGGGTTTTGCTCACTAAACTTAAGCTTACACCCCCTTTAACTTTTTCTGCAGGATGGGTTATTTGTTGAGGCTGGCCGAGGAATGCCATAGGTTAGCTTAGGGAACTAAGCAAAAGCGGGCCATTCGGTGTGATGAGAGAATTAACTATGCAGACTTTTACTTATGTACTGTTGTATTGTTAGTAATATAAACCTAGAAGTACTCAATTACTGCTTACTATAAACTTTGTAATTTAAATTTTATATAAATATGCTTATGTGATGATATCATGTGGATTTGTATGTTCTTGGGAAGCTAGTAATTGTAGAGCCTTGTATATTGTGTGAAGAGTTCATGATTGGAAGGGTAACCAATTAGGGGTTCCTTATATAGTATACAGCATTTACCATGACTAGACTGTCCTCAGTTCGTGACATCAATTCTAACACAGCTGACGTAAATTTTGCCTATATTTCTCTTATGTACACATCCAAATCCTCTTTAGTTACAAATGAAGCTTTTTAAGTAGATGTTTCTATACTTACTAGCATTAAAAGAGTAGGATTAGTGAAATTCACATGAATAGAATTCACTGGAGCTAAATTCATGGGGGTAGGGTACACAGATTCAACAATTGTAACACGTAGAGTGACACGTGAAGACAACGTGCCTCTTATCTAAATTCCCTGATTCATCATTTCAGGTGAGTTATGCTATATGGGTATAAGTTCCACTACAAGAGGCTACTCCTCAACTCTGTGACTGTCTCACTCACCAGTAATCAAGAGATTAAGTGGCTAAGAAGCTTATATAACATATTATTGCATCATAGTAGAGGGACCCATAGTAGTTGTCCCTTGCTACGTAGTAATGAAAGCAGCTAAAATAGGTACATACTAAGCAAACATTGCTCTAAGCTCATTCAAACTCCAATTGGTTTGTCGTAGCTCTTGTACTAGTTGCACATTATCAAGAACAACTTCGTGAGTACCATCTCTTTGATTCATACCTCCTATTGAAGGTGATTTTGATTATTAGTAACAATATACCATCTTGTTCTTAATCGTTGCTATCCGTAGGATGAACAGGCCTTCTTCGCGAAGGTACCATGATGTGAATGTCAAATTTTTCCTCCCTAGTGAAGTCACTAAGAAAATGTGTGGGGTTTAAATCGGGAGAGGTCACATACGAGCTACGTAACTAATCACGCTACACATGACTAAGGAAATGACTTGACTTATATGTATGGGATGATTAAGTGAGTTAGGATTGGGAGGAAGAGTAGACAATCTTGGTAGGCTCTAATATGTTAAATGATAGGTGGAGGAGTGCAATGGCATCAAACTCCACCATTAATGAATAATGAGGTCAAGTTCTTAAGATGTTTAAGTGTTTGATCCTTAAGATAGGATTCCAACAGAGTAACGGCGTTAGTCGGAATTTGTCTCCTATCCAAATGAGGAAGTGGAGGGTATATTTACAGGAGATTGTAGGTGGATTTAATCTATTAGATCATAATGCTAATAAATGGCTAGGATTGAAGTCCTTTATAAATGGATCTCAACTAGGCTTTTTTCGCGAGTTTAAGCCCAAACAAAGGGCTTTATTATCTTTTAGTGTAAGCCAAACCAAGAAAGGTTAGATTGGGCAAATCGATCTAATGGGCCCTACTCCAAGCCTACCATACCAAATCTCCCTTGATCATCCGAAATTTCATGGGCTTAACTCTCCAAACCCTATCACCTTAGCCCGAAGAGTCAAATCTATGTTATTATTGGGCTTAAAGCCCATGAGTCAAATTTAGCCCTCTATAAAGAATGTAACGTACCAAGCTATCATGATTCCAAAAGTTGTACATGTATGTTCAAAGTTTGTGGTCAGTAACAAAGCATACAAATTTGAGCTGTTGTATTGTATGAAGTGTTGTCTTGTCCAAAAATTTTATTGAGCTAAGTATCATTACCTATGTTATTTGTCCAAGCTTATTGAAGAATATGCGTTGCAAGCTTATGTGTTGTATTGTTGTGCCAAGATTAAGCCTACATAGTAAATTGAAGTGCATTATTTGGCAAGCTTAGGTGGTGTTCCATTACACCAAGCTATTTCTTTTGTGAGGCCAGGTTACATTATGTTTTATCCATAAGGCCAGGACTAGAATTATCAAGTAACATGTCAAGTTAGGTACGGATATAGCCATGATTACAAAGATATAAGATTAAGTATCTTGAAATTTGATGGATAAGGCACTCTGGATGAATATTTGAATAGGGAATTTCAAGTTAATTAAGCTTTTGAAAATTATTCTTATCAGCAAATAATAAAGTAAGGTTACTCAAGAGCTTATTGAGTGACTTTGTGCTGATATAGTGGAAGGATACGATAGGTCAAAGAATTAATGGAGGGAATCTTGAAGTTATTACATAAGAAGAGATAAGATGTTTGGCTTAAAGAAAACTCACGCCCCAAGATTATCAAGACAAATTGTATGAGAGAAAATCCACCTATGAAGCTAACCTCTCTAATATACAGGAACAATTAGAGATTATACTTGTTGAGCTCAAGGAGATTAGAGAAGAAAGAAAACTACAAAGGTTTACTCATTCAAAGAATATTAAAGGGAAGGAAAAGAGAAGGAATTGAAGATGAGAAGGAAGTATATAAGAAAGGATAGGAAGAGTTGAATTGTGAGGAAGTAGAAGAGGTGATAGTTACTGAAGATGATGTGGTAAGGCCAACAATAGAAGGGTATGAAGCTTTAAAGCTACTTGAGGTTAAAGACTAGTTTGAGATCTTACATGCTCAAATTCCTTAAGCTCATGACATGATGTTTGAGCCAAGAGTTAAGTTATCCCCCTTGACTAATAGCTGTTGGGGCTACCTGAGTGAAGGTGATCAAATACATAATGAATGGAAGGAAGCGTACTTAAGGAAGAGTTTGATTGATTGAGCTCATGAAAAATGCAAGGAGCATTGGCTAATGATGACATTAATAGAGGAACTTCAGTACTTTTCTATGTTTATATCTTATTTTTATAGGTTGGTATTTAATCCTAGTGGGATTTGGAGTTGCTCCTTAACAAGTTTTGGGTTGAAACTTCTCCAAGGGAGAGGGATGATACAGTATAGAGCATTAGCCTAACCAATTACCAAGTTTCGGGCTATGTTAGAGACCCATTCGTGAGCTCCTCATGCATAGGAGACCTATTTATAAGCCCTACCAATGTGGAAGACTTGCTATGTTCAGCCAGGTCAGGTCTACTCTACTCTACCAATTTCGCTCTACTCTATTAGTTCCACTTTACTTTACTAGTCTAGTTCGCTCTGCCTAGTTTGTTTTGCTTTGCCAGGTTCGCTTTGCTCTACTTTGCCTAGTCTACTATGCTTTGCTTATTTGCTAGGTATGGTCTACTTTGCAAATCAGCCAAAGTTTCAGGTCTATAGGGTCTCTAATAGCTTATTAACCTAGCTCATCAACTCTTTACCTAAATATCTCATTTGATTACTTATTTTTGCTTATGTTATTTAGACTTCCTATTTCTTGTATTATACCTAAATTATCCTCATATTTATTTTGTATTTATGGGAATGCCACTAGGGCATCCTTTTAGTCCTTTTATTTATAAGTTTGGTATTATGCATAAATAGAACACATGTATAGGGTTTTAGACAAATTTGCAACATTAATGACAAACTCTTCAATCTTTTCTCTTGAAAAATGCTTCTCTACCTACTCTTATCAATCCCTTTAGTAAGGATTGTAGCAAGCAATCCTAATCCTAGTGTTCATGCGTCATATCAAGTATTAGCTTAGGTCTGTGTATGGTTATACAGTGCATCATATCCATAGAGTTAATACACAAGACTATTAAACCATCAACTTCCATTTACTCTTTAAGCTATCTTGCAATTTGAACCTACCACCTTAGTTACACGTAATACCGAGGCCGTACATTCATCCACGGATTCGTATTAGTTGTAAACATGTTATAGCTTTATATTTTGTAATATCAATTTGTATCTTTTATTTATATTATTTCCTTATTTATGTTACCTTAAAAAGACACTATAAATAGGCTTGTAACTGTCAATGTAATGGAGAGAGTATTGACATTAACCATTGGGTTTATTCATGTAAGTCTTTCTAATGTGCCTAAGAGTTAGGTTACTACTAGGTCATTGTTAGGTCTTACCATAGAAAATCAAATAGGTCCTTTGAAATATCAAAGAAAAAGAAGATGAAATAGGATTTAGTAAATTCGTGAGCTACCTATGAGAATATAACACATCAAATGAACATTATACGACCTAATCTCTACTTTGATATTACGTACAAAGTATAAATTAGGATGGCTTGCCACAATCCTTACTAAAAGGATTGATAATAGCGGGATAAGAGAGCTTTCACAGAGAAATGCTCAAAGATTTTTTAATTAAAAAGTCATAAGTGTGATAAGTGTTTTAAAACCTTACAAGCATGGACTATTTATACATTATGGCAATTTCGTAGATAAAATAAAGTAAAAGATGCCCTAATAGCAATCCCAAAAATACAAAATAAAATACAAGGGTAATCTAGTAAATAAAACATAAGTAAGTAGTTCTAATGGGAAGCTACAACCAAGTAAATGGATGAGCTATGCGGGTGATGAACTGAAGAGCTAATCTAATGAGCTACTTTGGGTTGACTTGAAGTTCTGCTGTCCTGGGTGAATAGACCTGGCCACCAACCTAGCAGAGTAGAGTAGAGTAGTAAAGTAGGGTAGAGCAAAGCAACAAAGTAGAACTAATGTGGTTAGGAGCCCAATAATCATTAGGACTTACCATAGGAAATGGAAACCAAATAGGTGCTTCGAGATATCAAAGAAAACTAGAACGAAATGGTCGACAAACATGGTATAGTAGCTTACGTGAAGCTATTCGAAGGATGTAACTCATCAACGAATACAATACAACTCAACACTTCGCTTGATGTGACGCAGAAGCTAATGTCAAGGTCCATCGACAACTAATCTCAAACTTGTACTTAGAGAGGGATATCTCACAAGAATAAGTATATTCAATATCTAAGAGGAATGTAAGATATTTTAGCTATAAAGAAAATGGATTATTTATAGTAAATCCCTAAGGTAACACTACAAATAAGGAAAATTAAAAAAAGAAGAAGAAGAAGAAAGGGGTTCTTAGTATGTACATAAGGGGTAAATAAGACAAATGATGAAAAGGAATAATAGTACAATATAAAAAAAAAATTGATGGATAGGTGGCAACCAGTAAATGCATTCATACTAAGGAATCTTAAGGCATGGTAACTAAGCTAGGTTCGGGATTTAGTAGCTACAGATGGGTAGTATCTTGAATTGTCAAGGCGAATAACAGATGCTGCTATTTAGTAAGCTGAAAGAGAATGACCCAGTGTATAGGGGCCTCAGCACTTGGCTAGTCAACCTCGGCACATTAGTGGTCAGTGACAACACAAGGATCAAAATAAAGTAGGGTGTATCTAAGCTAGGTTCTAAAGGAGTTCATCAACAGTTCTTCTAATCTAAGCACCTCTACCTATACCAAAACAGTAGAGTAAAGTAAGTAGAGCAGAGCAAAGTAAAGTAGAGTAGACTTGGCAGAGTGGACAACATGAGAGTTCATGCTTGCTCGGTCGGTCTCTTGGAACCCATCATTACCCTTCCCTTGAAAAAGTTTCAACCCAATACTTAGCATCCACTTGCTCTAAAATCCACTAAGGTCAAACACCAACTTGCAAAAACCAAACAGAGTAATATAGAGATAGATCAAGTTTATAATCAAAGCTAGCATTATCCTGGGCTCCTTCAACTCATCATGGGCATAGTTAACCAAGCTCTTTATTGAAGCCCCTTCTTTCCACTCATCATGTATCCGATCAATTATGTTCAAGTAACTCCAACAACCTTAATCATAGGGAACAATGCAATTTCTAGCTCAAGCATCATGATAAGAGCTTGAGGTACCTAAACATGTAAGGCCTTAACCCATTCCTCTACCTCATCCACTTCCACCTATTCAATTCTTCCATAACTCAATTCTTCCTCTCTCTACCGATATCTTTATAATACTTCCAACATAAGATTTCCAAATAGGAGCATAATACAACCCTAATATGAATATCCATCACCATGATCATAATAAGTACCAATAAGTAATTTATAATATCTCATGGGCATAAGACTACTTTGGCTCTCACCAATTCCATACAATCCCATTAATGGATCATGATAAAAGAGTCCAATACATGGAGACAAATGTAGTAGTACCTAGGGTCATCTTCAGTAGCATGTATGGTCGGTAATGGAATCTCATCAGGAACATAGGTGATACATTGTGATTTAACTTGGTCTTCTTAGTATGTCTTAGAAGGTAGGATAAACATGTTTACTTCATTGTCATGCTCTTTATAAGCTGGTATTCCAACTCTTCATCTTTGTGTGAAAATCTTAATAGCTCTTAAACCTTCTTCAATTCTTGAATAGGGGTTGTAAGGCATTACAACTCACCTTTTATCATAGAACGAATAAGCATGCCTTAATGGGTTACAACTCACCTTTTATCATAGAACGAATAAGCATGCCTTAATGGGTGATAGTGCATATCATGACTTGACTTCCATAGGCTTCCCAAACACATATAACAATCATCAATATCAACTACATCACATAAAACCTCATCTTGGAATTTATCAAAAGAGAAGCTATTTTGGCTTGCTTAATGACTTGAATCACTTCTCCATTATAGGAAAACTCGTATGGACTTTATTAATAGGCATTTTTGGATAATTATTGTGTAGGCTTATATTAGTGGGCCTAATATCTAAGCCCACTCCAACAACCCGATCTAGAGACAATCTTCGTTGATTCATTATAAATACTATGCAAGACCCCCAAGTAGGGGAACCCATTTCCATTCTCTCATTTTTCCTAACTACTTGACATTTCTCTCTACATTCTAAGAAGGTTAACTTAGGCATCAGAGTGGTCACGCCGAAGTACCCTCCGATGCCCCTTAAAGCTATTTTCATGTTTTATAGGTGTTCATGCATCAAGACGAAAATCAACCATCAATAATGGGTACCGTCTATGGGAACGAGTAGCCTATTCCCTACATTTTCAAGAATTTTCAAAATGTTGTGATGAATTTCCGGAGTTATGGAATAGGATGGCATTTGGATCTTGTGGTAATGTTCGTTGATGCCTTTCATTTTGATTTTGGATTTTTTCTATATGCTTCACGGGAAGAATTATCTTAGACAAAACATTAGGCTACAAGCATAAAAGCATCATAATGTTCCTTCGATACATGATAGTTTCCCATTTGTAAAAGTTTACTAATAATAAACTTTATATTGCTCATACTCATCCTTCTTAAGCACAATCATCAAAATCTCATGCTGGCTTAGTTTGAAACCGTTCATAACTACTATTTTCGAACATAATTGCCATCCTCACGTAAGCCTTTCATGTGAGGATAACTACAACATCCTCTGATGGTTTTTAACCACCAACACTTGATTGGTAACCGCCACTTCATCCTCCATGGCTTAGCGTTGAACTTGATAGGAATCAACCCCCTAAACTGATGATAAGAAGCCGAGCTAGAGGACTTTAAGGGCTCGCGCAGAAAATACTAGCTCTAAGCCATAACCAAGATAGGGACTTCTATCCTGAGCTGACCTCCACCCGACCTATCTACTATATCCTCACGTGTGTCCAACGTGCTCTTGCTTAGCTGCAAAGTCCTGAACTAGAAGGTAACCCAAGAAAGGTCAACCGAGCCAAGCTCTCTAACTAACTACCGGTGCCTGACTCCAATTCAGCTGACTTCCTAACCAGACTAATTGGCTCCCGACTTGATTCGAATTAAGTCGACCCCTGACTACCAATACTTCCTATTTCTACCTATATTGTATCATACTCTTTACGTATAGTCATTAAGCGATACGTGCTTTCTGACATAACGTTCCAAAATGATTCTTTCTTTTTTGTACTAGATATTCTTTGTCCTTTTTATCCTTTTAGTATGATTTAAGTAACACATTTGTAAAATACCCTTTTATCTTTTCATACATGTAAAATAACCCTAGTGAGCTAGTATATAAACCCCTACTTTACTTATACGCAAACATCTAACTTTTAATATAAAATTACTCACTTTAAGTAACCTTGGTGTTCTTGTTATCATTCCATTCTTATCTATTCCCTTTAGCAAGGAGTAGTGGCAAGTGACCTTTCAATTCAAATTGGTATGCATATTCGACAGATTGTAGGCCAAGTAGGATCAAATGGTGAGTCATATCCATTCTGTAGCTGCTCAAACTTCACTAGTTTCTTTTCTATTTTCCTTTTCGATTCATTCATTGTGGTATTTCTCCGTGTGTCCGATCCTAGAGATGCAATAGCTTTGCTAGTATTAAAGCACAGTTCTATAAGGGAGTATGTAAAGTTGCAGTGAAGTTTTGGCTTGCCTTACTGTTAGTGGCTTCTGTGTTCTTTCCGTTGCTATTGCAGTATGCTTATGTGATTGTAAGTGTGGTTTCATTGATACTTTGTTCTTACTTTATTTTTCATTGTGAAAACAGTGCAAGTTTGTCTCTATTTTGTTTGAGTAACTCTAGGTACTACAATTGTTAATAATTTGTTAACCTATTTAGAAAGTATTATACTATGTTAGAATCGAGTATTTAAGGTGTCATTGATAACTAAAGTAGTGGTGCTCAAACTAGTCTTGGTCATATTGGTAGTAACACCTTAGGGTCTATTGATGACAAATTTAACAAGCTCATAAACCTTGTTAAGAGTCTAGTCACCGCAATGCAAGTTAACAGGCAACAACCCTAAGCTGTACAGCAACAAAACCCCCAAAATGGCACCCTTGACAGACACTATGGCTAAGTCAATTGAACTAATCATTTAATTCAACCTCCTCGAGCTAAAAGAGCTACTAGATGAAGACTGGACTTAGAGGAGATTGCGGAGGATGATGAAGAGCTGGATATTGAAGGGTTTGGTAAGGAAGAGGAAGTTGATTATTACTAAACACAAGGATGAAGACGCTGAGTCCCTCGAAGGTTAGACAATGTTAAGGTTCAAATTCTACCCTTCAATGGAAATAGAGATGCCGATGAATACTTAGAGTAGGAAGAGAAGGTTAAGAAAGTGTTTGACTATTATGAGTATATCAATACTATTAAGGTCCAACTTACTGCATTAGAATTTACTGGGTATGCAATAATGTAGTGGAAAAATCCAAATGCAGCATGAGCAAGGGATGGAAGAGGAGGTATCAGAACCTGGGACAAGATGAAAAGGTTGTTGAGGGGTAGATTTGTGCCCAAAACGTACCTACAAGATACGTTTGCCAAGTTGTAGGAGCTTCGCTAAGGAAGCCGATCTGTCGATGACTATGTTAAAGAATTCTAGATGCTTATGATCAGAGCTAACATAGAAGAACTAAAGGTCCGTATAGTATCAAGGTTCATTTCCAGGCTCAAGTATGAGATTCGCAACATCATGGAAGTATAGAGGTTCTATACCTTAGACAAGGCAATCAAGATCGCTTAGAGAGTCCAGAAATAGAGATGACATGTTCCGAGCCAACTTGGGCTGACATTCTCCCGAGCCCTTGTACCATGCCGACTTGTTCAAGTTGAGCCAAGGAGGCCATATCGAGTTAAGGATAAGAGTGATAGACCTGATCACAGCTAGGTTAACCAGCAGGGTTGAGTCGATCTGAAGCTAAGCCGACCTCGAGAACATATGAGAAGGGATAAACCTCTGGACAAAAGACTAGTGAAGTGAAATGCTTTAAGTGCTTAGGCTTCGGACACATGACTGCTGAGTATCCGAACCAACGCATCAAGGTGCTCCGAAGAGATTTAATGGATAGCATCAATGAGAGTGAACCTAAGGAAGAAGATGTTGGGACGCCCAAGGCTAAAGAGGAAGAGGAGACTTATGTCTATGCCAACCCGGGAGAAATGATGTTCCTTATCGAAGGACTAGAGGGAAAATCTATTCCATACTAAGTGTACCATCAAAGACCAGTTATGCATAATCATAGTGGATAAAGAAAGCTATACTAACGTAGTTGTACAATCCTTTGTACAAAGATTAAGTCTGCTGACCTCAAAGCACCCCCGACCTTACAAGTTGCATTGGCTTCATAATAAGGGTACTTTACAAGTAATTGAATAAGCGGCTATGCCGTTAAGTATTAGGAATGTATATGGGGAAGAAGTGGTATGCGATGTCGTCCCTATGGGAGCTTCACATCTACTACTTAGACAACCTTAGTTGTTTGACTAATGTGTTACATACGACGAATATAAGATCACCTATGCCTTTGTTAAGGATGGAAGGAAGATTGTGTTGCAACCCCATAACCAACTCACTCAAGTTAATAAGAAAAAGACCTTAATCATGAGCAGAAGAGAGCCCCGATCTACTGAGAAGGCTAACGAACCTATGTTCCTATTGGTTAGAAGATTGATGGAGATGAGGGAATTACAGGATGTTCTAGAAGAGATCCGAAGCTTCCTAAATGAGTTTTTCAACCTATTTCTAGAAGAACTACCACTAATCCAAGGTATTGAGCACTATATTGATCTATAGTCGGGTATCACCTTATCTAACCGACCTGTATATAGGATAAACCCTGAGCAAGTTGCCAAACTGAAAAGATAGGTAGACAAACTCATTAAATAAGGATATGTGAAAAAGAGCATGAGCCCTTATGCTGTATCGGTTCTACTCATTTCAAAGAAGGATGGTTCATGGTATATGTGCATCGATAGCCAAGCAATCAACCAAATTATTGTTAAGTACAAATACCCAATACCGAGGCTCAATGACATGTTGGATGAGCTTCATGGTGCAAGGATATTTTCAAAAATAAACTTACAGAGTGGCTATCACCAAATTCACATGAGGCCGGGCAATGAATGGAAGACTACCTTTAAGACTAGGTACGAACTTTATGAATGGTTAGTTATGCCATTCAGACTTACTAATACGCTAAGCACATTCATGAGGATAATGAACAATGTGATGCACTCTCTTCTTGGAAGATGTATGGTCATGTACTTTGATGACATATTAGTATATAGTGCCAACCCGAACAACCATGTTCAACATGTTCGCGAAGTATTTGTCATTCTGCAAGTTGAGAAGTTATATGGAAATGTAAAGAAATGCATGTTCTGTCATGACTTGGGGGGGCGGTCTAGTCGTGGCAAACGTCGTATATAGCATGAAGGACTATAGATTGGTTACCCTTCCAATCATGGATCCTTCATACAATATACAAGGCTTTTACAACCACTTGGTTCCAAGAATATACAAATCAAAATGATATCATCACATACTCATATTTACATAATATTTAAGCTATAAAGATTATATTAAACAAAATCTAGTACATCTGGATCTACAATACAGTCGAGATGAAAAGTACACATATAAAAGTTTACTTAATTAAGTCTTCTCGATGCTCGAAATAGCTCACTCTTACCTAGAGTCCCATGCTAACCTTTAACATCTTACGACCAGCGTTGACAAAAAGATAATCCTACATCAAAAGCCTAAGAGGGTGTAAGCTAAAAGCTTAATGAGTAAAACCCTTAACCAC
Organism: Lumnitzera littorea; assembly: GCA_024138015.1. Lineage (NCBI taxonomy): Eukaryota > Viridiplantae > Streptophyta > Magnoliopsida > Myrtales > Combretaceae > Lumnitzera > Lumnitzera littorea. The sequence continues at coordinate 51,078,209 of JAMXBB010000001.1, forward strand.
TCCAACAAGCAAGTTATAACACATTAAACATAAGCATATGAATAAATGAGCAATTAGTATGCTAAATCAACACATACAGTTAACTAGTTACTATACACAACTCAAATTTAACACCCTCCAAAGTCAAGGTTAGAGAATATATTGCACCAATCAGATCAAGGTATTATATTAGAATTTATTTTTTTGTGAAACTCCATGTTTCATATTTAAATAAATTAGTTCTTTTATTTCAATAAAAATCAAGTTCTAGGTATAATCATGAATAGGCCCCCATAACCCAGACTCACTCTTAAACAGAGGCCTCTAGACTCAACCCTTATCCAAATGATTAATGCCTCTAACGCTTAATGTTCCTGCGAGTCAGGATAAGGTCATATAGTATGCATGCACCGTACTAAACCATTATACTTATAGATAACAACCCCTATATGGCCTCTCCTTACATCTGTGTGATGTGACAATTGGAATTAGTTTATGCGATGCATATCAATGCATGTTCCAATTTTATTTCATTAGTCAAGTATAGCTAAGTCCAATCATTATTTGATTAGGCAATATCGCAAAACAATACAATTACTATCCACTACTATGCATCAAGCATATCATTATCAGCATTTAAAGTAGTTTCACAGTTCAACAAACAGTAGCATACCCAAGCATTTCCCTGACCCCACATAATATTCAATTAATAATATCATTTAAGTTCACTAGCTATAAGCATACACAAGCATGGAATCATAGGGAAATTACTTACTCAGCTATGTCATCTTGCACTAATCGTAATAATTGATCAAAAGATCCAAACCCTGGTCAGGATCACTTGATCACTATGAGATAAAAATGATAATAAGTAATTGAGTTAACTAATTACTTACCTAATTCTACTTAGGTTACTATCATTATTTCAACTAGTTGAACTTTATCACCAGCTGTATGTAACTTTTTAATTTTATTTACAATATTTACAAGCTTATAGTTGTTTTTCATCATTTTCAGATATACGTTCATACGGTAAGGTCCGTTTTAGATGTTAAGATCCGTGTTTCACTATATGAGTTTAAATTATTATAATCTTAATTATTCCAACTTGAATTTTCTTATTTTCTATTTTTAAATCTTATTTATTATTTTATGTTCTAATTAATCACTAGATTCTTATATTTTATGATTCTACATTATTATTACTATTATATGTACTTATTTAAGATTAATGTGAATTGGTATGTATATATTAGGGTCCTTTATGTTTCAGCCCACATATGTACATATGTATTATATGTATATACTATTACTTCACTATATTATATTATGTTTTATTATATTAAATGGTTATGTCATAACTTACATATATACTTACTTTATTCTTATGTATTTATATACTTTATATGTATGTTATGTGTATGTATACTTCTAATATACTTATATTTATACATATACCCATATATGCATACGATTGTTATGTATTTTTATGCGTATTTTCGTTTGTCCTCCATATACCTTTAAGAAGTCTTCATAAAATTCATATTTTTGCATTTCATGGGTTCAATTAGTAAGCTATATGTACGTAAACTTAATATTTTCCTTATTTTAGGTAATGTGCATCAAGGATACTCTTGTATAAGAATACTCAAGCATATATATATGTGTTCCTCTTACACTTACATATATATACCTATACTTATACTATGTATTTTACTAAAATTCATACATAAGTATCTCACATGTATCCAAATATTATATGTACATATGTATTTCTACTTATATACCTAAGTATTCCTACACTTATATGTATGGGTATAAAGATTCCTAGTTGTAATAACATATATGTACATATTACATGATAATTCTAAAGCCAATATAACATAAACAACTAATTATTAATCAAGATGGAAGATCACATGAAAACATACCTTTTTCTCCTTTGTAATATGTAGAAGTGCTAGCATATAGTGTAGAAGAAGTTGTTAAAATATGGAAGCAAATTTGGAAAATTAAAGGGAAGGAAAGGGAATAGGGGTGACTGTTGGAATGAGGGACAAGAAAAGGGTTTTGTTTTGTGTTGTAAATGTGTTCTATAGAAGAAAAAGGTAGGGTCTAGAAGGGGGATAAAGTGGATGGCAAGGGAAGGTATAAGGGTAAAAAAAATCATGTGAAAAAAGATGAAGAATTTCATAGAAAGTGATGAAATTTTCTAGGTGAAAAAGACATGTTGACTTAGTCAATACTTTGACTTTGGTCAAATGTTGACTTAGTCAACTTTTGGAAATTACATGTAATTTGTGTACATAATGATGGGATTAGGGATAATTAGGAGAAAATTTAAGGGAATGAAAGGAAATAAGCAATTAAATAAAATAATTGGTAAAAATAGTTATTAAGATCTTCCTCTAAGTATTTATATCCTATATATATCATTTAATATGATACTTAATATAACTATCACGTAAAGTGCCATTTAGAATGCTAACATTAACTATATATAGTATAAATATTAACTAAACTCTTAAACTTACATAATACTAGCTTATTTGTATAATTATAGGGTTAATAGTATCTATAATACAATATCACAGCTCCTAATAAATCTAATTAGTATTATACATATTTATGAATAACTGGAAGTTATCTTTAATCATTGATTGATGATTTTATATGATTTAACGTATTATTGATTATTAGTATTCAATTTAGGGTTTTATAGTAGATTTATAATGAATTGGTACTTTTATATCCTTAAAGTTATAATTCTAGGGTTTTTTATCACTTTCAAGTGCGATCTCTAATGTTTACATACATTTAGGGTCTAAAAATTTTATACGCGATTAAGTCTTTGATTATTATCTTAGGGTTTTCATCTTAACTAGCCTTGTCGACTCTTAAGATTATCTAAGACACTTAAGTCTACTTCAGATATTAGGTCGAAAAATTTAGAGGTTTACATGTTCTGCCAAAAAGAGGTAATGTTCTTAGGGTTTGTAGTGTCAGGAGAAGGAATCCGAGTAAATAAGGAGAAGATCCGAGCTGTTCTAGAATGGTCGACGCTGGAGAACGTTACTGAAGTCTAAAGTTTTCATGGCTTAGCTTCTTTCTATAGGTGATTTATTAAGGACTTCATTGTAATAGCCACCCCATTGTCTGAGCTAACAAAGAAGAATGAAGGGTTCAAGTGGAACGATCAAGCTGAGTGAAGCTTCAAGGAGATCAAGGAAATCAAGGAAAAGCTTCCCTCGACACCTATCCTTTCACTACCAGATTCTGACAAGCCCTTTGAACTTGAGTGTGATGCATTGAGAGTTAGAATTTGTGCTATCCTAATGCGAGAACGATGGCTCGTTGCTTACCACAGTAAGAAATTGAGTAGCCCAGCCCCGAACTATTCTATATATGAGAAGTAGTTATACTCCCTTTTTCGAGCCCTTACCATTTGGCAACACTACCTACAACCACAAGAGTTTGTTATTTACATTGACCATGAATCATTGAAGCATCTTGGGAGTCAGAACAAGCTTTCAAAGAGATAAGCTAAGTGGTTAAAGTTCATGGAAGGTTTCTCATACATCATTCAGTATAAGAAGGGAAGCCAAATGTTGTCACCGATACTCTATCATAACAACAAACCTTGCAAATAAAACTATTGGGATTCTCACTCATCACTGAGTAATATGCTAATGACCCTCACTTCGATTCCGTTGTTGAATAGTATCATAAAGGACTAGTTGTGGGAGGATATTATCTTAAGGATAGCTATCTATTGAAGGACTACAAGCTATGTATTCCAAACTGCTCCACACGTGAACTATTGGTCCAAGAAGCTCACAGTAGTAGACTTTCAAGCCACTTTGGGGGGGTCAAGACAACCAACTTATTGAAAGAGAATTTTCACTGGACAAGTCTAGCCAAGGATGTTTATAAGGTGGCACATGTGCCATCTTGTTGTAGTAGATCGTTTCAGTAAGATGGCACGCTTCATTCCATGCCATTGGACTAACGATGCTTTATATATTTCTGATTTGTTTTTGCAAGAGCTTATCCAACTACATGGAGTACTGAAGACTATTGTCTTAGATCAAGATACAAAATTTTTGAGCTATTTCTAGAATACTCTTTGGAGTAGACTCAAGACTAAACTAGTGTTCAGCTCCAATAGCTACCCTTAAACTAATAACCAAATTGAAGTGGTGAACAAGACATTAGGCAATCTGCTTAGAGCTGTTGTAGGGAAGAACTTGAGGGATTGGGATCTGTGCCTACCAATCATAGAGTTCCCATATAACCAAACTGTTTACAGCATTACAGGGAAGACCCCATTAGAGGTCGTCTATGGCCTTAACCTAACCATTCCCCTAGATATGATTAGCACCCCAGCAACTACTGAAGAAAGTAAATTCGGAGTTGATCAAGCTCGAGAATTACATGAACTGCACCAGTCCATAACAAAGAAGATCACCAAATTCAATCAAAGACAGCAAAAGATTGGTAACCAAGGCCACCGAACTATTTCTTACCAACCAGGAGACTTGGTATGGATTCACCTTAGCTGAGAGTGATTCCCACACTTAAGACAAAGCAAACTATATCTTTGAGTTGATGGTCGATTCAAGGTTCTAAAGAAAATCAACTGCAATGCCTACCAGATCGAGTTGCTTAATGATTATAGTGTCTCCACTACCTTCAATGTGTCCAATCTGATTCCCCATCAACCAATAAAAGAAGACCCTACGAGTGCCTTAGAAGAATGAACAAAAGCCACTTCAGATTTGAAGACAAATCTTTTTGACCCCTAAGCAAATGATAGGAATCAACCTTCTAGATCAATCACAAGAAGCCGAGCTAAAGGACTTCAAGGGCTTGCATGGAAAATACTAGCTCTAAACCATAATCGAGACTAAGACTCCTATCCTGACCTAACCTCTAGTCGACCTATCTGCCAAATCCTCATGTGTGTCTACTATGCTCCTGCCTTACTGCGAAGTCCTAACCCAAAAGGTAACCCAGGAAAGGCCAGCCGAGCCTAGCTGAGCTCTCCAACCAACTACTGGTGCCTGACTCCAATTCAGCTGACTTCCTAACCAAACTAATTGGCTCTTGACCTGATCTAAATCAAGTCAACCCCTGACTACTAGCACTTCCTATTTATGCCTATGTTGTATCATACTCCTGACGTATAATCATCAAGCAACACATACCTTCTGACACAACATTCCAAAATGATTATTTCTTTTCTGTACTAGATATTCTTTGTCCTTTTTACCCATTTTAGTATGATTCATGTAACACAATTGTACAATACCCTTTTGTTTTTTCATACATATAAAATAACCCTAATGGGCTAGTATATAAACCCCTACTTTACTTATATGTAGACATCCAACTTTTAATATAGAATTATTCACTTTGAGCAACCTTGGCATTCTCGTTATCATTCCACTCTTATTAGCAAGGAGTAGTAGCGAGTAACCTTTCAATTCAAACCAGTGTATCATATCCAGCAAATTGTCGATCGAGTAAGATCAAGTGGTAAGTCATATACATTCGATAGCTACCTAGACTTTGTTAGTTTCTTTTCTATTTTCCTTTTCAGTTTGTTCATTGTTGCTTTCTATGTATGTTTGACTCCAGGGACACATCGAAACTTTGAATAATTTTTTATTGTTTGTATACATTCAAAGACCGGAGCTCCTCATCACCCAGGTGAATTGACTCTTTCTCACCACTACTATTATTTCTTGCAACTATCATGTGAATTGCCGCTTGATGGTCTGTTTTCTTGCGCGGTTTATTATGGATAATTTGGAACTCGGCACACAAGAATGACCATAGATATAAATATGCCAAATGTGGCTTATCGAACTATTCAAGAGAATTCAAAGCTTGGGAAAACCCCCAATTACTGTAGGCTAAGTTGTAAACCCCTAAAATTATCAACCTAGCTTTTGTAATAGACTCGACTATATTAGACAATTTAGGAGTCGACAAGGCTAATAAAAGTGAAAACCCTAAAAGAATTACTCAATCGCATAAGAAACTTTTCTACCCTAAATGTTTCTAAATGCTAAAGATTTTATTCAAAAGTGATAGAAACCCTAAAAATGATTATCTTAAAGACATATGTGCACTAATCCAACATGATATACCCTAAAACCCTAATTGATAATATAATGCTCATATTTTGCTAAACTATTAGTAAAGGGTTAAACATAACCCTCATTCATGCTTATATGATTCGAATCCTTAGGTAATCCATAGGGAATTAAGATAATGAGTCATAGATTATATTTACTTCTTAAGTAAGTGATTAAGATAGTTTCACTTAGAGTTAGGATAATAGTTGAAGATTAGGTTATATGTAGTGAACTTTAATACTCAAATTTGTACTTTTTACATTTGTTATTCAAAGTAGTTTATCAAATGAGATATATAAGCTATAAAGACCTAAAGTAAGACCTCATCAACTATGTTTACTAATCAATTCATCAAATACCTCATTTCCTTTCATTTCTTTCATTTTTCCCCTAATTTCCCTTAATTACTACATTATGTGCACAAAATTGCACTTACTTAAGGAATGTTGACTAAGATAATGCATGTTGACCAAAGTCAAAGGGTTGACCAAGTCAACACATGTTGACTAAAGTCAACACTTTGAAAAGTCAACAAATTACACTTAAGAGATAAGGAAAATCTCTTCCTTAATGATGGCTTTCTTTTCTTTTCCTTTTGATTTTTCTTTTTCTCTTCTTCACAATTGTTGCCGTCCACAATTCTTCCATAATTAAAAACAAGACAAAAGAAACAAACCAAAAAAACTTCCCTTTCCATGCCGTGAACTTCCCTCTCCTCTTTCACTTTCATGCCTTTGCTTTTGTCTCCAAAACTTCAACACAATTAAAGGTATGTCTTTAAGTTGTTTTATGTTACTTTACGTTTTTCATTAGTTAGTTAATTAGGTAGATTAGATAAGTAGTTAGGTGTTTAGTGATGTCTTGAAGAAGAGGAAACAAAGTTTCCATCTTTAAGTATAGAAAATGAAGAATCATGAAGGAAATGGAATAAATACATGTGTATATACTCTTAGGTATGTGTACATAAAGAAATACCAAAGGAATACAAGTATATAAACTTTTATACATAAGTAATTATCATGTACATAACCTAATTTAAGACCATATCTAACTATATATGTGTATACTATACTAAATACATACATAGAAATACAAAAGGATGAAATTGAGAGGATTTTCTTAAGGGAAAATTTGGCATACGAATTTTTAGTATAAAAATACGTATCCAACCATATAGGTATATGAGTAGGAATACATGTATAAATACGGTATAAATATATGTAGATGTATAAGTATATGTATGTATAAGGCATATGTACATAAGTATAAAGTAAGGGACAAATGTACATAAGACATGTACATATGACATAAGCATAAGGTAATGCTTATGTAATCAAATGATGAGGTGAGTGATGACATAAGCCATGACATAAGCAAGTAATGACATAAGCAATGACATAAAGAAAAGATGATGTAAGCGATGACATAAGCATAGGTTTAGAAAATGAGAAAAACAAGAAAAATGTAGGTAATTAGGTATTAAAATCAGTAAATCCTAATACACCTTGTAAACTAGATTATACCTAATTTAGTACATGAATTAGTAATAACAAAGTAAATCCCTTAATTATAAGAATTTAAGGAATAAAGGCTATAAATATAAGTAATAGCAATACTTAAGTGTTATAGTTAAAAATTTCTATAAATTTAGTTCATAATGTAAAATAGGGGTCTTAACATCCAAAACAGACATTACCGTATGAATATACGTCCGAAAACTATGAAAAACGACTATAAATTCATAAATATCAGAAATAAAACAAAAAAGTTATATACGATTAACAATAAAGTCTAACCGGGTAAAATTTAATAGTAGTCTAAGTAGAATTAGATAATTAAATGTTTAGAATTATTAGTTAATTTAAGTACTTACTAGCCTTATCAAATCGTAATGATCAAGTGACACTGAGGAGCGTGAGGACCTCCCGATCGACTACTACGATTAGGACGAATTACCATGGCCGAGTGAGTATTTATCCAATGATTCCATGCTTGTTTTGTGATTGTAGATAGTGGACTTAAATATTATTGTTAATTGACTATTGTGTGGGGTTTGGGAAATGCCTGTGTATGTTTGTATGTCTTGAGTTGTGAACTTATCTTAAGTATTAATAATGCTATGTTTGTTGCATGGTAGTATAGAAAATGATTGTGTGCACAATTGGATGGTCATAGCATAATTTGAACCTAATTATACTCGGCCTATAAAAAGAAATTGGGACATGCATTAACATGCATAGCATGGATACTATTCCGGCCGTCACATCACATGGAGATAAAGAGAGGTCATTCGGGGGTTGATATTATTAATTTATTTGGTTATGTATGGTGCACTCATACAAAATAACCTTACCCTGGCCCGCGGGAACACTAGGCGTTAGAGGCGCCAACCGCCTGGCTAAGGGTCGAGTCTAGAGGCCTCCGTTTAGGGGTGAGTGTGGACTGCGGGGGCCCACTCACAATTATACTAAAACTTGGGTTTTTATGAAAATAAAAGAATTATTTGATATAAGTACGGAACATAGAGTTCCGTAGTAAAGTAAGTTCTAGTATAATACCCGGATCTAATTGGTGCCGTGTAAACTCCAACCCTGACTTTGGAGGGCGTTAAATCTAAGTTACGTATATGAACTAGTTAATTATACGTATTGTTTGGCATACTAGTTGATCATTCATTCATATGCTTGAATATAATGTACTTATAACTTGCTTGTGGTGTGGCTGAGGGTTTTGCTCACTAAGCTTAGGCTTACACCCCTTTAGATTTTTGTTGCAGGATAGCCTGTTCGTAAAGACAGGACAAGGGATGCCACAAGTTAGCCTGGGGACTTGGGCAAGAGCGGGCTGTTATGTGTACTGAGAGAGAACAGTTTATGTAGACTCTTACCCATGTACTTTTTTTTATCTTAGTATTATAGACTTAGACGTACTTAATGACTGTGTATTGTAAGCTTTATAACTTAAATTTTATATAAATATGTTTGTATAATGATATCATGTAAGTCTGGATGTTCTTTGGAAACTAGTGGTTGTAGAGCCTTGTATATTGTGTGAAGAATTCTTGATTGAAAGGGTAACCAATCAAGGGTTCTTTGTATAGTATACGACGTCTGCCACGACTAGGCCGTCCTCAGTTCATGATATAAGTTGTACGTAAGGAACTGTCTAAGATTGTTGTAGCAAGTTTCTATATGATGACTTTGAGCTCAAGGATCCTTGCAATTTAATTGTTTCCATTCTCAAAGGTTGAAATCCGAGCTTCTCCTTATCAAAAGGATGCTGTGCGTAATTGTATGGACACGGCCAATGTAGGCCAATTTGAGTCTTATTCTATCCAAGCCGAGAGACTTTGGTTCTGAGTAAGAACATCATAGAGCTAACTCTAAATAGTAAGCGAGTGAGCAAACTTTAAGCTGAGCATTGCCAACAAAGCCAAGTAGCTGCGATTGAGTATGCCGAGAAACTTATGCCGAATGGATACAAAGCTTTGGCCAGTTAGTTGAATGATTTCATGTTTCATACGGCACGGCTGAGACGACGACCTTTTCCAGTTTGTGCTGACCAAGTGCTGCCGACCATGCCGAGACGCTGGGCATTCAATTCATATCAAGTCGCCGAGCTATTGATGTTGAAACACTGAGTTGTCGAGAAAACTTGCCGAATAACTCTTGTCGAGTTGCCCTTCTAAAGCTTAAGGAGCCGAGCTTTTCTACTCAAACACAAGCCTAAACTTCGAGCTCTACTTGACTGGAGTTTGCTTTCTCAATCAGCCACAATCAAGTGCTAACTTACCGAGCACTACTCGTACATTATGGACATGCTGGCTGAGCTGCTCACTTATAGTTAAGCAAATCGGCAACTCCAGTATAGCAGAAATTGTTTTAAGCAACTCAACCACGACTAAGTAGACTCAATCCAAAGCCGACCTGAGCCGGAGTAAGCTAAAAGACAAGTAGTCCATGCCATTGACTCCACTGAAGTTCCTTTAAAAGCCTAACCAAGTACTTCTTCTACATGGGAAGATCCTTGATGATGGCATAGTATATTTCTAGCAATTGTAGTTCAAAGCTAATCCAGACTTTGTTGTCGCGCCGTCCAATTTCTAATGTTGCTGAGATATTCATCACATATATGACAAGTGGCTGAGGAGAGACTTTGGTTCCAAGCAAGTACAATAAACTCAAGTGGCAACAAGATTCTGTGTACTTCAAAGCCAATTCCCAAGCTCTATGCTAAGTGGCCGAGGAGCACTCTTCATTGTCACCGACTAAATTCCCTGGCTGACTTGCCGACTAAGTTCTGTGTTCGGATAGCTAACTAACTTCCATGACTGAGTGACCGACTAGATTCCCCGGTCAAACTGAGTCTGAACTAATTTACAATTCCAACTTCTTTTCAACAAAGCTATCCTTACAAGCAAGTCTGAGCTCTAAGCTTCTTTTGGCTAACAACAGTCCAAGGAAACTAATCCCAAGCTATCCTTACATGAGTAGTCCAAATGGATCTTACACAAGCTTGTGGTCTACAACCGCAGTAGCATAACAGCAGCGCACCCTACGTAAATTTCTATGGTCTTTTGTAACAACAGGGCACATACTTGAAATCTATAGTACCGAGCTAATTCTTTAACAAAGTCTGCAAGATGACCCGACGTCCAAACCTTGCGTAAACAGCTAGTTCAAGCTTTCTACACTGATGCTGAGTTTTTTCTATTGGCCTGTAAACTAACTACTTGCTGCATGAGCTAATGTCATCAAGCTTATGCCAGTGATAGCGAGAATTATCAAGCTACTGTGAGTGGATAGATCTATCGAACTAATTTAAGTGTTGAACCAAGCTATGTACTTAAGATTGAAAATGTGGATGCGTGCTGAAATAGAGTCGTATTGTTATCTAATTGCTGCCAAGGTGTAGTATATGTTATCTGTCAACTTGTGAATTACATAGGCCAAGTTGTTGACATGGAGAAGCCAATTTCCGAGTTATTATCCAAGCAACGTGATAGGTGCTTAAGCTACAAGCTCCTTTCGGCCAAGCTTCAATTTATAGGTCGTGCCATACCAAGTTTTTCTATCGACTTGTAAGTTGCTGAGATGCCGAGTTACTTGGTGACAGCAACATTGAATTATAATTATCACGAATTGGAGAGTTCTATATATCAAAGAGACTATCAAAGATACTCGAGTTCTTTCCAGTCTCAACATCAAGCTACGTTTGGACAATTGATTCTAAGCTATTATTTATCCTTTGAGATAAGTCTTCTATTTCACGCTTGAGTTGATATATTTTTAGCTTTCGCATTTGAGTTCGCTTCTTGAACTCTTTATCAAGATATATCAATGTGTTAATTGCTCAATTACAATTGCTTTGCTTGACGAATAGACAATAAACTTTTTGAAAACTCGAAGCCATTTAGCTATAACGGGTAAAATATTCTAAGTCCTACAATTGGAATAGATGATAAGTAAGTAAGCCAAAGTCCTATACGTTAATGGACTAGAGGCTAACTAGCCTATTTTATGGTTGTACTCAATACAAGTCATATCTAACCTAGACAACCTACATGTTCCCCTGGCCTTTTCGACTATATTGGCCTCTTCAGGCACTTTTGTCTCTTTAAGCATTTCAACCTCTTTAGGTACTTCGGCCTCTTTAAGCCTTGCCTCTTCAAGCACTTTTGCCTCTTTAAGTGCTTTGGCCTCTTTAAGCCTTCTCCTCCTCAAGTGCTTTCACCCCCTCAAGTGCTTTCACCTCTTCAGGTGCTTTCACCTCTTTTTACCCTCACCACTTCAAACACTTCAGTTACTCCTACTTTTCGCCTCTTCAAGCCTTTACTTCTTTAAGCACTCTAGCCTCTTCAAGTTAGGATTACAAACCTTTCCAGAAATCCTACTAAATCAACCTTCCTAAATACACTCTTTTCCATCTTTGTCACCAAAGAGAGTAAAGGGTAAGTGTTGGTAAGTATTTTTGGATAATTATTGTGTAAGCTTATATTAGTACGCCCAATATCTAAGCATAAGTGTTGGTAGGTATTTTTGGATAATTATTGTATAGGCTTATATTAGTAGGCCCAATATCTAAGCCTAGTCTAGTGACCCAGTCCAAGGACAATCTCCATTGATTTATGATAGGTTACCAACTACCAACCCAATCACTCGCACATGCGTTAGAGGCCTCCAATCCCTTACCCAAAGGATTCTTTCTAGTCAACTAAGCGATGATGAGAAATTCTCTGTTAAAGGAGGAAGGTTGAATTCCTTGGGAGCTTCAGGTAGTTATATTATGCTCTATTTGTTATCTTGTACCAATGCTGACCTTCCTCTCGCTGAGAGCTCTGTGCCGAGTGACCAAACTTTCAATTGTCGAAAGTTCTTTGCTAAGTAAATGCAACTAGCTCCTAATTGAGTACTTCTCTTCAAGCCTCCTTCCAACTTTCATAGCATCCTATCACTTCTCGGCTTCCTTATCGTCGTAATACCTTGGTTCCTCCTGCCTGCAGTGCTTAGAGAACCCTTGTACAGATCCAATCCCATACTGGCACTTATTCTCTTCATCTAACATTGTACTATTTTTCCCTTTTTGTCTTTTTCTCCTTTTTACCCCTTTTCATATGTACAAGGAATCCCCTTTTTCTATATACCTTCTTGTAATTTTCTTTATTTGTAATATTGCCCTAAGGACTTACCATAATAGTCCCTTCCCCTTGTAAGCTAGAATCATCTGACTTTACACATAAGTATTGAATATACTATTTTTATAAGACAACCCTCTCCAAGTCCACTTTCATTCACCTTTATCTAATATTGCTGAGTAGCTTAGGATTAGTGCCAAGTAAACCTTAGCATTAACTTGTGTATCGTATCAAGTAAAGTGTCAAGTCGTGTTATGCTTGTTGATGTGTTGTATCCTCCGAGTAACTCCACATTAGCTACCCTACCTAGTTTGTAGACCTACTCATTCTGTTTTCTTTGATATCTCAAAGGAACTACTAGTTTGGATCTGCAAGGGTAAACTCTAGTGATAACTAAGCTTCTAGGCACATCATATAATCCTTATATTAGAGCTTAAGGTTGAGATCGAGAGTTGTATGGTATTTGTGTGTATGTAAGGATTTCTTGTGTGGAGAATACTTTCAAAACCTCATTGTAAGAGAGTGATGTTCGTGGCCGTGGATGTCTAACCTAGTAAACACCGCATACTACTAATGAGTAGATACAAGACCTTGCTGCTATTGTAGCTAATTTAGTTACTTCGGTATAGAGAATTCTAGAGATTGGGCCACGTAAGAGAGTTGTTGAATAAGGCCAAGAGATGAAAGATAAGTTGAGAAGGTAGATGAATGAATGAGCACTAGAAGCCTTTCTTATGAACTAAGCACTACCCCGACGGGATTGATTAATGTGAGTTCAGAGCGCTGAAAGGTACCAAACATTTCAAGGTACAAATTCTAAGCTTCAATGGGTCAAGTAGTGCTTATGACTACCTTAATTTAGAGGAGAAAATCAAAAAGATATTCAACTTTTATGATTATGAAGATGCTGTCAGTATTTAAGTGGTCGCGTTGGAATTTTTTGGATATGCTGCAATGTGGTAGAAGAAGTTGTAAAATGTTTGCTTGAAGGCCTAACACAAAGTCCAAACATGGAATGAAATGAAGAGAGTTCTGAGAAGCAAGTTTGTTCCCAAGCACTACGAGCAAGATACTTTCCAATGTCTACAAGACTTGAGACAAGGTAATCGGATGGTAAATGACTACATTTGAGAATTTTAGTTACTTATGATCTAATATGATGTTGATGAACTCAAGACATGAACTATTACGAGGTTCATTTTTGGGCTAAGAACTAAGGTTAGTAACATAGTTGAACTGCAAAGCCTTATGACACTGGACGAAGCCATCTAAGTAGCACAGAGAGGCGAAAGGTAGAGGTGGAACCGAACGAGCTAGATGCCAAATAGCCAACCTATGCTACCAAACAGAAGTGGCATGCCGAGTCAACTAGGGAATGACCGAGCATCCAATAGTTTCGAGGTATAACGTTGAGGGCAAGCATTGAGCCGACTAGAAGAAGACTAAGGTAAGAGCAAGATCGAGGAACATAAGGTCTGAAGAGACCAAGGTCAGACCTCAGGAAGAAAGACTCGAGAAATTAAATGTTTTAAATGTCTCTGTTATGGACACGTAACTAGTCAATTTCCAAACTGCCGAGTCATGACCATAAAGGGAGACAAGTCCCAATTTGAAGTAAAAAGTGCTAACAAAGGAGTGGAAGAGATAGGAGTTGAATAGATGCTAGAAGAGTTTTAGGAAGACCCCAATGCTGAGGCACCTCTTGAGGGCAATGCTGAGTACTGTTTTGTCGCCAAACGGTCTCTTAATATATTTGTAGTAAAAGAGAATGAGTAGAGGGAAAACCTCTTCCATACGAATTGCTGGGTGAATGGCAAGCTATGTACCCTAATCATTGATGGAGAGAGCTGTACCAATGTCATTGCACAAAGGGTAGTCAAAGCCATGAAATTGCTGACCCTCCTATACCTTAATCCATACAAGATTCATCAGTTGAATGAGAAAGGAGGCTTACATGTTGCTGAGCAAGTTAGAGTACCGATTACCATTGGTGATAGGTACGGGAACAAGGTCTTATGTGATGTCCTTTCCATGTGCGCTTCTCACATATTACTCGGCCGAACATGGCTATTTGACATGAAGGTGTTGTATAATTGGTATAGAAATACCTATATGTTCTAGAAGGATGGGAAGAAAATAATACTAACACCCATGAGTTCGAAGGAAGTGTGGGAAGCCTAAGAAAAAGTTGCTATATCTCTACAGTAAAAGTCCTTAGTGATTTCCTAAGCTTAGTTTGCACGAGAAGTCAAGACCGAGGACTATAAGCTTCTTTTAGTCAAGAGATATTGGAGGTTAGAGAAGCCGAGAACTTACCTACTGAAGTATAGTAGTTACTTCAAGACTTTGCCAACCTATTCCCTATCGAGATGCTGAAAGGTTTACCTCCCTTAAGAGGTATTAAACATTGCATTAACCTACAACCAGGAGTTGCCTTACCTAGCCAAGCTGCTTATGGGCTCAATCCTGAGCAAGCAGTTGAACTAAAGAAACAGGTGGATGAGTTGGTGGTTTGCAGATATGTCCATAAGAGCATGAGCCCTTATGTTGTACCAACTATAC
This sequence comes from Lumnitzera littorea, assembly GCA_024138015.1. NCBI lineage: Eukaryota > Viridiplantae > Streptophyta > Magnoliopsida > Myrtales > Combretaceae > Lumnitzera > Lumnitzera littorea. Next base: position 51,093,527 of record JAMXBB010000001.1, read on the forward strand.
TCATGCCAAAAAAGGATGGAATGTGGCAAATGTGCATTGATAGCCAAGCCATAAATAAGATTACTATTAAATACTGATACCCAATCCCATAACTTGATGATATGCTTGACGAATTACATGATGCCTACATCTTTTCTAAGATTAACTTGAAGAGTAGCTACCACCAGATACAAATGAGACCTAGGGATGAATAGAAGACGACCTTCAAGACAACAAATGGTCTGTTCGAATGGTTGGTGATGCTATTTGGTCTAACTAATGCGCCAAGTACAATTATGCGGGTAATGAATCATGTGCTCAGAACATTAATCAATAAATGCTTTATAGTTTATTTTGATGATATTCTAGTCTACAGTGTCAACCTCATCACTCATGTCGAGCATTTAAGATTGGTTATCAACATACTCCATGTTAAGTGATTATTCGGCAACCTAAAGAAATGCATATTCTATCAAAGTGAGGTTGTATTCCTCAGATATGTTGTTTTAGGGAAGGGAGTTTGAGTTGATGATGAAAAGGTGAAAGCTATTCTTGAGTAGCCTATGCTAATTAATGCTGCCAAAGTCAGGACCTTCCATAGTTTAGCTTCGTTCTACCAAAGATTTATTCAAAAGTTCAGTTTCATAACTACGTTATTGACTGAATTGACCAGGAAGAATGTTAAGTTTAGGTGGTCAAAGAAAGCTTAAAAGAGTTTTGAAGATGTGAAGTCTAAGTTGATGTTTGCTCCAATGCTCATCCTATCAGATTTCGAGAAAGTTTTTTAGGATGAATGTGATGCGTCTAGTGTCGGCATTGGTGCTGTCCTTTTGCAGGAGCGACGACCCATTGCCTACTTTAATAAAAAACTCCAAGGTATTGCCCTAAATTACTCAACCTATGACAACAAGTTCTATGCTCTTGTCTGAACACTTTAGAACTAGCAACATTATCTATTGTTGAGAGAATTCATCATCTATTTAGATCATGAATCTCTCAAGCATCTTCATAAGCAACAAAAACTTTCTTGACATCATGTCAAATGGGTTAAGTTCTTGGAGACCTTTTGTTATGTCATCAAATATAAGAAGGGGAGCACCAACATAATGGTTGATGCACTTTCTTGCTATTACACTATCATCATAATGTTGCAAGCTAAACTACTTGGATTTAGCACTTTACCTGATCAGTATGAGCATGACCTACATTTTAGACCCTTAGTGACTAAGTGTAGTGCTAAAGGAGCTGCATGAGGGTTCTACTTGAGTCAAGGGGTTTTCATGAAGGGCAAGTAGGTTTGCATGCCAAGTGGTTTAGTAAGGAAGCTACTTACTTGAGAAGCTCGTACCGAAGGTTTGGTCGACCGTTTTAGGGAAAAGAGGACAATTGAGATATTGAAGGACCATTTTTACTAGCCTAAGATGATGAAAGAAGTGCACCAAGTACTTGAGAGCTGTAAGGTGTGTAAATATGCAAAGGGAAGGAGAGAGCCTTATGGAGAATACACACCCCTACCAATTCTAGAATGGTCATGGATTGATCTAAGCATGGATTTCATGCTCAACCCTCCCCAAATGCTAAGAAGATACAACTTAGTGATGGTGGTGCTCAATTGGTTTAACAAGATGGGCCACTTCATTCCATACCATAGAACTAATGGTGCTTCATTTGTCGCTAACCTCTTTTTGCAGGAAATTGTACGATTGCATGGAGTGCTAAGGAATATTGTGTCTAATCATAACTCAAAGTTTACGAGCTTCTTTTAGAAGACCCTGTAAAGGAAGCTTGGCAGTAAGCTCCTGTTCAATACCTCTTGTCACAACTAAAGTTGTGAATAGAACCATCGGTAGCCTCCTGTATGCAACTATTGGGAAGAATTCTCATGATTAGGATTTATGCCTGCCCATCATTGAATTTGCCTACAATCTCTCGACTCACAGCTTAACTGGAACATCATCATTTGAGGTTGTTTATGGACTTAACCCGAACCTACCCTTGAATTTAATTAACAATCCAACTACATAAGGGGAAAGTTAATCCGACTTATAACGTGCCGAGGAATTCTAAAGTTATATCAGAAGACTACCAAGCAATTGGCCAAAACTATGGCCCGATAGAAAGAAACAGGAAGCTACGGAAGGAGATGAGTCATTTATACCCCTGGGGACCTTATTTGGATCCATCTTAGCAAGGAACACTTCTCTAGCAAGAGGACGAATAAACTATCTCCTAGAATGGATGGACCTTATAGGATACTTAGGTGCATTAATGATAATGCCTATAAGGTTGAACTACCTGAGGGTTTTAGTGTGTCTACTACATTCAATGTCATCGATCTAACTCCTTATGTGCCCAATGATGACGAGGATCATGATTTGAGGGCAAATCTCCAACAACCCTAGGGAGTTAATGGGTTACTAACTACCGGCCCAATCACTTACGTGCGCCTTAAAGGCCTCAAATCCCTCACCCGAAGGATTCTTTCTCATCAACCCACCAATGATGAGAAACAATATGCTAAATGAGGATGGCTAAATTCCCTAAGAGCTTCAGGTGGTTATACTATGCTTTATTGGTTATCCTATGCCAATGCAAACCTTCCTCTGGCTAAGAGCTCTATATCAAGTGACCAAACTTCCAATTGTAGAGAGTCTTCTCCCAAGTAAATGCAACTAGCTCCTGACCAAGTACTTCTCTTTAAGCATCCTTCCAACTTTCATGACATCCTTTCACTTCTCGACTTCCTTGTCATCGTAACACCTTAGTTCTTCCCACCTGCAATGATTAAAGAACCCTTATACAGATCTAATGTGGCATTGCCGTGTGTCCTCTTCATCTGACATTATACTATTTTTCCCTTTTTGTCTTTTTTCCTTTCTACCCCTTTTCGTATGTACAAGGAATCCCCTTTTGTATATACCTTCTTGTAATTTTCTTTATTTGTAATATTTCCCTAAGGACTTACTATGAATAATCCCTTCCCCTTATAAGCTAAAATCATCTAACTTTACACATAAGCATTGAATATACTATTCTTATGAGACAACCCTCTCTAAGTCCACTTTCATACACCCTTATCTAATTTTTTCGAGTAGCTCAGGATTAGTGGCAGGTAAACCTTAGCATTAACTTGTACGTCGTATCAAGTGAAGTGTCAAGTGGTGTCATGTTTGTTGGTGTGATATATCCTTCAAGCAACTCCATATTAGCTACCCTACCTAGTTTGTAGACCTACTCATTCTGTATTCTTTGATATCTTAAAAGACCCATTAGTTCGGATCTGTGATGATAAGCCCTAGTGATAATTGAGCTCTTAAGCGTATCAATTCATTATAAATACTAAGTAAGATCCCCAAGTAAGGAGACCTTCTTCCATTCTCCCATTTTTCCTAACTACACATTTCTCCCCACATGACAAGAGGGATGACTTAAGCATTGGAGTGATTGCGGTGAAGTACCCTCTAGTGCCCCTCGAAGCTGTGTTTATGTTTTGCAAGTGTTTGCACACTAAGATGAAAATCAACCATCAACAGACTCAAGTGATCAATAATTGTATAGTCTAATCTCCCAACCACAGCTTCAAAGATTCATTTGATAATTACTAACCCAAATTGATATAATATGTTGATGAAGTCTTCCATCAAAATAAAATTTCCTTGTTGCCATATTATAAAAATTGAGTGCCATGCAACAGGACTAAAATAAATAATAAACACTCCAACTTGATATGTACAACACATGATTCTCCAAACAACAACACAATATACTCGTGATAAGTGCTTAACAATGCTCTTTGACTTAGAATCCAACAGCTTAAATAGAGGAAGTTAAGAGCTTAACAATAGGCTTTCTCAACTAATTAGTGACAAATCAACAACAATTGAATAAGGCAATACGACACTCCTTACACATATGCTGCACTTCACTAACCACAACCCAACTAAGTTCGCGTCTACAACTTAGGCACATGTCAACAGTTCGGCAAGCACTTGAGAATCGCTACTAGCTCAGCAATGACTAGTATAGTAAAACACTAGTCACTAATTGAATCCTACAGTACACTTCATTCAATAGCTTAAAATTCCATCACAAAACATATGGTAACTCGATAATCATTACAGTTGCACAATTTCACCTTCACTTACACCAACAACTCGGATTACTCTATCTTTTGATTAAGTTATCTCGGCAAAACAATACAGCTCGACCTTTTATACAATAGGAGCTCGGACATGCAATATCATGAGCTCGACTTAACAAGGAAAAACTATTGCTCGGGTGTTTAAAGTATAGCAGTTCGAATCAAACTATTTGTAGCTCAATACTTGGTTACTATACTTTGAATTCTTTCCTTCTCTAAGCTTGGTACAACACTTCAACCTGTACAAGACAATACTTGCTCAACAGCTTGTAATAGACTAGCACAGCATAAAATAAGACAGTTCAGTGATCAACATAGCACTTTCATGAAAGGATAGCTCTAGTCCTTATCTATTGATAAGTCCGCAAGACAACATGAAATGCCCTTATATTCTACAGCTCGCTCCTGTACATCACAAGCATAAGTAGCTTGAATCGAACAATGATGTACAGCTTGGGTCACTTCTTCACTTCGTCACATACAATAGCAAGCACAACTGTACTTCATGACAGCTCAACAATAATCAAATAGAACATACACTTGACAAGGAGCTCGGAACTTCCACAAAGCAGCTTGGAAATTTACTTACATAGCCAATAATAAGCTTGGCACTATACAAGCAGCTTGGCAAATAAGGATTTCATAGCAACTTTATGCAACTCTAAAAGTAGGACAACACTACTTCCACGTAACTTCATCTAGGTAATTTGTGAATTATTGCACTTTAGAAATACGTTCAGCTTGGCAAAGTATTATGGACACAATAGTTTAACAACTGCTAGTCACTAAAGTTCAATACAAACAATAGTAGATTTTATACGGTTACACTTGGACAATAAAACAATTTAGGTACTCCACTTTACCTCAATCAAATTCTTTAGCACAGTGCTTCAATAGCTTGGCAAACTAATATTCAACTTATAATAGCTTATGATAGCAATACGATAACAAACAATAGAAGAAAGCAACAAGGACACACTTTGAACACAATTGCAAATTCACAACACCCTCCACTGACCACCACTCGTGTGAACAAACACCAATTCGCTCACGTAATGTAACAACCAACAACATAAACTTCACAAAACTAATAAAAGCAAACCTAGAGAACTACTCACACACACTACCAAAGTACCGCTCGTCAAGGACCAAACTATGGCTCAGATGACCAATTCGCACAAACATACAAACCCACTTTACACACACCCACCTAACACAACCACGAAACAACGATGTACATTGACAATGTTGCAATTTCACACCAGTGTTCAAGTCATAAACCCACTAACAAAATCACGACCATTAATCACTACCATAAAATCCACAGTTGACGCGCTTTTTATCAACCTTCAGGGGTTTCTCCAATCGGTCTCTAATCGCCCAAAACCAATCCCAAATTAAATCCTTCACAAGCCCAACCAAACCCCTTTATGGTTTAAGCTAACATGCATAACCCAAATTCCAACCACCTTTGATTTATTGGGTACCATATTAAACAAAATAGAATCCCCCAAAATAAAGAGTTACTCAAGCTTTGTATTGTACTAAGAGTCTTTAACAAACCACAGCTGTCTACAAATCCAATGCAAGTAATTAAAATATCAAGCCAAGGCTTCATAAAAGTAATGTCGACAACGAATTCCTTCCATAAGCATACATAGTAGTATTCCATGAACCAGCACTTTCTCACATACAAGCAGCACAAACATATACTAATTGAACAAGAACAAGATGACTCAATAACTCTCAGCCCTATTCAGAACCTCGAGCTCTAATACTAAGATTATATGATGTGCTTAGAAGCTAAGTTATCACTAAGTTTTAGCATAGAAAATCAAATAAGTTCTTCAAAATATCAAAGAAAAGAAGATGAAATAGGGTTTAGTAAATTTGTAAGCTACCTATGAGGATATGACGCACCATGATTACTACATGACCTAATCTTTACTTTGATATTACACATAAAGTATAAATTAGGTTGGCTCACCACAATCCTTACTAAAAGGATTTATAAGAGCGAGATAGGAGAGATTTTATAGAAAAATACTCAAAGGGTTTTCCATTGAAAAGTCATAAGTGTGATAAGTATTCTAAAACCCTACAAGTATGGACTATTTATACATAATGGCAATTTCATAGACAAAATAAAGTAAAGGATACCTTAGTGGAAGTCCCATAAATACAAAATAAAATATAAGGGTAAACTAGTAAATAAAACATAAGTAAGTAATTCTAATGGGAAGCTACAACTAAGTAAATGGATGAGTTGTGTAGGTGATGAATTGAAGAGTTGGGCTTATCAATCAGTGTCTCTGTTTCTTTGTTGGTCAATCTTTTAGGATTGTAACGGCATATTCTTCATATTAAGTATCCATGAGTCATATCAGATGCTTGATTTGAAAAACCTTCATTCTTATAATTCATGTGTTATATCGGATTATAATTGCAAACCGATTCGTTTCTAAAACTATGAGTCATATCAATCATAAGAATTAATCAAATTAGTTTGTTTATTAAATTGGTGTATCATATCCAATTCATTATTTGTCCATATCTTTTATTTTTACTTGTTATCTAAATAGAAAATCCACAAAGTTAAATCTTTTCATTGTTTAACCCCAAAGATCCTAACCTTCATTGGTTGCATGACTCCCATCAACATCATATGTTTAGTAAGAATCTTAAAAATTAAGATACACATTTACCTTACATTCAATTTGCTTATAATATATGTTCAATGTCTTAATAACTAGAAGTTGTTTAGGCCGTATGTGTGTTTAATCCCCTTATTTAGTTAGACTTGGCACCTTTACCTTTTAATGAGCAAGTTAATCCAAATTGATAAGAAAAGGTAAAATTTTTGAGAAACATGTAAAAGAAAGTTGAGTAATCTATAGCAAAGAAGAGGGCACTTTTAGAAGGCAGGCCAATAAGAGTATGACACAATGGTATGGAATTTAGTTATATTGTCTTATTGTAGATCCATCTTAGAAAGAAGAGATATCTAGAAAGATGTAAGCCTAAGTTAGTGCTAATAGCAAAAGTGATATGCTAAGTCACATATCAATCTCCTTAGGTGACTCGCTTTTTAACACTTGAAAAATTGAACTCAAAATGTACATTCTCTTAAAACATAGATTTTAAGCAAGTTTTAGTTAGCAAGTGCACTAGGTCACATTTATAGTATAAAAAGTAAGTCAAAGTCATATCCACAAGGAGCGATATGTTAGCCTTAAGCCATACTAGCCCCAGTTGTAGCCATGTGAACTAATGAAGTTTTTCATCTTTAATATACTACATCTAATGAATAATCTTAAATCAATTAATTCGGATATCCAACATCGTAAAAGATTATAATTAAGAACCAACAATCAAATTATCTAATGGCATAATGATTATGTTATTCCATCAATTCGTATCGCAAGTGGTGATATCAGGCAAGTGCACCTATCAATTTTAATATAGCGGATGTGAGTCCAAGTCGATCCTTCAAAAACTTCAAGTATTAATATTAACCTTAGCTCTATTATCTAACCAGAAAATTGTGATGAGTTGAATTAATTAAAAATACTAAAATTAACAAACTAATCTAATTATGAGACTTGATTAAGTAATTTAGAAAGTGATAAAATTAAGAACAACTTCAAGAAGGTAATAACGTATTTAGGAATTATTTCCCCTAATGTTTAACATGTGACTGCTTAAAATATATTCAATTCAATTTCTATTATTCTTGACCGGAGGGATTCACAATTAAAGTTAATACCTTTCTCAAGCATATTAACCCTAATCCTAAATTATTTACTGGAACCTCTTCACTTAGTAATATAATTTAGAATCGCATTAATGTATAATGAATTCACACACAAACAAACAACTTTCCGGAAGAAACATGTATCTTATCTCTAAGTACACATGTAATTCTCTCTAATTATGTCAAGATCTTATTGCACATGTAATTTCTCAATCATCGTGCATAATATCATAGATTGATACTCTAGAAATATCAATTAACAATTAAACAACATAATTGAGTTAAGAAAAGATAGAAACTTTATTGAAAATTATAAATCAATCCAATAATCACATGAAACCCTAGGTTCCATAATCTTAAATACACAAATCTTAAGCTATCATAATAAAACTAAAAACGAGTTCCAACAAAAGCATGAAATAAAACATGAAAACCCCTTTGATTGATGAAAAATCTCTCTAATCTTGAAGTTGGTGTTGCTTTTACCTTTTTCTTCTCCTTCTCCTCAAGTCTCTTCTCTTCTCTAATGTCTCTCTTTTTTCCAAACCTTAGTATGTCCTTTTATAATGTATTGTAAGGTTTCTATTTTCATCACCAGACACGACCTGGGACACGGTCGTGTCCCCAAGTCGTGTAACTTTCTAACCATGGCAAATTTTTCTGGATGAACACAGCCTGGGGACACGACTGTGTCCCAGACTGTGTAACTTCAAAACTTCATAACTCATTCATTTGAACTCCAAATTGAGTAAAACTTGATTCCTTTTCTTTGTTTTCAAACCAAAAACGCGTTCGAATCTTGAAATCAAAATTTTACTCAATTAAGTATCAATTTCTTTAAAGAAAACCAAAGATGTAAGGGAAATATTATAAAATCACCTTGTAAAATGTGTTTAAAATAAGAGTTATCAAGTGGGTTATTAGTTGGCTATTAGACATAGCCTTAATCAAATTAGAAGGTGTTAATTCCTAATCTTCATCAATCATTCATCAAACAATTAAAATACATGCATAAATTACATTATCATAATATACTTAACGTTTCTTAATCGAAAAACAAGCTCTATGAACAAAATTAATGACCCATTGCCAAGAAACACGAAATGAAATGACAAAGCCACCGTTAAACAATCCAACCACTACATTGATTCACAATCTCATTAAGTTCAAAGGATACATCAAGTAAAACAAACATCTAAGACAAATACAAGTAAAGAACAGGAAAGACACAACCCAAAAAGAGGAGTTCCAATCCAAATCCATGCTTAAATGATGGTTCTTGAGCATCCTCAAGTTAGATTCCTATATTACATTGCAAAAATAAAGCTATAAGAACCTTAAAATCCAAAACCCTAACATAGGAAGTCTAAGGAAAATGAAAAGAGGAAAAAATGGGTCTAGTCTAGTCAAAGTTGTAGAATACAGCTTTTATATCAGATGGTTATCAACTAATCGGTAGCAATACCTACCGATCGATCGGTAGATGTAAAACTAGGAAATGGTAAATTTTAGTGAAAACATTAGCTACACTTTAAGCTACTAATCAATCAGTATAAATATTACCAATCCATCTGTACAAGCAGGGTCCTTCCAAACATTCTATGCTTACTCCCGTCTTGATTGGTACTCACAACGATGGCCTTCTAATACATCAAGACATATTGATTGATCAGTAGCCAAGCTACCCATAGATCAATAAGCCAAAATCTCTTTAACCCTTGATTTTTGGCTTCCCAATCAAACAATGGGAGCTACCGATGCATTGTAGCACCTATGCACTTCCACATTTAAGATCAATTTAGCAAAATTTAAATAAAGTTTTAATCATTTTCATAAATTTTGATAATTTTTACTTGGTTGGTCAATTTTGTGCATAAATACTACTTTAGTGTAATAACCAATCAAATTATATCCAAATATATGCACAAGTGCTCTTCTTAAGTTGGAAAAGATCACATACTTTTAATCATTCTCACTAATCCCCAACTTAAGAATCTTGCTTATCCTCAAGCAAGCTCTAAAGCCAAATAATTCAAGGAATGTAAGGATAAGTGGCACTTCCTTTACACCCCTTCTTAAATCAAAAGTATGTCATGCAAATTGAAACCCAAAGTTTGCATCTACTTCTTCTTTATCAACAATATTTAGAAGTGATTATGAATTTGATCCAAGCATGATCAATCAAGTGTACATAAGTGAAAAACAATGAAATTAAATTGTTAAATGATGGTAAAAAAAATTAACATTTTCATTTAGGCTAAGTTTAAGAAATACGAAGTCCAGTAGAACATTTCAAGTTGAGTGAGAGATCTAAATGTTTAATTAGTCACCCTATGCATATACTTCCCCCTTATTGGCTCTTTAAGTATGCCAATGTAGTGTGAGAAGAGGTAACCACTAGAACCCATTTTACTTTGCCTCCTCGACTTTAGCATAAGCTTCAATAATTGCTCATTATTTTCTTTTTGTATTTTTCATTTTTCAACTTTTTCTTTCATTTTCAACTTTTCGTTTTTCTTTTTCTTTTTTATTTTTCTTTCTTTTTGTGATGGGCCCATAATTTTGTAATGACTTTTGATTAAGTTCCATCATTCTCTTTTTCTTCTACTTTTCATTTCTTTTATGGGCTTTCACTCATATATTATCAAGGAACATTTAAGTAAGATCTAGTAACTACCACAACTCACAAAGCACTAACAAATCACTTTGATCCTCAAAAGAATGGTATATATATGTCAACTTTTGAAAATACAAAAATCTAACACTAGACCAAAATATTTCCCTAATCCCAAATCTCAAAGCTATACTTAAATTAAGCACAATTAAACAAAGCATGGATTCCTTAAATTAATTGCAAAGACTAGAAAAATGTTCATGACTTAATCGTAAGACAACTCATTCAAAATTTTGGCAAATCACCTTAGTTGATAAATGCAAACTTTATAAAATCTTAGACATACTATGGAATGAAAAGCATGGAGTGTAAATGAAAATGGAATCGGTTCTAAAAAGAGATTATTTTCAAGTGCCAAAAAGGGAATTTTCACGGGAAAATTTATGTAGGCATGCATAAATACTTTATTTTGGCTCATCAAACTAACATACACATGCGTTACAATTGGTTGTATTCCAACCAGGATCATACTAAATTACCACTACATTTACTACCTTCCTTATGAGCCTTTAAAATCATATTTAGGGTAATCGAGCTTAGATTTAAGGCCTCTGAGAAAACTTATCCGATTGAACCCAAACTTTATGACTAAAATAGAAAAATTAATTGAAGTAACTAAGTGAAGTCGGATTTCGAAAATAATGATCTAAAATCCCAATTTTGCTCTTAGACGTATGATTACTTAATATAGTACAAAATTAATTAAAACCCCTAAAACCGAGCTTGAATTGTGACGAGGACTTAGAGATAAGTTAATTAAGTTATAAAATGAGATAATATAATATAATTTACTAGATAAATATACACGTATTTTTATGAGTATACTTGGTATAAATAATAATTATACCCGTAAATTAACCTAAAATTACATAATTATATATGTGTTGAATTTATAAAAATAAATAAGAAATATATCTTAAAAATAAAAGATATGCTAGAAACACAATTATATGAGTACAAATACACGTTACACATGATATATATATAGAATATATATACTTGTATATTAATAGATAACTAAATATAATATAATATACCTAAAATACTTAAATTATAGTAAAATAATAGCAAAATCTACCTAACAAATCAAGATTTCAACCGGAAAATTTTAGATTTCAACCATGGCAATTAACTAAGCATAGATAAGGTGAGTCAAAGAGTAAATTATGTGAAAATGGGATACCTCCTACTTAATTTCAAAAGGAAAAAAAAATGAAGAAAATTTCATACGACCATATCAAGTCTTATAAATAGCAATCCACCTCAAAACAACAATAGTTTAGTAAGTTGGAGTCTAGAATAGAGAGAGAGAGAGAGAGAGAGAGAGAAATTTTGGAAAATAAGAAAAGATTAGAAAAAATTATATGGAAACAAAGATGGAACTGAGCTAAGATAGTTCCTAGGCCAAACCTTGATCTACTGTTCAACCACTCTACCACTTGGCAGTCCACCCAGCCCTTGGCCTTCCAATAAGCAGCCACTACCCTATGGCCGCTGGAGCACCAATAAACTAATAAGTCAAATTTCAACCCTATTTTTCATTTAATTTTAAAATGTACTAAATCTACCTAGAAAATTATGAAAAAAAATATTAGTTATGTTTATTTTAGATATGATTTCATATGATATTTTTATTGTAAAATTTGAAATATTTAATACACTTACTTAAGAATGTCACTATTCATTCGAATTTTGACTTTCAAAATAAATATATCAAATGATGTAGTTTTTAACCCAAAAAGTTTATGTAGAATATACATGATATATAGATAATTGCTATATAGCTCGATTTTTTATTCATGCATTTCTAATATTTATTGTAATTGTTAGCCCTAAAAATAGCTATAATTAGGGTGAAAATATGAAATAAATAGGTCTTATGAAAATAATTGATGAAAATTACCTATACTGACTTTTGGTGAATCATCATGATGTTAGGAAATATTGGAATTAATTTTGTATAAAAAAGATAAGATTTGGGTAATTAAATGCAATTTAGGGGTAAAAGTGTAATTTCAAGTATATAGGCAATAAATCGATAGCACAAAACCAAGTAATGACTGAATCCTTCTTATTTTTAGGAGTCTATAGAAATTTCGAGGAATTATTTAGTGACTTGAGCTATTTATTACAAATTTATGAAGTAAAATAACTTAAATTACGAACCAAAACATGTTTTTAATAGCAATAGGCTAAAATGTGATAAATAATAAAATAAAAACTACATATATGTATGCTAGTCAAATTTGATAAAAAGTAAAATTTTAATACATTTAATAATAATTTTACAATTAGGATATGTCTTATATATATAAGATTAGATAATACTCATATTATTGAGTTATATTAGTAAATTATATAAAATATAGTTTAAATACATAAAATAGGTATAATGTGATAATATTCATTATAAACACATATAGATATATCAAAAACTCAAAATATCCTTTAGAAGTCATTTTCAGAAATAAAACTCGTAATATGTATCATTATGTTTGTATGAACCTGATGATACTGTTAGATATCTCACATGGTCATGTTTTTTTATGGTAACAAAAACGAGGAGAAAGACCAAAAACAATCAAGTACTAAACATAAGCAAGTAAACGTGACAACACAATAGTTTGAATAATTTATAATTATTGTTAAATAATGTTTCTTCTTGTCGTTTATATTAGACATTGAAATGTTACATGTTTTTAGATATACATATGTTTTGTTATCATAAAAAAAGGGGAGAATATTAGATATCTCTCATGGTTACGGATTTTAATGATAACAAAAAAAGAAGAACACTAATGAATTAACAAGTGTGCAAGCATTCAAAAGGATTTTCGCAAAACTAAGTTGTATTCAAAAGCATATTCAAAAGGTCTGACTTAACTAAAAAAGGGAATAGTTTAAAAAATCTTCAGAAAGTATTTCAGAAGTTTTTATAAAAAGAATTAGTACAACACTTCGGAAGCTTATTTATAAACGTCAGAAACAAAAGGTTGATATTCTTTAGAAGGTTGTTCAAAAAATAAGTCTAAAAGTATGACGTTAAAAATAGCTTTAAATCATATTCGAATTATTCAAGGCCTAACTCCACTAAATTAAGTGTATTAGGAAAATACATTTAATCCTATTTTACTCAAGATAGAATTAAGTTCCATGGGGATTTATTTTAAGAGAAAATATATTTGGATAAATCAAGATATCCACAAAAATGGATAAGGATAAGGTTGATTCAAATTTTGTGGAATTTTAAATTTTTTAACATGAGGCTTATTCGGAAGTTGAGTAGATCTTTTTAAATTGAAATTAGAAGCTTATCTGATGGTTACAGATTGATATATATCAAATCTAAACAAGATAAAGAGAGTTGTTTTTGAATTTCAAATTACCAAGATCTTTCCAAAACATCCAAGGAATTATCTTAAATAACTAATGGTTGGATAAAAGATAATCTTCAGAGCTTTAGTTGTTGGAAGATTTCAATATAAAAGAGAAAGGATTCAAAACGTCAAACACAACTCTAAAGAAAAAAAAATTTGTTACACAAAAAAATCGTGATCAAAGTATACCTTCTGAAAATGTCACAGAAGGTTCTTCAAATACTTCTTTAGAAAGTTCCACCGAAACAAACATTACAACATTGGTTGTTTTCTCTTTAGAGCGAAATTGTTTGAGTTTTATACTTGTGTTCTTACTTGTAATTTGTAAATCTTATTGATTGTTTAAAGCCAGTTTGTACTCTGTAGATCTGTATTAGCCTAGATTGTTAAGAGGCTAGATAGGTAGAGTAGAGTGTTTTAAAGTTCATGCGTGATAAGTACTTGTAATTTTTGTGATTTGATTTAGTAGATCAAGTGGAATAGCATTGGTGAAGTAGACCAGGTCCCCAACAGTAGAGCTAAAAGAGAATAGTAGGCAGAAGGCAGAAGGCAGAAGGCCGAAGCTCTATAAAACCTCTGCTTGATATTCTCCTTCCTCACTCTTTTAATTTGCTTTATTAATTGTTGTGAATTGAATCATTAAATTATCATTGTTCACCATTATAAGTTGTTAAGAGGGGTAATTTCATTTTTTAACAAAAAAGTTTTCAAAACTTTAAAGATATCAATTTACACCCCCCCTTCCCCCACCCCCTCTTTCTTGATATCTTATACGAGACCAACAGATACTATTTTTACTAAAATTGAACAATCCTAAGTAATATAACCTTTACATACTACAATGGCCTTATCGTAATCAAAACATGTTTTAACTAATTAAAAGTATATTTTGATACGATCAAAACAATATATTATATATAATAGTATAACTACATATATTATTAATATTTAATAACTTAACTTAACCTATATAATAAAACTATATTTTATTATATAAGGAAAATGATAATATACTTTATATATTTATATATATAACCTTTTAACAGAATACGTTTAAATAGAACCCTAATGTTTTCGTAATCTTTATGAAAACTAAATTTAGATTTTGTATATATAGGATCTCTTAGTTATCAAGGCATTACAGATACGAGTCTTCCACAAAGAGCATTTAGATAGGTAAGTTAGGATCATAACTTTACTACTTATTAAGATACTATATTAAAATATTTAGAAGCTTAAGAGTACTTCGATTGTGGTTGTAAATTTGCCGTTTGTGTGCATGCTATGCGTATGGTTGATATTATGATTGTAATAGGAGTTAAACTCCTAGGCGTACTATTCTACATGATTACTTCATTTTGTATTGCTGTGAACTTGTTTGGCTATCCTTAAATGGAAATAATAGTGATTTAACTACTAACAAAACTGGACATGCAGAGCAACTGTTAAGTAAATGATTACAAGTGTCAAGCTAAATATCGACTCCCTTCGATGAGTATAGTTGAAATGATTCTTTCCCCATTCTTAACTGAAGTAAGCAATAAGCAAGAAGGTCATAGCAAAGGTAGGAGCCATAGTTTAAAGGTGGTCACAAAGGAGGGTGTTCTCTATTGCATAAGCTTGAGTTTGGTCTGATTTGAGTCGTGATAAAACTCCTCGATTTGAGTTGAAGCAAATGTAATTTCTCTAACACCATAATAGACCGAACAACATTGTATGATGTTTCAAGTGATTGATTGTATTACATTTCATCATAATCAATAACCTTGCTTGTGATTGTTTGGTACTCTTTTAATTTCATCTCAATTACTAAGCTAGTTGTGCTCACATCCCCATGAACTCTTTTATAGATGATGAGTGAAGGTCGGGATGTTTAAATACCATCACCCTCAGGTTAGTATGCTATTGGTTGGGAAAGTGAAAAAAGGAAAATCCATTGAATCTAAGCTTTTGACTTTTCTATTAAGTTTTGAGGAAACTAACTGAAAATTCCCTAGGATGCCCACTAGTTTCCTATCTTATTGTAAATAGACTTATAGGCTTGTAGCTTTTAGTGAACTCTAATTATAAATTGTAACTCTAGATATGAAATGTTTATGTAAATACTGTTGTGTTATGAGACAACAGGTTATATAGAACATCTATTTTATAAAGCTATACCACAAGTTTAATCATTCAAAGGTATCAAAATGGATGCTTTAAGCTAGCTGAGTCGTGTACATCTTGTGTAGACTATATCTACGATAGCAACTATGAGGTCAGCTTCTATCTTAAATTAGTTTATATAATGTTACGACTTTTCTTGTTCAGGGCATAACATTCCTCACCCCCCATCTAAAGCTTAGAAATATATCCTCAATTAAGCTCAATTGAAATATAAGAGAGGGAAGACTAGAGCTTTACTTTCTGGGGGTTTAATGTGTCCTATGCATTCTTTGTTCCCTTTTTACTTCTTTTAAGGGATAGGTTTCTTTTATAAGGATTTTCTCCTTCCTTTATTTATGTACATATGTGCCTACAAAATAAAAGAAGCTAAAATAAGCAAACCATTCTTAACTAATTAAACAAAATTAGACTCTAAACAAAACAAGTGAAAGGAAAAACACCTAATCTATAAATAGTGCTAAAAAATGAAATTAGCATGAAACTACTCCTTGGCAATGACACCAAACACTTAACTTGCTTTTTAGCACTTGAAATATTGAGCCTAAATCATACACTTTCTTAAAACATAGATTTTAAGCAAGTTTTAGCAAGCAAATGCACTAGCTCACATTTGTAATACAAAAAGTGAGTTAAGGTCGTAACCAAAGGGAGTCGTGTGCTAGCTCTCAACCATATTAGCCCCATTTGTAGCTATGCGAACCAATAAAATTTGTCATCTCTATTATACTACATCTGATAACCAATCTTAAGTCAATTAACTTAGATATCCCACATCATAAAAGATTACAATTAAGAACCAATAATCAAGTTATATAATAGGTACAATGGTTATGTTATTTGTAGAACCTAGTTTTTTTCCTCCCGGTTTTTATAAATAAGTTTTCTTTAAATCGATCAATATTAAACTCTACCCGTTTAATACTGATCCTCAACTACGATTTAAAGAAAATCGGTTTTTTAATATGAAAATGCTTTAGAGTTACCACCCAACTAGAGTTGGGAAAAAAGAGTTAAATTATAACCAATTAGGTGGATTGGTTATAATTTAGCTACTGGTCTTTTCATAAAAACTGATTTTCAAAATGGTTTTAAAACTAGAGAAAAGGGTCCGATGGTTAGAATTTTTAAACCCTTACGGGTACCATTTAACTTTCCAATTTTAATCCTAATCTTAAAAATCACCTTTCAATAGACTATTTAAAAAGTTGAACTCAGTTATTGGTTAAGTGGACCAAATAATTTAAGTAATCTAAACTATAAATGGAAAAAATAGGCTTTTCATTTTTTACGGTCACCTTGTAAGTACCTATGTACCTGCTATTCAAATCAGACGTATGGTTCTCTTTATAAAACTTTAGTGAATTGATTGATTTTAGTTTTAAAAAAAGGTTGGGTTTACGTTCTTCACTCGTTTTGAGTTTAAAGAAAATTTCACAAAGGGTCCTAAATCAGATTTTAGTCTAAAGTGCCTTAATTTTGAAAACAAGTTGATTTATTTTTGTTTTATTATTATTTTTGGAAATTTTATTTTTCTAAGTGATAAGATGATTTTTTTATTTTATATTATTTTTCATTTATTCTTTATTATTATTTATTTATTTTTACTTTATAAAAAAATAAATAAATAAGAACTAAACTTCATCCACTTTTCCTTCTTTTTTCTTTTCTTTTTCGTTTTTTAATGGATTTTCTTTTCTTTATTTTTTTTATTAATTTTTTTCCTTCCTTTTTTTTATTACAATTATAATTACATGAATCAACTAAGTAAATGAAAAAAAAAAAAAGCAAATAAATAAAGAAAATGAACCAAAGCTGGATCGAAAGTTAGATCAAGTATGCGGGTCAAGGCATGAGTTAGAGCTAGACACGAATTTGGATTAGGATCAGGATCAGGATCGGCTCTAGTTAGGCGTTCGAATTTGGGTCAAATGACCTGATTATGTTAAAGAAGCAGTGACGTCAATAGGTGGCAATCTAAGGCTATTTAGGGGGAATTTTTTATGGGTAACAATGGATTTATGTGTAATTTATTGGACTTGGGGGGTTTTGGATTACTGTCATAGTGTTCAGGTGGCGTTTTGGAGGTGGTTAGAATTAGGAAGGTGGCAGTGGCCTTAGTTAGGCTACATAAAGGTTGCTGGAGCTTGATTGGTTGTTGGGTCATGTGTTTTGAAGTGTTATAGGTGTCGTGGTATGGTAGGCTTGTTCCCAAGTGTGACTAAAGTAGTGTTTCGAGCTTGGGTAGTAGTGGTTAGGGTTTAGTGGTTGAAGCTTTAACAACCACAACAACGAACAAGAGTGGTTACGTTCAACTTCTAGGAGCATGGGGACTATAACTATGGTGTTGGTTTTGTTCAAAAGCCACTGCAACCGAATTCTAACTTAGAAAGAGAGAAAGCTATGGCTAGAGAGAGAAGGAAGTTAGCTAGTGTGTTTAGGATGGATTCAGTTGATGATTGATGATTAATGATTAAATAACCTTAATAAGGTCCTATTTATACTAATATGAGCTCGGGTTAATTTGGCAGGTGTTATCAATGGTCGAATCAGTCATGAATATGAAACTTGCGTTTTGAGTTTTTCCTTATTTCTTTAGCTAATTTATTATTTTAAATGCTTGTATCAAGGTGTTTTTTTCATCTTAATCCATAGTAAGCTAAGCATACTTCGTGATTTCATTTGATTTCATCATTAGTTTAATGAAATCATGGAGAAAATTGAATCAAATTACCCACGAAGTGCATTGCGCAAGAGGGAACGTGCAGGAAATGCTGGGGAATAAGAAGGAAAAAAGGAAGAAAGAAGGAAAAGGAGAGAAAACAAAATGCTAATGTGGCGCCGCATTAGCTGTAGTATCTAATGGGGAGATGCCATGTATCCAATAATGATACGTGGCAACTAACGTAGCATGCCATGTGGTGTTACGTCAACATCAGCCAATTTAAGGTTACCACATGTCAGGATACGTAGCACAATAAAACTCTTACATGTGGCAATGTAATATGTGTTGTGGAAAAAAGAAAAAAGGCTGTCCATGCCTTGATAGGATTTGAACCCAAGGCCTCCAACTAAACCCAATGCAAATGTCTAAGTGCTTTATTGTTGGGTCGTTGGCATATGCCTTATCCATATGTAGAATCCAATTGGCTAATGTGTCAAGCCTAAACTTCCTAACACGGGTTTTTTCCTATTATTTTGTATTTTCCTTAACTTTCTTATTTTTTTGGGTTTTCTTTAATTTTCTTATTTTTTTGTATTTTTTCCTAATTTAAGACCATTTATCTTATTCTTAAAAAAAACAAGGGTAAGCAAAAATGCGGTGTCTACAACTACCCCTCTTTGTGGTGAACTCTGAGCAAAATTTTGCTATAAAGACAAAAAGGACACTATTTTTACCCCGAGGGTCGAAATTATCCTAAGAAGTACTATAGCTAGTGAGCTATCCTAGGCTTGATCCACTAAGGACTTTGATGAAGAGAGAAGTAGCGCCTTAGCCAAGAGATTGAAAGAAGAATTGAAGCCTAGTCATGCCCTTATGAGTTGATGAACCAAGGCGAAATGGGCAAAGCACTCCTTAAGCTAGCTAAGACCCTAAAAGATATGTTAAAAACTTGGTCATACCCCAATGAGCTGACTAACTAAGGTGAGCAAAGCATTCCTTAAGTTGGCTAAAATCTTAAAAGATATGAGAAAACTTAATCGTGCCCAATGTGCTGATTAACCAAGGCAAGCGAAGCACTCCTAAAGTTAGCTAAGACCCTAAACGAATGAGAAAACTTGGTTATGCCCTAATGAGGTAACTAACCAAGGCAGGTAAAGTGCTCCTTGAGTTGGCTAAGACCTTAAAAGAATAAGAAAACTTGGTCATGCCTTAATGAGCTAACTAACCAATGTGGGCGAAGTGCTTCTTGAACTAGCTAAGACCCTAAAAGATATGTTGAAAACTTTGTCGTACCCCAATAAGCTGACTAACCAAGGTGGGCGAAGCGCTCTTAAAGCTAGCTAAAACCTTAAAAGAATGAGAGAAACTTGGTTGTACCCCAATGAGCTGACTAAATAAGGTAGGCAAAGCACTCCTTGAGCTGCCTAAGACACTAAAAGATATGTTGAAAACTTAGTCGTGCCCTAATGAGCTAACTAACCAAAGCAAGCAAAGCACTCTTAGAGCTGGCTAAGACCTTATATTGAATAAGATGGGTAAACGCTCCTTAGGCTAGCTAAAACCTAGTCAAGCCCCAATGAGCTGACTAACCAAGGTAGATGAAGCACTCTTAGAGCTGGCTAAGACCTTTAATTGAATGAGAAAACTTGGTTATGCCCCAATGACCTGACTAACCAAGGCAAGTGAAGCACTCCTAGAGCTAACTAAGACCCTAAATTGAATGAGATGGGTAAGCATTTCTTGAGCTAGCTAAAACCCTAAATTGATGAGAAAACTTGGTTGTACCCCAATGAGCTAACTGATCAAGGCAAGCAAAGTGCCTCTAAAGCTGGCCAAGACCCTAAATTGAATGAGATAACTTAATCATGCCCTTATGAGCTGACTAACTAAGATAGGCAAAGCGCTCCTTGAGCTGGTTAAGACCTAAAAAGATGAGAAAAACTTGGTTGTGCCCCAATGAGGTAACTAACGAAGGTGGGCAAAGTGCTCCCTGAGCTAGCTAAGACCCTAAATTGAATGAGATGGGTAAGTACTCTTTGAGCTGGCTAAGACCCAATAGAGGTATTGAAAACTTGGTCGTGTTCCTATGAGTTGACTAACTAAGGCAAGCAAAGCGCTCCTTAAGCTGGCTAAGACCCAATAGAGGTGTTGAAAACTTAGTTGTATTCCTATGAGTTGACTAACTAAGGCAAGCGAAGTGCTCCTTAAGCTGGCTAAGACCCTAAAGAAAGCGCCTTATAGGCTATCTCAAAAGACTATCATGGATGGAGTCATAAAATATTAGTTACATAGTCTAAATGCAAATGCAATGTTCAAAAACCAATACGCTAACATCATATGGAAGTACTTACCTGGACTTATTGATAGCACCCAAACTGTCAAACCTTTTTTTAGAAAGTCCCATCAAAACTGACCAACTCATTCTTTGATCCTTTGTTGTTAACCTAACTGATTTTGATATGAAACCTCTAAGACTTTGCTAGCTCTTTTAGAGAAATCATGTACATTAACCCGATACAGAATACCACCCACTATTTTACCTTTCTAAAACTTCTATGAATCGAGCTCCTTATTCTTGAATAATAGATATATGCTGTAAGGTGATTACTTATCTGGATTTCACATTTCCTTGAAAAATAGACAATAAAACTCCCCATTGAGGGGGATCTATCCGTAATAAAGTATTTTAAAGAGTTTTATCAATTACCAATGTCCTAGATCTCATTTCTCAACTTCTCTTGTATTTTCAATATATAGGTTTGATTAGATGGAGTATGGGTAGCTGGACCTTTCAATGGAGAGGGTGATTATTCCAGTATTGACAACTACCAAAGATACCAACTTTGCTTATAGAAAATGAAAATTAGACCACAAGGACATTCAAAATGATTGCCATTTTCGTATTCTAAGCAAAAATTTCCATTGACTTCTCATGGGCAGTACAACTTTACAACGTTAACATTTACAGGGTCTCTCAATTTTAGACCATCCATTTAATAAAAAACTAAAGCCCCTCCTAGTAATACCCGTTTCACGACATAAGGGCCTCTATAATTGGGAGCAAATTTCCCTCTAGAATCTTGTGCATTAGGGAGAGCCTTTCTCAACCCCATATTACCGTCTTTAAAGCTCTAAGGTCATACACTTTTGTTGAAAGCTTGAGACATTATTTGTTAATCACACTAATTATGACATAAGGCTATCAATCTCCTTTAGTCAATCAAATTCAACTGCTCGACGTGTTTCTTTACCCAATCGACTTCATCCAACCAGGTTTCTAATAGTACTCTAAGCAACTGGATCTCAACCTCTACTAGTAACACCACTTCAGTGCCATATACCAAAGAGTAAGGTGTTGCCCCAATCAATGTTTTGATGAAAGTCTGATAGGCCATAAGTGTGAATGGCAACATCTCATGCCAGTCCTTATACGTAATAGCCATTATTTCAATTATTCTTTTGAGGGTTTTATTGGTTACTTCAATGGATCCGTTCATTTAAGATCAATACGGTGTAGAGTTTCTATGAATAATCCTGAATTGTCAACACAACTCTATCATAAGCTTATTGTTAAGATTAGTGCCATTGTCGATGATGATTGTTTCTAGAGCCTCGTATCGAGCCAAAATATCTCTCTTGATGAATTTAAGTACAACCCCTTTAGTAACGCTCAAGTAAGATGAGGCCTTAACCTTCTTGTTGAAGTAGTTGATGGTAACCAATATAAAACGATGCCCATTGGACACTTTTAGAGTAATCAAGCCAATGATATCTATTCCCACATTAAAAAAGGCTACGGTGCTAAGAGATTATGTAATTCTCAAGGCAAGGCGCTTATCTTATTTGCATAAACTTAACATAAGTGACAATGCCTAACATGTTTTTTGCAATCGCTTTCTATTATTGACCAGTAATACCCTAGCCTCATAATTTTTTTAACTAGTACGTAACCATTCATGTGAGAGCCACATACTCCTTCATGTACTTCTTTCATCAACATGTCGACCACCTTGTCGTCTACACACCTTAAAAGTGTACCATCAAAAGATCACCGATGCAAAGTGGACCCGCTTACTAAGAATTGAGTAGCCTATCTCCTAATCATCCTTTTGTCCCTTTTCTTAGTTTCGGGGATGTGCCTTGTTGTAGAAACATTTTAATATCATGGTACTACGGCTTTTGGTCATTCATACTCTCAATTGCTAGATAGAAGGCGAGCTTATCTTCAATTTTAATAGTGAGGGGCTGAATCTCGACTCCACTAGATATTTGTATCATAGATGCTAAAGTGATTAAGGCATCAACAAATTGTTTTTGAGTCCTCAGTATGTGATTGAAAGTGATTTCTTTGAATTTCTCTATCAATTTAGTCAAGTGCCAATTATAAGGTACCAATTTAGAATCTTTCATCTTGTATTCTCCCCAAACTTAGCCAATAATGAGTGAAGAGTCTCAGTATACTTCTAATTCTTGAATATCTTTATCTAGGGCCATTTTGAGTCCCATAATGCATGCTTCATACTCAGTGATATTATTGGTGTATGAGAAAATGAGCCTTATAACTACAGGATACTATATACCTTCAGAGGATATCAGTATCACCCCAATTCCACACCTAGATACTTTAGCTGCCCCATCAAAGAATATCTCCCACTTTGGTGGTTCATCATCTTCTCTTTGTTAGAACTTCCTTCAACTGCTAAGATATTTTCGTTAAGGAAATTGACTTATAACTCCTAGGGGCTATTATCAGAGCGATTTTCTACTAATTGATTTACTAGAGCTTTCCCCTTAACTGAATTTTAGTTCATGTACGTAATGTCAAACTCTGACAATAACATTTACCACTTTGAGATTCTGCCAATTAAGGCCAATTTGTTTGCCAAGTACTTCAGGGGATCGTACCGAGTCAGCAACTCAACCTAGTAGTAGAGTGTATATTGTCTGTGCCAATGCATTACCGAAACTAAAGTATAGCAGGTTCTTTTAATTTCTGAATATTTCTATTCCCCTTCAGTAAATTTCTTACTCAAGTAATATACAGCCCATTCTTTTCCTTCCTCATTTTTATGGCTGAGCATACACCCCATAGATTCCGGTAATATTAACAAGTATAGAAATAAAGGCTTCCTAGGTTTTAGAGCTACCAAAATTGGGGGGTTCATGAGGTAATCTTTGACCATTATAAAGGCTTACTCGCATTCTTCATCCCAATTGATCTTAGTTTTCCTTTTCAACAACTTAAGCAAAGGACGACACTTGTCTGTGAGTTAAGATATGAACCAGGCTATGTAGTTTAAACAACCTAACGAGCCTTTAATTTCTTTGAGTGTATGTGAAGGGGCAAGTCAACTATTGCTTTGACTTTATCAGGGTCTACTTTGATGCCTCTTTAGCTGATTATAAAACCCAACAATTTCCTTGAAGTCACTCCGAAGGTACACTTCTCTGGGTTGAGCTTCAATTATAATTTTCTCAACCTATCAAACAATATCCTCAGATTATCCACATGATTTTCTCCTTCCTTAGACTTTGCAATCATATCATCAACATATACTTCAACTTCTTTATGCATCATGTTGTGAAAGATTGCTACCACAGCTCTTTGATAAGTTACCCTAGCATTTTTGAGTTCGAAAGACATTACTTTATAGAAAAATGTACCCTAAGTTGTAACAAAAGTTGTCTTGGCTTTATCTTCTTCAGGCATTCAAATTTGATTGTATTTAGAGAACCCATCAATGAAAGAGAAAAGATGGCTTTTGGCTGTGTTATCGACTAAGACGTCAATATAGGGCAAGGGAAATTATCTTTAGGGGTTACTAGGTTAAGGTCCCAAAAATCCACGCATACTCTAACTTTTCTATTTTTCTTCATTACTAGTACAATGTTGGCTACCCACTTAGGATAATCAGATATCTTGATGAAACCAACCTCTAGTAGTTTTCTGACTTCCTCCATAATTTTCAACAAGACATCTAATCGGAACCTTCTTAGCTTCTACTTTTTAGGTTTGATATCCTCTCGTATGGGTAAGCAATGAACCACGATTAATGGATGCAACCCGTACATGTCTTCATAAGACCATATAAATACATCATGGTATTCAGATAGTAATGCGATCATTTCTACCTTTTGTTCTTCTTTCAAATTCCCTCTAATTTTCAATGTTTTGGGGCAATCATCAATCCCAACATTAATTGTCGCAGTTAGCTCGTCAATGGAAATTCTACTCATTTCATATCTTTGCCAGCTTTCTTGCACGTCACTTTAGTCATTGATATCATTCCTAATGACTAACCTAGTAAGTTCGAAAGTGATATCAATACTTTCATCACTTATATGCACAAGATATCCATGGCCTTTATTCAAAGCATTAGATCTAAGCAAAAAAGTATGCAAAGGGAAGATTGTAAGTGAGGAAGAAGTGGAGAGAAAGAAAACTGATTCTTATTTAAAAAAAATTCTTTTGAGTATAATGTTGTAAAACAATGGTAATTATTACAAAACTCTGTGAAATATTGAATCGTGATTCATCCTCTACCCTAGAGAAGACTTATTGCTATTCATAGGGATGGAGAACCAATTATTCAAAAGCTGTGACTTGTTGGATAGACTAGCTGTTTTAATCCTGTTGAAAGAATAGGGTTTATCCTAGCTAAGGGGAATCGGTATCATAGTGAACCATCTCGAAACCTTACTGACTTGTAGCTGACTTCAGAATTGTTACTACATTGGTGGAGGATTTGTTCTAAAGGAGACTCGAGTATTAGGCCTAATGTTTGAATTCACCATGCCAACAGTTGCTTCTTTGGTCTTGCTAGTAGTAGGCTTTACAGAGGTTGGTCTTCTATCTAATGGATATTGTAATTTATCAGAAGCAACAGCATTTTCAATTTAGCATCTTACAGCCACTACTTCTGCGAAACTGGAGGAAGCTTGCCCAATTAGATGAGAAAAGTAAGGTCTTTCAAGAGTTTTAATAAAAGCTGAAATCAACTCTTTCTTGGTCATAGGGGTTGATATCCATATGGCTAAGGATCTCTACTTCTAAACATACTCCTTAAATGACTCATTATGCTTCTTTCGTAGGGCTACCAAAGCTATCATGGTTGGTGCCACTTCAACATTAAATTTGTATTACTCATAAAATACCCTAGCCCGCTTTTCTGACGTATTCACTTAATTCAGATCCAATTAGGTGTATCAGGTCAAAGCAGGGCCAATTAGGCTATCCTAAAAAGTTTGGACCATGAGCTAGTCATATTGCATATTCTTGCCAATCTTGCATACATACAGTTAAGTATGCAGTTTGAGGCATCCAATCCCCTCGTCTTTTCAAAGTCAAGTACTTTAAACTTTTCTAGGTAACTTCCATAGCCGTAGACAAAGAAGTTTGTTATACCAACCTGCTCAAAACCATCATACCCTTTAAGCATTTTCATTTTCTCAATGATTTGTTGGGTCAATCACTTCTCAAGCTCTTTCAATCTGTCTTGATTAGCTTCAAGCTTTAGGTTGACTGGAAAACAAGTAAGTGTTTGGCTTAAAAGTCAGGTTGACCTTCAAAAAGACTCCTTATGTCTCAAAGGTTTCAAAGGCCTAATTAGCTTTGGGATAGGCTTCTTTTACTTTAGCAAGTGGGGCTTCAACATTCTTTCCATACCAAGATTTGGAATTTTCTTCATTTGCTAGAGCCGTGGACCTAAGTACGGCAATGCTATCACCAAGGAAGCTTAGTTGATCTACAATCTTTCCTACTGTTCGTTCTAAAGAGTGAAACCTCAACTCAATAGGATCAATAACTTCGGGATTGACACTACAATTGTTGGTATTGGTTTTGTCATTTCCTCAATTGGCCATTCTAGTTTGATAAGAGGTTTTGATAAGACTTCTCTAGAAGGTTTCATGCTTGAGAGCTATTTTGGCGACCTGGTTTAAGATCACTTCTCAACAAGTTAGCATATGAATATTTTTCAAATGAAATGAATGAGAAACGGGAATGAAAAATGTATGGCATATGAATGCAAAGAAATAGAATCAATGAATAACCAATAAGATGGTCATTTTTATTTTGTAGCTTCTGGAGTTTCCTTTTACATTATTTGAAAAAAAAAAAGGAAATACATTTAAGAAGAGCATTCCTATTCCTAAATGTTCTTCTGGTATTTGGCAAGCATTCCCTTTTTTGCTTGCTAGGTCTTGTTGGCACTTCTTTCCTCTTCTCTAAGTTAGGCTCTTCCATTTCTTCAAGTTCTTTAAGCCTCTTCTGGGTCATCCTCAATTGATGTTCCAAAGCTCAGGAACGTTGTTTTGATTCTAAAAAGAGATCCTCTTAGATGTCTCACTCTTCGTAGATTATTTTTACATGGGCTTATACTTAATCCATGTAGGTCTTAATTTCAGAATCCGATTCAACTGGTACAGGTTGGATGATTTCTAGTACTCGATACTGAATCTCTCCTGTCTTATGCAAACTAGGATTACTGTTTTGAAGTTGCTTCATCTTATTATCCATAAGATATCAACAACTTGGAAATTTCTTAACACTTATACCCAATAGTAAGTAGATTTTCCTTTTGGGAGATGGACCTTATTGATAAAAGAATTGATCAGATCAATATTATGAGCAAATTCTCCTCGGATTAGATCAAGCTCATAACATTTCATGTAGCTTACAAACCATACCATCAGTAATGCTATGCTGGTCTTTAGTATGCCATCGTTCTTTTCTTTTAAGATGTCAAGGCTTTTGATTTGTTTTGTAAGTAAGGCCGAGACATATGATCTACCTTCAAGAAACTGGCCTATTAACTCAACAATCCTGAAATGGACGAGAAACTTTCCATTAAGGAATAAGAGAGTCTTGAATGCAGCCAAGATAAAAGTTTTTATTTTGTTCTATCCCCAGTCTTTGAGATTACCACAAAAGATGCCCCGTTGGTTGGATTTAGGCTCGATGGCGAACCAGGCTTTTAAGCCTTCCATTTTGATGTAGTACCCATTACAACTTCTAAGGGATTTGTTTACTTCATCTTTCCTGATCCCTAAGAATCTTGAAAAGGCATTCACCAAGTCAACTTCCAAATTTAGGGTGTATATATTTTTTAAGGAAAGGGCTTGAAGTAATTAGGTCAACTCTTTTAAATGTTGGACTAAGCAGGTGAGGCCCAACTCGAAAGGCCACTTCCTCAGGTTCCCCAAAATTGGTCGGGGCCTTAATTAAATTAATCTCTACTTTCACCCTAAGAAGTGATAGAATGGGCCTGATCTTGCTGATGATGGTCTCTTGTTCCCTCGAATTGTAGTATCTAAACCATTGGTTTAAGATGGGCTTGGGGTTGATGGGCTTGCTAACAAACTTTTCCTTAAAGTGGACAGAGTTGGATGAACAGGCTATTTCTTAATCTAAATTACAAAAGAAAAAATATGTTACAAGATTGACCAACCATATTTACAATAATGAAACCTATTTACAACAATTCTATATCTACACGTTAAAATTACATGGGAAATTAAGAAAACATCAAGCTATTACATATTTTCATTCCCATCTCACTTGATTATTCGTCGATTCCGAATGTCATGAATGTATAAAAGGTAGGTTCTAAAGGTTCTTAAGCTTGTGCAACCTCACTTGTTGAAGAATACTCTCATTGGTCACATCAAGCTTAAATAAGGTGGCCTAATCAACCTTAAGTAGTAGTTACACCATAGCACCCAGAGCCTACACAATGGCCCCCCATCCTAGGTTCCTAAAACAGTCCGAGTTTGATCGTTTCCACCCTACATTTGTAGATAAATAAACCCCTCCCCCTAAATGGCTAAATCAACAAAACCTGCAAAAAAACATTAGTTATGATACAAATAATATTGAATTAACAAATAAGTAAATGAATTACAATTAGTAAGGTGATTTTTTAGAGACTAATTTTAATTTTGGAAAGTTGAATGGCTAACCCTCCTTAATGTCCCCAGTAAAGTCACCAAGTTGTCAAGCTTAGTTTTTTTTTTCTCGGTTTTTATAAATAAGTTTTCTTTAAACCGATTAATATTCAACTTTACTTATTTAATACTGACCCTCAACTAAGGTTTAAAGAAAATCGATTTTTAAATATGAAAATGCTTTAGAGTCACCAGTCGACCAAAGTTAGCAAAAAAGAATTAAATAATAACCGATTAGGTGAATTGGTTATAATTTAGCTACAGGTCTTTTGATAAAAACTAATTTTCAAAACAGTTTTAAAACTAGAGAAAAGGGTCTAGGGGTTAGAAATTTTAAACCCTTACCAATACCATCTAACTTTCCAATTTTAATCCTAATCTTAAAAATCACCTTTCAATAGACTATTCTATAAAGTGGAACTCATTTATTGGTTAAGTGAACCGAATAATTTAAGTAATCTAAACTATAAGTGGAAAAAATAGGTTTTTCATTTTTTACTGTCACCCTGTAAACGTCTACATACTCGCTATTCAAGATCAAATTGATTTTAGTTTTGAAAAAAGGTCAGATTTACGTTCTTTACCCATTTTGAGTTTAAAGAAAATTTCGCGAAGGGTCCTAAATTAGATTTTATTCTAAAGTACCCTAATTATGAAAATAAGTTGATTTATTTTTGTTCTATTATTATTTTTGGAAAATTTATCTTTCTAAGTGATAAGATGATATTTTTATTTTATATTATTTTTCATTTATTCATTATTATTATTTATTTATTTTTACTTTCTAAAATAAATAAATAAATAAGAACTAAACTTTGTCCTCTTTTCCTTCTTTTTCTTTTCTTTTTCTTTTTCTTTACTGGCCTTTCTTTTCTTTCTTTTTTTATTTTTT
The DNA here is from genome assembly GCA_024138015.1 of Lumnitzera littorea. NCBI lineage: Eukaryota > Viridiplantae > Streptophyta > Magnoliopsida > Myrtales > Combretaceae > Lumnitzera > Lumnitzera littorea. The sequence goes on from JAMXBB010000001.1 coordinate 51,123,117, forward strand.
TCCTTCCTCTTTTTCATTACACTAATAATTACACAAATCAAACATGCAAATACAAAAAAAGTAAATAAATAAACAAAACAAACTAAAGATGGACTGAAGGTTGGATCAAGTGCGCAAATCGGAGTTGGGCGCAGATCCTAATCTAGATCGGGTCGAGTCAGGTACTCGGATTCAAGTCAGATGACTCGATTATGTTGAAGAAGTAGTAGCGTCAGTAGGTGGTGATCTAAAGGTATTTAAGGGGAATTTTTTTGTGGGTGAGGATGGATTTGTGTATAATTTATTGGACTTGGGGGGTTTTAGATTGCTACCACATCGTTTGGGTGGCATTTTGGTAGTGGTTGGAATTAGGAAGGTAGCGGTGCTCTTAACTAGGTTGCATGGAGGTTGTTGGAGTTCGATAGGTGGTTAGGTCATATGTTTTGAAGTGTTGTAGGCGTCATGGTATGGTAGGCTTATTGTTTCGAGCTTGGATGGCGATGGTTAGGGTTTAGTGGTTTAAGCTCTAACGGCCAAGACAACGAACAAGAGTAGTTAGGTTCGACTTCTAGGTGCTTGGAGACTGTAGCTATAGTGTTGGTTTTGTTTGAAAGCTACCATAATCGAATTCTAAGTTAGAGAGAGAGAAAGCTATGGCTAGAGAGAGAAAGAAGTTAGCCAATGTGTTTAAGATGGATTTGGTTGATGATTAATGATCAAATAACCTCATTAGGGTCCTATTTATACTAATATAAGCTTGAGTTAATTTGGTAGGTGTTACTAATAGCCAACTCAGTCATGAATATGAAACACGCGTTTTGAGTTTTTTCCTTATTTCTTTGGCCAATTCACTACTTTAAATGCTTGTATCAAGGTGTGTTTTTGATCCCAATCCATAGTAAGCCAAGTATACTTTACAATTTCATCATTAGTTTAATGAAACCACGAAGAAAATGGAATCAAAATTGCCTATGAAGTGCACTACGTGAGAAGGAAAGTGCGGGAAATGCTAAGGACAAGGTAAGAAAAAAGGAAGAAAGAAAAGGAAAATGAGAGAAAATAGTGCTAACGTAGTGCCACATCAATCTTGGGGTCTAATGGAGAGATGCCATGTATCCAATAGTGACACATGGTAGCTGACTTGGCATGCCATGTGGCACTACGTCAATGTCAGCCAATTCGAGGTTACCAAGTGTCAAGACACAGCAATGCAGTGTGTATTTTAGAAAAAAGAAAAAAGGTTTTCCATGCCTTTGATAAGATTTAAACCTAAAACCTCCAACTAAACCTAATGCAAATGTCTAAGTACTTTACCGTTAGGCTGTTGACCTATACCTTGTCTATATGTGCAATAGATAAGGTCTGCCTAAAATATATTCAAATTTAAGCCTAGGTCCAAATAGCCCCCTCTCTACTTTTTATAAAAAAAAAATTTATTAAATTTATTATCTTCTAAATTCCTTAAATCCTCTATTATTTTGTGCTTTTTCCTATTTTTCTATTTTTTTTATTTTTCCTAAATTTCTTTTTTTTTTTGGGTTTTCTTTAATTTTCTTCTTTTTTTTTTTGTATTTTTTCCTAATTTAAGACCATTTATCTTATTTAAAAAAAAAAAAAACAAGAGGGGACAAAAATAAGGTGTCTACATTATTCCATCAATTCATATTGTGAGTAGGTTATTAATTGGCTATTAAACTAAACCATAATCAAATTAAAAGGCCTTGATTCCCAATCTTCATCAGTCATTCATAGAAACGATTAGAATACATGCACAAATTACATTATCTAATCTACTTAATGTTCTTAAATTGAAACACTGACTCTACGAACAAAATCAATGACCCACTACCAACAAACCCAAAATGAAACAACAAAGTTACCATTAAACAATACAACCACTACATTAATTCACAATCTCATTACATTTAAAGGATACATCAAGTAAAACCAACATCCAAGACAAATATACGTAAAGAATGGGAAAGAAACAACCCAAAAAGAGGAGTTTTGATCCAAATCCATGCTTTAATGATGATTCTCAAACATCCTCGAGTTGGATTCCTTTATTAGATTGCAAAAATGAAGCTAAAAGAACCTTAAAATGCAAAAGCCTTACAGAGGAAGTCAAAGGAAAATGAAAAGAGGAGAAAATGGGTATGTTCTCATCAAAGCTATAGTATGCAACTTTTATATCACATGGCTATTGGCCGAATGATAGCAACACCTACGAATCAATTGGTAGATGTAAAACTTAGAAAAGATGTGTTTTAATGAAAACCTTAGCTAAGATTTAAGCTATCGATCAATCGTTATAAAGACTATTGATCAATCAGTATGAGCAATACACTTTTAGACATCCTGTGCATGCTCCCATCCCTACTTAGCACTTAATCGGTGCTTGCAATGATGGTCCCCTAATACCTTAGGGCATAATGACCAATTGGTAGCTGAGCTACTAATTGATCAATAAGCCAAATTCTCTTTGACTCTTGATTTTTGGCCTCCAAATCAAATGATGGGGGTTATTGTTCCATTATAGCCTCCGTGCACTTGCACATGCAATATCAATTTAGCAAAATTTAAATGAACTTTTAATCTTTTTCATAAATTTTGACAAATTTGGCCCAATTAGTCCATTTTATGCATCAATACTATTTACATATAATAATTAATCAAATTATATCCAAATTTATGTACAAGTGCAATTCCTAAGTTGGGAAAAGTCAGTTATTTCTTTCTGTTATCATTACCCCCAACTTAAGAGCCTTACTTGTCCTCAAGCAAGCTCTAAAGCCAAACAATTTAAGGAATTCAAGGATAAATGATGCTTCCTTTATACCCTTTCTTAAATCAAAAGTATGTTATGTGTAAGTGTAAAATTACACTCATCTGTCATGTTATTTTCCGAGATATTTTAAGCTATTTTGGTATAAATTAGTTCAATTCGCTACTAACTTGAATATTTTTTATTTTAGGACTCAATTAAGGTGATTTGACAAAAAGATGAGAATTTAAGTGATTTTCATGAAAATTTTATCCATTTTGAAGGATAAACAAAAGATGACAAGGATTGGAGAAAATTTATTTAAGAAACAAGCAAAGTAAATGACCAAGAGTATATACCATGGCCGTTTTCCTTGGTCATAGGTCGTAGAGCTCTCATCTTTAAATGCAAATTGAATTTCAAAGAATTTTTTACAAAAGCATAACCACAGTCATGTTCTCCAACCATGTTCCCTTTGTAATTAATTTCAAGACAATTCTCGCAAGAATTATTGCAAGATGTTTTCACGCCTAGCCACCATGACTGTGTTCATGGCCATGTTCATCCAATTTATGGTAATACACTTACCATTTGAAGACATTGCTATTCAGACATTATAAATAGAATATAGATAATTGTAGAAAGAGAGAGAGTAATAGAGATAGAAACACTCTTGTAATCATGAAAGTTACTTTCTACGATTAGAGCTTAGAAGTAGCAATATCTAAATCTATGAACCATTGAGATAATGATGTAGCACACAAGAATTATTCTATTTTAATGCAATCTTCTTATTTTTATTAATTCAATTGTATGTTTAATTTGAATTAAGTTGTTATTTCTAGAATCTTAGCTTAATTTATTTGATATTATTTATTGAATTGTGAGGCCAATATATAATTAGATCTACCACAATTGAAGAGATTCGCTATAAGCTTAGGGATAAGTTATAGGTTTCTTCTAAAATTAATTTATTTATTATCATGTATGGGATTCTAGTTCTTAATGCCATTTCAAGGAGTACTATCCTAGAATTAATTCAGGTAGGATGTAATTAGGATTATAATCTAGTAGAGAAGTGATTACTATTAGATTAAAGCTTTAATTCCTTTAGTTAATAAAAGTAAGAGATTTGTTAAAATCCCAAAAGATCCTACTTATTACACTCATGGTGATCAGCATTTAGATATCACAATGTATGTTTGTTTGGTTTTATTTTATCATTGTGTTGTTAGTTAATCTTTTATGTAAATTAAATTTCTTGTTTTCATCCATCTCATTATCAACATTGCAATTTGATATAAATAAGAGTAATTAGAATAAGTGAGTAAGTCTATAGTTCTCATGGGATTGACAACCTAAGATTCTTGTAGTTCTCTAAACTATTACTTGATATGTACACATGCCTAATAGTGCAGTATATGCTCTATCAAGTTTTTAGCATCGGTACTAGGGACTATTGGTTTGGAAAGCTCGTTCCTTTATTACTCTATCATTCTAATTTTTGTTAATTTTCTATTTATTTCTGTTAATTAGGTCTAATATCTAACTTGAATTTTTTATTTCGTATTGAGGAAAATTTGGAGCAATGGCCAATAAGGATGAAGCACATAAAAATTTGTTTGACTACATCAAACTGTCGACTAATGGAGCTAACTCCAATATTATAGGACCAGTTATCAATGCAACCAAATTTTTTATCTCACTAGTCATTGTCCAAATGTTGCAATAGCAATTATGATTTGAAAGCTCTCTAGAAGAGGACCCGCATGCGCACCTTGCAAGCTTTTTAAAGATTTGTGTGACTTTCAAAAAAGAAGAAGTCACAGATGATGCAGTCAGATTAAGTTTGTTTCCATTCTCTTCATAGGGAAAAACAATGCAATGGTTAGCTTCATTATAAAAAATTTCTATTACTTCTTGGGATTTAATAACAAAAAAAATTCTAAAAAAATATTTTCCTCGAATTAGGGCAAATAAGCTTAGGAGTGATATTTTGTCATTCATTCAATATGATGAGGAAACAATTTATGATACTTGGGAGCATTTTAAGAAGTTACTTAGAAGATGTCCAAATCATGCTTTGCCACTCTAGATGTAGGTACAAACTTTTTACAATGAACTGAATTTTGATACTAAACAATTTGTTGATGCATCTACAAGTGATACGTTAAACTCAAAGATGCCTAGTAAAGCATATGCATTATTTGAGAGCTTAGCTATGAATAATTACCATTAGGAAGGTGATAAACTCAGTAGGAAGAAATCAACCATGATGGATGCTAAATTGATCATGTCCATAGCTATACAGTTGGATTCACTACACAAAAGGTTAGATTCTATTCCTATGCTAGTATAGCAGTCTATGATGCCCAATGTAGTCAATCCAAGAGGACATATGCCATCTTATTACCAAAAACCACTTTACTATGGTGTGAATCATTAGGGTTTTCAATGCTTACCTTTTAACAACCGTAAAGAACAGAGTAGGGAGTGTTTTTCTTATGCAGGTGATTCTCTTTATACGAATCCACGTAGGAATGTCAATGTTCCTTATGGATTTAAATCTCACCCTCCAAAAGAGGAGAACTCAAATTATAAGAGATGTTGACTAGGTACATACAAAGTAGTGATGCCATATTACTAAGTATTAAGAAGCGCATAGAATAGCTTGCAAAAATTTCAAATGAAGGGCAATCAGAACCTTTACCACAAGCTTAAGTGGAAGCCATGACTTTGAGAAGCGGTAAGGAGTTACAAGTTGCTAAGCAACTCGAAAAAGTGCCAATCATCCTAAACCAATGATAGAGGAAGAGAAGGATAAAGTTGCAAAAACATCTAAACCACCAATAGAAGTACCGAAACCCCTAAAAGTCAAGGAGTATAAGCCATCCATTCCATCCCCTCAAATATTAAGGAAGAAGCACACAAATAAATAGTATGGTAAGTTATTAAACTTATTCAAACAATTAGATATTAATTTAAGCTTCATGGAAGCATTGTTATAAATGCCCAAATATGTGAAATTTCTAAAGGAGTTACTCTCCTACAAAGAGGCTAAAGGAATTGTCTACAGTCATGCTTAATGAATAGTGCTTAGCCATTCTACAAAACAAGCTTCCTACAAAGCTAAAGGACTTAGGGAGTTTCACTATTCCCTATCTTATTGGAAATCTATCTATTAAAAAAGCATTGGTTGATTTAGGTGCTAGCATAAATTTGATAGCTAGGCCTAGGTAAACCTAAACCAATTAGGATGAGTTCACAATTAGCTAATAGATCAATAACATATCCTATGGGTATGGTAGAAGACTTGCTTGTTAAAACAAATAAATTTATATTTCTTGTTAATTTTGTCATATTAGACATCGACAAGGATATTGAGGTACCTCTCACTCTAAGTAAACCCTTTTTAGCTATAGCCAAAGTTATTATAGATGTTAGTGATGGTAAGCTTATGTTAAGAGTAGGAGAAGAAGAGGTGATAATTAAAATCAAGGAAGCAATGAGAAAATGTGTTGAACAAGATAATACATGTTTTAGTCTAGATTCCACAAATTATTCTATGTTTGATACTTTAAAGGAGCTATTATCAAAAAACCCCTTCGTATTTGAAGTTAAGGATTCCTTGTGAGCCCCAAATTTGATGAATAACTTTAAGATGTTGGTGAAACTAACTCAATTAATCTAAAAACTTATAAATAAGCTTAAGACATTAGTCAACGAGACCCCATGGACCTAGATATTAAAAATATAATAAAATAATAATATTACTAAAATAGTATAATTTAATTGTATTACTCATTACTTACTGCAATTGCAAAAAATAAGCTCAATAGTTTTTAAACTTTTATAGATAAATTATATATGCAATAACATTATTATCAGATATAAAATGACATATGGAATATATACATATGCATCGTATGTAATTTATAAGAATATATGTATAATCATAATTAGCTAAAATACCTTAATATTTACATTTTAAGGCAAAATAATATAAGAAAATCAATAAAAATTATTTAAATAAAAAAGAGAGAACAGCTTCAAAGATAGAAATTTAGGTATGTAGAATCAAATGGATAGCTATTAGTTTTTTTAAGCTAAATTAACGTGTAAAACGATATGATGTTTTACCTTAAGAATTAGAGGAGAGAGAAAGAGAATCCATTTTAACAGCTAACTAGCTTGGAAAATTTAGAAAACCCTCACCAACATATTATACATGCAAAGTAAGATCTGGGAAAATTAAGTATAGAATTTGGAGATTAAATAAAGAATTAGGCATAATTTGAGCAATAGAAGGTATGGAAGCTTAAAGGGTTGCTGGAGCTCAACCACCATCCCCACCAGAAGCCACACCCACCGTCTAGAGTTGTCGATAAGGAAGGAGCTGACATAGGTGTTTGGAGTTAGATTTTCTAGTGAGGTCCAATTTTAACCTAATTTTAAGTAATTTATTAAAAATATAAAAAATACCAAGAAAATTATGAAAAAAAAATTACTCCTACATATTTTTAGGTATAGAATGTAGAAAAAATATCATTTTGTATAAATTTAGTAGCTATCACATACGTCCTTAAGCAATCAAACAATTTTCGATATTGAAATTAATAAAGTTAATGATATCGTTTTTGCATCAAAATTTTTCCATAAACTATCTTAAATCAATATTGAATTCCCATATGAAAAGTTTTTGTGAAACTATTTTGTAATTTTTATTTGATTTTTTTTTTAATTCCTAAATTATGCTTAAAATAGTGTTTTTAGAGAAAAAAAAAAACCTATTTCTCCTATTAACCTCACTTAGATTCTAAGTTAGATCAGTTATTGAACTATTTTTACCATTCTGGGATAGTTAGATTGAGTAGTAAAGTTAGAAGTTATAAATTACAATCTAGTCTTTAAAAGTAAAGATGGTACTTAGGATTTTTTTTTTTTATTTGGATAAATTAATGAAATATCATGTAATATATAAAGAGTTAGGAAGTAATGAAGCTGAGGAAGGTTGTTTGAAGCGTTATTTGTTGTTTTAAATTGATCTCATAATTGTAACTTGGAAGAAAAGTGTGTAAATTAACTAGTTAGGACATATTAGTTAAAAGTAGGTGATAACTCAAAGGTTCTGTGAATGAATTTTATACTAGAATGATATTCAAAGAGTGAGTCAAAAGAAAAACTTATGAGTTAAAGTAAAAAACAGGGGATTTAAAAAGTTTGGTCAGATGTTGATTTTCCTAAAAACTTTAAAGATAATAGAGTCATTAGTAGGTCAGATCATAGTGTAATAAGGAACTTAACCTAGAGAAACTAAAAAACTGCGTCAAAGGATAGAATTGATGTCACAAATAACCCATGTATAGCTCAAAGAGTTACTCAAAGTATTTCTAACTAAAGAAAACTACTATGAAATCACTCAAAACCTAACTTAGAGGATTTGGCAATTTAAGATCACTTATAAAAATTAGTGATTAGTAAAGAAACTATGATTTGTAAGTAGGAAATAACTTATAAGAATTGTGACGAAATGACTAAAAATATATCAAATAAACTAATGGCTAATGAATTAAGGCTTGAAACTGATCTATTGTATATTTTTAGGGATAATTAAAGAACAAGAAGGCAACGATCAGGAGCAAGTTACCTATAATCGTAGGTAAGTTGGGATCAATGTTTTGTGGCATGTTGAAGTATCATATCAAGATACTTAGCAAACTAAGAATATTTGTCTATGGTTATAGTTAGATTATTTGTGCGTGTGCGATGTGTGTGCTTGTGATACTAATTGATGATTGGGATTGAACTCTGAGTGTTGTTTTCTACTTGAGTATATTATGTCTAGGATGTATGAACTTAGTTACTCACCTTATAATCTAGACTAATTTTAAGTTGACTAAGATCTAACCTAACATTCATGATAACCCAATATGGGTAACGATTGGGTTGTTAGACTAAATACCAGCACTTCGATAATGATAGTAGAAATGGTTATTTTTCCACCCTTAATTGAACTAAGCGATAGAAGAACAGGTCACAATAAGGTTAGGAACCATGAGTCCAATGTTGTCTAAGGAGGAGGGTATTCTCCGTTACATAAGTCTAGATTTAATATAATAGTATCGCATTAAAACTCCTCAAAATCTAAGTTAGAGTAGACAAAATTTCTTTAAATTCACAATGAACCAATTAAACATTGTGTGAGGATCTATCATTTTCTTTTTCTAGTTTCATTTAATTAATGATTGAATAACCATAGTTGTTAGTATATTCTTATGACTCATTCCCTTTTTACTGAGCTAATTGAGCTCATATCCTAATAGATTGTTTTGCAAGTGTAGAGTAATACCGGAAGATGCCTCGTTACAATTGTCCGCAGGTTAGTTTTAATAGGCTAGGAAGTGAGGTATCAAAGTCTAAGAAATAGATCAATATTCATGTATTTTTATTTTTCTTTCTATAGGAGGAATATAAGGTCTTCTTAGGAGGCTTTATAGTCTTCATTAGCTCGCTAATATATCAACTATATGTAAGGAAGTCCTCCTACGAAGATGTATAGATCTTTTGAAAACTTTTGAACTTCTAATGTATATAAGGCTATGTAAAAGATCTAAACTATCTATTAATAGGTAAATATATATTTTGTAAGGTATTACTCCATGAGTCTTATATGTTACAAGTGCCCATTTGACTGCTTCAAAGATGGTCAAGTCATTGTTCACCTTGTGTATACTATACCTATGTTACCAACTAAGGAAGGTAGCTTCTAGTCTAGATTAGTTTATACAGTAGGGCTATTACAACTCCTCAAGTTTGGGGCATGATAGTTCTAAGTGATATCAGAGTAAGGTTCATAACAAACTACAGTTTGAAGTGTCTAATTAAAATGAACTAGATGTTAGGAACATTGAAAGTGGGAAAGTAAGTGGGCATAAAAGACTTAGAATTAGATATGTATATCTAAGTTATCTATATATAAGAACCTTTATAACATAAAATGAAAACAAGTAAAAAATAATACTAATCTAACTTGTTGTGTTGTGTTTACTTTCAGATTTGAAAACATGAGCTTATTTATGCTTAGTTACATTTTGATTAGGAAGGAGATGAATTCCCTATTGACTATCAAGTTTGATTGCAAAAGATTTTATTGGAATTAGCTGACCGGATAATGTTTTATACTATAGATGAGATTATAACCACTTGTAAGGAAGGAATATCTTCGAGTATGAAGGATGATTGAAAAATCATGGAGGATAAGTTAGGTCCTTTATATAATAAATGCACTATAGTTGTAGCTTTTGAGAAGAAGTATATGTATCGTAAGGGGATTGTATCAATGATGGTCTTAGTGATGTACTTTCCTGCTATAGTTGAACTTGTTAAAGAATATCCACCCAATTTTTATTAGACACTTATAACAACTCCCCATGTACCTAAAGACTATCCACTTGGAATCATATGTTGGTGATTTCCATCAATTGGGAATGTAGGTATTGAAGTACCCTTACAATCACATGAGCCTAAACCACCTGCAGAAACTCTGGAAAGTCCACTTCCAATTCAACAGGAAAATATAGGTAAGAATATAGAAGAAGAGGATCCTAAGGAAGATCCTAAAGAAGATCCCGAGTATAATTTAGAAGTAACAATAGCTTAGGTAGAAGTAGAAAATGTGAATTTGAATGTGGCAATATTAGAAAATGAGATTAAGGAGGAAGTTAAAACTGAGGCAGTAGCTAAATTTGGAGCTCAAGTAGGAATTCAGGTAGAAATTAATGAAGGATAAGAAGCGAATCAAGTTAAAGGACCCGAGATAGTGAATGAAGATAGTGAGGATATACAAGAAGTCATATATGTTCCTGAGACACCTGAGAACATAGTGGTTAGTTTTGACTCAAAAATAGGAAATGAAAATCTAGATTTAAATGCTCATGAAAATTGGTTTCCTTTAGAAGGTATTGTGACATCGGATGAATCAAATGAATGGAGTAAATAAGAGTTGACTACTTTCGGATCATGTGGTTCACATTATATCTTTTGTTATCTGAATGATTTGGCCTCTTTTTTATGTAAATAGTGTTTTGGAAACGTAAATATACTTTTGTACTTGATGTAAGAATGATGTGCTTAGAATTTATGTGCTAGGAAGTTCTAATGTAATTTTGCTTATACAACTATGTTTATATGTAACAAATGATGCAAAAAGGTTTAGTTTAATGTAATTATCTTGATGTAAAGTTCAATTGTGATGTAGTTCATTTCTTATGTTGAAATTTAAGTTACAATATGTACTCTTGAATCATAAGGTTGTGTCACGAAAGTTAGTGATGTAGTATGTGTAAAAGTGATTTGTCATGAGTAATTCTTTAGTATTATTATGTGTTTAAAAGATTACAGGTGATACAATAGTGTATAAATGTATATTGGTGATACTATATTTACAGATATTAATTCAATGTCACTTTTCATTGAACCAAGATTTAGATATTAAAGGGAGTTATGTTTATAACATTACGTATATACAAGATGTGTTTAATTCATGCAATTTGTGAATATGAATGATTTCCAAAAGATGTATAGTTAGAATTCTATAGTATGCAGTCAAAGGATTATTTAGAGGCTTTGTAAACTTATACTAACCACTAAATTAATGGATTTTGAGTACAAGTTTAAGTGAAATATTATGATAATTAAGGAACATGGCAGAGGAAAGAAATAGAAACATGGATGGATAACCTAGAAATAGGGAATCACCTCTAGTTCCACCTACACCACAAAACCCACCAAGGAACAATTTTCCACCATCTCTACCTCTCCTTAATATGTTGGACCTTACTCAGTTTGGGTAAATGATGACGAATATGCATACTATAATCCAAAAACAAGGAGCTTCAATTCAACATCTCATAACAGGTGGAAATGCTATAGGTCCAAGGCAACTTAAAGTTAAGCTAAGAGAACACCGACCACCAAAAGTTGATAAGTTCACAGAGTTTATCAAAGCCAATTGGTACTTCAAATGTGTTGTTGGTGAATTTTAGGGATTAGAAATATCCTACAAAGATAAGAAGAATACTTGGTATCGGGGCCAGTCCAATGCAACTACTCTAATACCTAAGTTAGTAAGCAAGAATGAGAAAGGTATAGTAAAGAGTTTAAGAGTTATCAGATACCTCTTATAGAGGTTTTTTCCTATATTTATAGGAGATTATCATGTTTGAAGCAGCAGTTATCAAAATAACTATTGAGACATCTGGAAGCTTGTTGATTAGACATCTTCCTTGAAATATAAGAAGAACAAGCAGTCATATAATATAACTATACTTGTGATGACTGTTCGTGCCATGAACTTGAATTCAAATTAACAACGAATCTGTGTTACTTGGTGTAGTGCCAAAAATGTCGATTACTTGGCAAGGTGCTGAGAATATAGATTGTACGGCCTGTCGGCAGCTAAATAGACGAGTAAAATATGTGGATGAAAACTAACTATCAACAGAATGAGAGATAGGGAAACTAGCCATAGCTAATGATTGGCTAGCCCAGATCAAGTGAAGTTTTGAAGCTTTTTGAGTATTAAAAGTGCAAAAGCTCTCATATGGAACTTTCTTACTAAAGTCAAGAGCCCGAATATGGTAAGACTCGAAAACACAAACTTTGTCAAGACTACTTACAAGGCAAATATTCAAAAAAGAGCTCAACAATGAGTATTTCCATGTGAGTATCCAAAACCAAATTATTGAATAATTAATGAGTTTGAAAAAGGGCATGATGAATACGAAACAATATGAGACAAAGTTTAACTAGTTGATTCAATATGCACTACAATCATACTGAAACAACTCGAAGCTTAAGAAAAATCTTTTTCTTAAGGGATTTAGGCCTACAATGAGATGTAAGCTTATGGACTATGGTTTTAAAACTTACAATAGGTAGCAGATAAGGTACATCAACTAGAAAATTACTAAATACTAATGCAGTTAAAGTAAAGCAAGAAGTTAAGTAGGGTAAATCAATTTAGACCTACTTTTAAGAGACCCTTCTCTGATGCTAGAAGTAGTAACTTGAGTTGAAAAGGAAAGAAGTTAGTCGTGATGACTAGTGGAGCAACACGATCAGACAAAGGATTTAGTTTCTATGATAAAAATGGGAATATCAAATGTTGAAAATGTAGAGACCAACACTATCCTTGCTAATGTATGCAATTGAAAGGAAAATGTTATATATGTAGAAATCAAAGTCATGTATCTAGAGAGTACCTAAGGATGAAGAATGTGAATTGTTATTATTGTGGACAAATTGGACGCTTTTCCAAATACTGTAGGTAGTTTGGACTTGGAGCTAAAAATGTTAGAGGAGTGAATACTACGATGATCCTTACATGTGCCTTTGAGTTAAAAAGTATGGATGAGGACACTAAAGAGTTTGAAGAATGGATGGAAGGATATCTCTATAAAGGTTCAGACAATGACGATGATGGTATAGATGGAGGTAAACCAAGCCTAGTAACAGGTACATACATTAACATTGACTACTAATTAATAGCTAAAGCATAAATCATGCTTAATGAGATAGCCATATGTATTAAGTAGTACAATAGTTAGTAGTATCGTAATAAGTTCTTAAAACTTGTTAGTAACTAAAACAATAGTATAACAGGTTACATAAACATAATTGCATATGCATTGTTTGATATAAGAGCTTCTCATTCGTTTATCAATCAGGAATTCGTGTCAAATCATAGAATTGAAGTAGTTGAAATGAAAGCTACTTATAGAATCAAAATCCCTACAGGAGAGCATATATCCACTTGAAAAGTAGTAAATGAAGGGTAAGTGATGATTCAGGAAAGAGAATTTCCAATTAAATTGATAGTATTACCTATATGTGGTTATGATGTTATTATGGGAATTGATTAGTTGTCAAGGCATAATGTGAAAGTGGATTGTCAGATTAAGGCAATGATATTAGATGATAGAAAAATTGTATCTACTAGTAAGATTGAGAATTGTGGTATAAAGTTGGCTATCATCGAAGTAATTGAGTAAGGGAAAATGAACAATAGAGATTGGCAATATTGCTTAGTATTTTCCTTAAAAGGGAAGAAGGAAAAGCCAAGTGTGTCAAAAATACTAGTAGTTTTTGAATTTCTTGATGTATTTCCAAATGATTTTCCTAGCTTAACACTGCATAGGAAATTAGATTTCACTATTGAGTTAATTCTTGGAACTGAGCCAATATCCAAAGCTCTATATAGAATGTCATCAATGGAGTTATAAGAATTAAAGTGACAATTATAGGAACTCTTGGATGAAGGATCTATCAAGATAAGTTTGTTGCTTTAGGGAGCCCTCATCTTATTTGTAAAGAAAAAGGATGGAATAATGAGACTGTATATCAATTATAGAGAACTCAACAAAGTGACAATTAAGAATAAATACCCATTACCAAGAATTAATGATTTGTTCGATCGGTTACATGGAGCTACGGTATTCTCAAGGATTGACTTAAGACCAAGATACCATCAATTGAGGATTAAATGGGAAGATACACTTGAGACAGCATTCTATATATGATATGAATTTGTGGTAATGCTGTTTAGGTTGACGAATGCACCTGCAATATTCATGGACTTAATGAATCGAATTTATCTGCCTTACTTGGATAAATTTGTAGTAGTATTCATTAATGATATTTTAATTTATTCGAAGACAAAAAAGGAACATGCTAATCATTTGAGTCTAACATTACAGAAGTTGAGGGATAATAAGTTATATGGAAAACTAAGCAAATGTAATTTCTAGTTAGAGAAGATAGCATTTTTGGGTCATATAATAGCTAGTGAAGGGATTTTAATAGATCTAAAAAGGTTAAGATTGTAGTTAATTGGAAACAACCTACTATGGTTATTCAAGTAAAGTTTTCTAGAAATAATAAGATATTATAAAAGGTTTATCAAGGATTTTTCAAAGACAACACGACCTTTAACACAATTAACTCAAAAAGATGTTAAATATGAATAAATTGAGGAACGTGAGCAAAGATTCCAAGAGTTAAAAGATTGCTTTATCTCATCTCCAATACTTACCTTAACTAATATATGTAAGTCCTATTGTGTTTATAGTAATGCCTCTTGAAATGGATTAAGATGTGTTTTAATGCAAGATGACAAAGTAATTGGTTATGCTTCTAGGCAGTTAAGGCCTCATGAGAGAAACTACCTGACCCATGATTTGGAATTGGCAGCTGTTGTATTTGCTTTAAAGATATGGAGACATTACCTATACCGTCAACACTGTGAGATTTATACTGATCATAAGAGTTTGAAGTATTTCTTCACTCAAAAAGAATTAAATCTGAGAGAGAAGCCATGGTTAGAACTAATTAAGAACTATGATCTAACTATTAAATATCACCCCAGCAAAGCAATTGTGGCAGTTAATGCTTTAAGTCATAGAAATCATAAGCAAATAGCTTCTTTATTAACTACCCAAAAGGATTTGATCTGGGAATTTAAGAAACTGAGGATTGAGTTTAAGTGGCAATGAGGTGCAATTGATGAACTTAATTGTTCAACTGATACTATTAGAGAGAATTATGATGCAACAAGAACAAGATTCAAATTTAAAAGTAGTGAAAGAAAAGTTGAATGTAAAGGAAGTATTGTATTTTCATATTGATGAAAAAAGAGGGTTACTGAGATTAAACAGTCGAGTTTGTGTACCTATGCAGAACCAAAGCAAGAGGTCATAGATGAAGCACATGTTATTGGATATACATTACACCTTAGAGGAAATAAGATGACTAAAGACTTGAAAACCATATACTGTTGAAAGGGAATGAAAAAGGATGTAATTCAATATATTGCAAGTTGTACTACGTATCAACAAGTAAAAGCTAACCATCAAAGACATAGTGTAATGTTGCAATCATTAGAATTACCCTAGTGGAAATGAGATCATATCATGATGGATTTTGTAGTAGGACTTCCTAAAACTAGGGCTAGACATGATTTTATTTGGGTAGTTGTTGATAGGTTAACAAAAAGAGCACACTTCTTAACTTATTGAATGGGTAACACGATGGAGAAGTTAGCTAGGTTATATAAGCAGGAAATTGTTTAGTTGCATGGTATACTAGAGAGTATCATTTCAGATAGAGATAGTCAGTCTGTATCAAAATTATGGGAGAGCTTATATCGATCTTTGGGAACAAAGTTGCCCTTTTATGTAGCCTACCATCCACAAACGAATGGTCAATCAAAGAGAACAATTCAAATACTAGAAGATATGCTCAGAGGTTACATACTAGACTTTAGAGGAGATTGAGATCAATATTTACCACTAGTAGAACAAATGGCACGATTTGAAGCATTATATGGAAGGAAGTGCCAATCACCATTATATTGGCATAGTGAGGAACATGCGGTGATAAGACCTGAATTGATTCAAAAAACTAATGACAAAGTGAAACTTATTCAATAAAGGATGAAAGCAACCCAAGATCATTATAAGAGCTAGGTAGATATGAAACAAAGGTCATCGAAATTTCAAGTTGGAGACTATGTATATGTGAAGATAAGTCTACTTTAAGGATTTAAGCGATTTGGAATAACTAGAAAACTAAGTCCATGTTACATTAGACCCTTTAAAGTATCGGAAAGAGTGGAAAATGTAGTGTACCAACTCGCCTTACCCCTAATTCTATCGGGATACCATGATGTGTTTTACATATCTATGCTAAGAAAGTTTATGAAGAATTTGGACTTAGTAGTGGAAATAAAGTCAATTGACTTACAAAAGGATTATATAGGAGAAGAGCAACCTATTCAAATACTTGATAAACAAGTTCCAAGATTACAAAACTAAGATGTAGAATACATAAAAGTTTGCTAAGGAAGTGGCCCTCAAGCAAAATTGACTTAAGAACTGAAAACAGCGATGCAAAAGATATATTCCCAATTGTTTTAAAATCAAGTTAGTAAATCTTCCTATTTTAATTATTGTAACTGATTGAATGTTAAAGTATTTAAATGTTATATTAGGTAGAGTGATGACTAAAGAATTGAGGTCAAAACTTTTCTGAAGGGCGTATGCCTTATGATCCCTAAATTCGATAAATAGGAATCAAACAAGTAACTTTAAGATATCGGTAAAACTAACTCGATTAAATTAAAAACTTACGAATAGGCTCAAGACATTAGTCGAAGAGACCCTGTGGACCCAAATATTAAAAATATAATAAAATAATAATAATATAACTAAAATAGTATAATTTAATTATATTACTTGTTATTTACCATAATCACGTAGAATAGATTCAATAGTTCATACACTTTTAGAGATAAATTATATATATAATAAAATTATTATGAGACATAAAATAACATAAGGACTATATACATATGTGTTGTGTGTAGTTTTTAAGTATATATGTATACTCATATACCCGTAATTAGCTAAAATACCCTAATATTTATATTTTGGGCTAAAATAACATAAGAAAATCAATAAAAATCAACAAAAAATTATAAAAAAAAAAAAAGATAAGGGAACATCTAGGAAATTTAGGAGTATAGGATCAAATGGATAGTTATTAGTGTTTTGAAGCTAAATTAACATATAAGAGGACATGATATTTAAGCTTAAGAATTAAAGGAGAGAGAAAGAAAATGCATTATAACATCTAACTAGCTTGAAAAATTCAAAAAATCCTCTCCAACATAATATACATGCAAAGTGGGATCTAGAAAATTAAGTGTGCAATTTGGAGATCAAAGAAACAAATTAGGAAAATTTTATAAACAATTAGGCGAAATTTGAGCAATAAAGGGTACAGAAGCTTAAAGGGTTGCTAGAGCTCAACCACCACTACCACCACCAAAAGCCATATCCACCATTTGGAGCTACCTACAAGAAGGGGGCCGTTGTAGGTAGCTAAAGCTAGATTTTCACAATTTTGACTTGATTTTAAATAATTTATTAAAAATATAAAAAAAAAACAATTAGAAAATTATGAAAAGAATTATTCTTACATATTTTCATATATAAAATGTAGGAAAAATATCATTTTGTATAAATTTAGTAGCTATCATATACATCCTTAATAAATCAAATAATTTTCGATATTGAAATTAATACGATTAATGATGTAGTTTCTACTTCAAAATTTTTCCATAAACTATTGTAAATCAATATTAAATTACTATGTAAAATTTTTTAGTGAAACTATTTTCTAAATTTTTATTTGTTTTTTTTAGCCCCAAATTATGCTTAAAATAGTGTTTTAGTGAAAAATAACTTATTTCTCCTACTAACCACACTTGGATTCTGAGTTGGATTAGTTATTACAGTATTTATGTTGTTCTAGGATGGTTAGATTGAGTAGTAAAGTTAGAAGCTATAGAAAAATTACAATTTAGTCTTTAAAAGTGAAGTTAGTAACTTAAGTTTTTTTTTTTTTTTTATTTGGATAAAATGATAAACTATGATGTAATGTATAAAGAGTTGGCAAGTAATGAAGCTGAGGAAGGTTGTTTGAAGTGTTATTTGCTATTTTAAATTGATCTCATAATTTTAACTTGGAAGAAAAGTGAGTAAATTAACTAGTTAGGAGATATTAGTTAAAAGCATATGATAATTCAGAGGTTCTGTAAATGAATTTTGTACTAAAATAATACTCAAAGAGTGAGCCGAAAGAAAAACTTATGAGTTAATGTAAAAAACAAGGGATTTAGAAAGCTTAGTCAAATGTTGATTTTCTTAAAAACTTTAGAGATAATAGAGTTGGAGGGTAGCTCAGATGATAGTGTAATAAGGAACTTAACTTGGAGAAACTCAAAAGTTGTGTCAAAGGATAAAATTGATGTCACAAATGACCCATGTATAGCTTAGAGAGTAACTCAAAGTGTTTTTAACGAAAAAAAAACTATTACGAAATCACTTAAAACCCAACTCAAAGGATTTGGCAACTTAGGATCACTCATAAAAAATAGTGATTAGTCAAGAAACTATGATTCTTAAGTAGGAAATAACTTATAACACTTATGACAAAACAAAAAGATGTATCAAACAAATGAATGGCTAATGAATTAAGGCTTGAAAATAGCTCTATTATCTATTTTTAAGGATAATGGAAGAATAAGGAGGCAACGGTCAGGAGTAAGTTACCCATAAGTGCAGGTAAGTTGGGATCAATGCTTTATGGTATGTTGAAGTATTATATCATGATACTTATAGAACTAAGAGCACTTTTCTGTGGTCGTTGCTATATTGTTAATGCGTGTGCTATGTGTGTAATTATGATACTGATTGATAATTAGGATGAACTCTAAGTGCTATTTTTTGCTTGAGTATATCATGTCTAGCATGTATGAACTTAGTTGCTCACCTTATAATCTAGACTAATTTTAAGTTAACTAAGATCTAACATGACATTCACAATAACTTAATAGGAATAATGATTAGGTTATCAAACTAAATACCAACACTTCAATGAGGATAGCAAAAATGGTCATTTTTCTATCCTTAGTCGAACTAAGTAACAGGAGAAGAGGTTGCAATAAGGTTAGGAACCATAGTTTGAATGTTGTCTAGAGAGGAGAGTATTCTCTATTGCCTAAGCCTAGATTTAGTCCAATAGTATCACGTTAAAACTCCTGAAAATCTAAGTTAGAGTGGACGAAATTTCTCTAACTTCACAATGAACCAGTTAAACATTGTGTGTTGATCTATCGTTTGCTTGTTTCAATTGCAGTTAATTAATAATTGAACAACCATGTTTATTAATGTACTCTTATGACTCCATCCCGCCTTATTGAGTTAGTTGAGCTCACATGCCAATAGATTGTCTTACAGGTGTGGAGTAATCCCTAAAGATGCCTTGTTACAATTGTTCGCAGGTTAGCTCTGATGAGCCAGGAAGTGAGGTGTCAAAGTCTAAGGAATGGATCAATGTTCATGTACTTTTGTTTTTCTTTTATAAGAAGATTATAAGGTCTTCTTAAGAGGCCTTATATTCTTCATTAGCTTGTTGATATATCTACTATATGTAAGGAAGTCTTCTTATAGAGATGTATAGACCTTTTGAAAACTCTCAAACTTCTAATGTATATAAGGCTATGTAAAATATCTAAACTATCTATTAATATGTAAATATATATTTTCTCAAGTATTACCCCATAGGTCTTATATGCTACAGGTGCCCATTTGATTGCTTCAAAATTAGTTGGGTCGTTGTTTGCTTTGTGTGTACTATACCTATGTTAGCAACTAAAAAAGGTAGTTTCTAGCGTAAGTTGGTTTACAAAGCAAGGCTGTTACGACTCCTCGAGTTTGGGGCACAACATTCCTAATAAAGAATCTAGTGATCCGAATATAATTGAAGTAGAAGCTCCGCTAGAGTTAACCCCCCAATCTAAGTGCAAAGGACTAAACAATTTGAACATATGAAGCTCAATATTGAAGCCTTCCATTGAAGAGCTGTGAGTTTAGAGTTAAAGCAACTTCCAAAATATTTAGAGTATGCATTCCTAGAGGAAAACTTAAAGTTACTAATAATAGTTTTCGCAAGACTAACTAACTAGTAGAAGAATAAACTCCTCGATATACTTAAGAATCACAAAAGAGCAATAACATGGAAGATTTCTGACATCAAGGGAATTAGTCCCTCATTTTATACATAAGATCATGCTTGAAGAAAGTAATAAACTAGTAGTACAACCATAAAGACATATGGTTGCCTCCAAGGTGTCTACATACCCGTTAATCGAAATCAAACCGACCGTAGTTTTCTTTTTATACAATATTTAATAGGTGGATTCTTTTTATTTCAAAAATTGAGCAAAGTTTACATTTATTTTTCAATTTATTATTTTTTAACAAAAAAAACCTAAGAAGTCTAATGTTTCCAAATTAAAGAAAACCCTAATTAAGTAAATCTTTTTGAAAAACTCTGGTTAAGATTTTTATTTTTTTTTAAAACCACTATTTGTCAAAAGATATCTTTTCTAAATCTTAAGTATAAGCTATGTTGAAGATACGATCTAGATACGTATATTCGTATGTATATTTTTTAAATCCCAACTACTAGATACATATTAAGATACGTATCTTTTTAAATCTCAACCACAAAATATATATCTTAACCGTAAGATACATCTCTTAACCGTAAGATACGTATTTCAACTACATGATATATATATTTTTTCAAAAAAACACGATTTTATTAAAAGATGCAATTTAACTAAATTTTATGGAAAATTAGAATAAGCTAGAGAAATACGCAATAAAATAAATAATAAAAAAACTACACTGGAACAAAAAAATAGATTAGTAAAAAAAAACATTAAAACTAACTAATAAAATAAATAAAAATATTAATAATAATAACTTTTGTACCTAAATCGTTTGAGTCATGTGCAGTCATCGTGTTTACGTTCGTCAGTGTGTTGACTTCAGATGGTCAGGGGATAATGCTTCGACATGCAACAAGTGTGGACATATTCAGAAGTTGGACGTTGGTTAAGGAGTTACGGATTGCTACTGTTGTTTAGATTTACATGGGCTTCATGTGTGCGTGTGGGCTACTTGCATGGCTGATCAATCAGGCGAGGGACGAACATTGGTTGCTTGATTAGTTAGAGACATTCAAAAGCTTATGATTGTTGTAAAATTGTTGTTCAGTTAACTTACGGCTTCGGTCAAGAAATCATGTAGGGTGCTGTCGGCTTCATGGACTTAGTTGCGATGTGGGTCATTGGGCATCGGTCATTTAGGAAGCTTCATAGAGGATTGGTGTATGAATTTAGCTGTGTTGTGAAATTTGTTATGGATTATGATTAGGGAATTGTGGATAGATTAATGTTTTGTTGGATTGTGTAATTAAAAAAACGAGTCCAATGTCACCTGCCACTATGTTATTTATAAACCCTTAATTGTATCTTTCGTATCGAAGATACGGAAAATAGGATTACAATTCTACAAAGAGTTGACCTAACTTCAAAAAACCTTACTTAATTCAAGCTTTCTATTTTTCAAGACCCGATCTGATCCCATTTGACATAGCCCAATAACTTATCTAATAAATTCTAAATCTATTCTAGCCTAATATAAATTAGATAAAAATATACTTTAAATCAGACTGGGTGAAAATCATTTTAATAAAGCCTGATCATTCAATAACTTAAAATTTATTAAGTTAATCACACACCATTATCCAATTTGATCTTAAACGATCCAATACGACTTGACTCGATATGATTCGACTCGACTCAACACTATACTATTCGACTCGAGTCGATATTATACTATTCAACTTGATTCGATATAACACAACTTGACTCGATAGGACTCTCTTTTTTATCTTTTCATTCTTTTATATTTTATTTTCGTTGTTTATTATTATTTTCTTATTTTTTTGTTTTGTTGATTTTTAACCTAGCTCAACTAAAATAAAATGAAAATGAAAAATGGCAAAAATGAGGTGTCTACAACTGCTGCTCTTTGTAGGAAGTTTTATTAAAACTTCACTACAAAGACAAAAGAGATACCTATTTTTGCCAAACCCGACTTGGATAATCTGAAGAGGATAGATCTCTTCAAGATTAAAAAACTTGTTTTGGTGGATCATCTAAAAAGGATAGATCTCTTTGAGATTTCAAAAAAACTTGTTTCGATCAATAATTTAAAGAGGATAGATCTCTTTGAGATTCGTTTTAGTTAATCTGAATAAGATAGATCTCTTCAAAATTCGTTTTAATTAATCTGAACAGGATAGATCTCTTTAAGATGCATTCTAGTTAATCTAAAAAGGATAGATCTCTTCGAGATTCGATTTGGTTAATCCAAAGAGGATAAATCTTTTCGAGATTCATCCTAGTTAATCTTAAGATGATAGATCCATTCAAGATTCATTTTGGCTAATCTAAAGAGGATAGATCACTTCAAGATTTCACAAATATTTTAGGTGGATAATTCGAAGAGAATAAATCTCTTCGAGATTTCAAAAAAAAACTTCCCTTGGTGGATAATCTAAAGAGAATAAATCTCTTTGAGATTTAAAAAAAAAAAAAAAACCTGTTTATAATCCAAAGAGGATAGATCTCTTCGAGATTCGTTTTGGTTTGATAAATAATCCAAAGAGGATAGATCCCTTCGAGATTTCTTTTTGACTTGGTGAATAATACGAAGAGGATAGATCTCTTCACAATTCGTTTTGATTTGGTGAATAATCTAAAGAGGATAGATCTCTTTAAGATTTCTTTTTTACTTGGTGAATAATCCGAAGAAGAT
Organism: Lumnitzera littorea; assembly: GCA_024138015.1. Classification (NCBI taxonomy): domain Eukaryota; kingdom Viridiplantae; phylum Streptophyta; class Magnoliopsida; order Myrtales; family Combretaceae; genus Lumnitzera; species Lumnitzera littorea. The sequence continues at coordinate 51,146,154 of JAMXBB010000001.1, forward strand.
AGATCTCTTGGAGATTTCTCTTGATCTGGTGAATAATCCAAAGAAGATAGATCTCTTTGAGACTTCTTGATTTAGTAAATAATCCGAAAAGGATAGATCTCTTTGAGAGTCGTTTTGGTTAAGTGATCCAAAGGGGATAAATCTCTTCAAGATTTCAAACAATGGTTTTGCTTAAAAGGATAGATCTTTTGAAGACAAAATAAGATGGCATTCTATTAAAGACAAAATGAGATAGTGCTCTCATGAGCAGGTGATCTTTTAAATGACTGGACAACGCTCGTCTAAGCAAATGATCCAACTAAGGAATAGATAGGATAGTGCCCCTTTAAGCAAGCGATCCTAAAAAAAGACTAGATATGATCGCGATCCTAGTAAAAGATTAGATAGGATAGCACACCTATGAGCCAGTGATCCTAAAAAGGAAGAAAACTTTCATGAGTTTTGACAAACTGATCTATGACTTGAGTTTAAGTGATTTTGATGACTCATTGAAAAATGTTAACTTTTTTTTTTCTTTTAAGAAATGTCTCTCTCTTGATAATTTTAAAAGTTTCATCTCTCTCTTAAAAAGTTTTTTTCTTTTTTTTTTTTAGGAAATGCAAAAAAATACTCTTCGATAGAAAATTGTGTTGCTAACAAGTGAGAGAATCTCAAAAACTCTAAAGATCACCAATAAGGGGTTGGCTTATCCCTTGTCTGTTGATCACTCGTTCTCTCAATCTTGCTTCCTAGAGCATAATTCATGATCTCTGAACTTTTTTAGAAGCACTGATCTCCAACTTAGAATAAATGACCATTCAAGTTTTTGAGAAAGCACTCAACTCTTAATTTTCCACTAAGGGAATAAATATCATTACTTGAAATGTTTAGTCAAACTGGACTTCCTTGCACTCTCATAGGTTTACTTTCACTTTCAGCATCAATTCCAAAAAATTGTAGCTTATCTTATAAGTGGTATATTATGGTCAATCAATAGGTCTTTTCTAGCTTTGCAATGTAAAGCTTTTAGTCAATGGCTTAAACAAACAAATATTAATATACTTGGCCAACTTTGAAAGAAATTATATACAATCCATCCCGGGTTTATAAGCCAAGAACCTAAGAGAGACTAATCATAGGCTTGCCCCATTTTCATGAGCAAATTTCACTTAAGATAAATCAATTTCTTTAGTCTAAAGAGTTTTATCAAGGGTGGTAAAGCAGGTAAGATCATATAGTAAGGGCTTTGCTTTTAGGCTTAGGAATTGAAAGTGTTTAAATTTCGGATACCATCACTTATTTGGACTTCAAACATTATTGGTAATTTGGCTATTCTTTGAAGGTAATCACCTTGTTAATATTTTCAATATTTTTTTTTTTACCTTTTTTTCTTTTCTTTCATCTTTTTTCCTTTTTTTTTTCTCTTTTTTTATTTTTTATTTTTTTGCTAAGGTGGTCACCTTCCATTACCGAGTTTTCACTTAATAGGATTTGAAGCACCAAAAGGTAAGTTCAAGGTGTATAAGCTTGGGATAAGTGTATATAGTTTTGCAGTGTTCGGGAAAGAATCTATGGACTTAATGTGTTTAAATAAGTGTACAGGCTTAAGTGAGGTGTATACAATTTAAAGCTCTTCTTCATTGTAAAGAAATTGAATTATATATAACAATATTTGCTCATGAATTAGCAAAACTAAGGCAAGCATAAGTTAGTCTGCTCTTTCTCTTCAAATCAATGACCCTAACCTCCTGACTGCCCTAGTATGGGTAATTCTTGGTAGGGCTAATTTTAAGAACAATCCTCTAAAGGTTTAAATGGGTTTACAGGGAATAACTGTATTTAAGGATGATAAAATGAATGCCTAATATCGTTTTGACACATGTACCAAGTTCAAGATAAACCTCCTTTAAGGAATAAGTCCAATTACTCACCTTAATAGCATTCTTCTCTCATGTATGTTTAGGATTAGTGTTTGGGACATGGGTTTCCTCTTTTCATCCTAAACCTTTTAAGTAATGTGTTATCATTCTCTTAGGTGGAAAGTTTTAAGTTTCAAGTTCACATTTTCTTTATCTATTTTCACTCATTTGAAATGCCCTTATTCGAATTGAGCTAGCTTCATAGCATACAAAGACAAAAATACACATGAAAACTACTTTATTCAATAATTCATATCTATTACAAGCTCCAAAATGAAAGATTATTCTGAAAAAATGTGAGAACTAAATTCTTTTCTACTCCTTGCCCCTATTTCTATCACTTCTTGGCCCATTCAACTAAATTGATCTCTTAGAGATATACCCAACTGTTTCGAGTAGTGAACCACTTTATCATATGATAGTAGTAGATCTTTAATACTCGATGTTGGAGGTTGTCTATTTGATGCCCCCAGGTTAAGGATAACACAGTTAATCAACCCATCAGTCTCTAGAAATTTTTGTTTAATAATCTTGGCATCAACCAAATCTTGCACCTAATGCCTCAGTTTCCAACAGTCTTCTGTAGTATGCCCTACCTGGCTCACATAGTATTCATACCATTTATTGGAGTCACGATCCCTTGGCTTATATTTCTTTGTTGAGTTTTCACATGTCAGTAGTCCTACATCTCTCAATTTCTTGAACACTTGGGCCATTAGAATCTTAAACTACGCAAATTGCCTCCTTTTGTTATGGAAAGGCTTGTCTTGATTCTAGGCTTTCCCAATTGGCACATTCGCTCCTGATTTCTCTTTCGTTGAATCATTTTCATGCTTGGGCTATAACTTCCCATTCATATTAGATGTAGGTTTCCGAGTTGCTTGAGCACATAAACCATTTTCATGTCTATTCCCACGAGTCTTTCTACTAACTTCACTAACTTTTCTTCTAGGGCTGTAACCCTTTCTTCCAGACCCTAGTAGCAACATGCCCCCTGGGCTTCACCACTCAAATCTATCTCTAGAAACTTTTCTAAACTTTGTATCATGTTGATAATAGGCCCTTGAACTTGCAACTCTTTAGATTCGTTTACTTAAGATGGTATATCAATATGCCCTTTGGCTTAGATACAAGCTGTAGTCTCAACTTGCTTCACATGTTTGCTCAAAACCCTTTCTGCTATGGCTATTCTCTATTTAAGAGCTTCAAACATTTTGTTTTTGAAAATGAGTGATTATGGACCTCAAGTTAGCCAGACCACTTAAAAGACAATATTTCAAAGCCTATAAAAGTCCCTTCTTGTTAGCAACATTGCATTCCCTCTCTTTAAAAAAAATCAGGTTTTTGATTTAAAAAACCCTTCTTTTTTTTTTGGAAACTTTAACTAAAAATCAATGTTTATTTTATGTTTAGATAGCCTAATATTGACATTGACAAATCTAAAAAAATTGGAAACATTGATACTACAATCGATGACATAAGGATGATATAGAAAAGCGGAATTATTTTACAATGAGGGACTAATTAAAAGATGACATAAGGGTGACTACTCGTAGAGAAAGCTCAATCAAGACCGTGATAACTTAATGGATAAATACGGAAAACAAGAACCTAGACATTTATAAGATTGATGACTTTAAGATGGGAAATAATTTACAATAAGAATCTAATGGTTAAATCTTTTTTGTCTTTTGATTTTTTTTTTTTTTATTTTGTTAGTTCCTAACAGTATGATACATGTGAGGCATTGCAATAAAAATCGACTAAGTAAATAATCATCATGAAACTAGTTTTTTATTATAAAATACAATTTTGAAATTTCTCCTCTTTAAAAAAAATTTCCAAAAGCATTGAAAAAAATGACAATTATATAATAATCATTATCATAGTTAATTTCCATAATTACATGCCCCAAAAATTTAAAAGTTGATACAAAAGTTTTTCCTACTTGTTTTTTTTCTTGTTGTTTTTCTTTAATTTATTTTGTTTTGTTTTTGTTTAAGGAAACTATCAAGAAATTTAAAAAAATGAGTAAAAAAAACTGCATAATCAATAGAGGTTTTCATTTAATAAAGCTACAAATTTATTAACAATCATAAAATCCAACCTAGACAATGGACTAAAATAAAAGAAAAGAACATCCTAACTAATCCAACTAAAAATCCACTCCTATATCTATAAGAGACAATAAATCTAGCTAGGATGGGCTTCGCAGGGTTAATACTAACTTGACTTTCAATATCTATATTACATAAAACTAAAAAATAACGTGATTATTTACAATGAGACCACTAAAATTTACAACAAAACTAAATATGATATTAATAATTTTGCAGGTATCTCAAAAATTTTCTTAAAAATTACGCAGCCTTTTATAAGAAATGATAAAAATAAAACACATATAATACAAGGAATGAAAGTGATTAAATAGAAATGAGCATTAGAAAAATAAAATCAAATATAAAAAAAATGCAGTATACTACACACGCATGTAATGTAATAAAAGTCGGTAATTCGTAAATTATAGGAAGTATAATGAATCCGCAGTCAGGAAATACCTTTATATATAAGTAGGTTTGAAATAGGATTTTTAAACAAAAATAAAGTTTATGAATACTTATATATAAGGGTTACTCCCTTTTTTGAAGAATAAGATCTAACCAACTGCAAATTGATCAGGTTTTTCCTATAATTTAAGAATAACTATTAATTCGCTTAAACCATATATATATATACATATAAATTGTGAATACTCTAGCAAGTATACTAAGTCGGAATTAAGTAACATAGAACAAATAAGGTTGTCGATCCCTCTAGGACTATAATATTACTAAACCTATGATAGTTCTTATTAATATTCAGGCAATCAAAAAAATAAATTAACTAATCTAATAATTATACTAAAACTATTAAAAAGAAAATAACTATAAAATTTCTAAAACTAAACAATTAATTGAGAACTCTAGGGAAAACCGAATCTACCCTAGATTATACAAATCAAATTGTTATCATGTTATATAAATTATTAGCTATATGGTTATTCAAGTGAAAATTATTATGCCTCAAAACTTAAGAATTTAAACCCATAATTAATCAGTCAACTCCCACATCTCCAATTAACAGTAGACTCTAAATTATAATCATATATCTCTCGATACTATGACTGTCTAATGTCTTAAATCAATTATTCTTACTATCTTAGTGAATAGTCAATCACCAAACATCGCATTAATCTCTAGATAATTTCTAATTAATTCGATTAATACTACTTCCACGTTAATTAATCAAATTAACCAAGAATTTCTAATAAACCCTATATCAACTCTTGTATCACTAGAGTTTCTACTAATTATAATCAATTAAACAACTATAATTGAAATCATAGAAATTGCAATCACGAATCATCCCTATATCTATTTATCCTATAACATTAACACAATTATCATCTTAACTATCTAGGGTTTCATCAATTCCCACAAATAAATTTAGCCAACCATGGAATTTGAAACCAAAACACGATTACTAATTGAAATTGCAAGGAAATTCATAATTGAAGGCATGAATAATTAATAGAATTGCATAAATATAATTAAAATAGATCTCACCAATTCTATAATTAAAAAAGATAAACTTCAATTGCAACTCCAAAAATTGATCTCCAAAGCAAAATCTTCTCAATGATTTAAGCAATTCTACAAAAGAATTCTTCAAGAACTATCTAATGACTGTTCTATGACTCTTTAAGTTTAAGGAAAGTGTGTGTCTAAAAAAAAAGTCTCTCAAACGGTAAAACATAAGACTATTTATAAGAAAAACTAAGGTTAGCTTACATAAGACTTCTTTTTAATGAAGGCCAGCGGCATAGACTCCAAAGGCCACCGGTGTAAGTATAAGCTAGTTGTGTTGAATTACAAATTGCAATGTGTCGATTTGAACTTCATTCATTTATATAAAACTCCTCTAAATCATCCGTATTTCTACTTTAAATCCTCCAATTCCTAAAATGTTCAAATGAAAATAATTAGGTACCATTTCTTAATGATTTCTATAAAATCAATAATAATTCTACCTAATTTTCACATTAAAACATGAAAAATATACCTTTATCAACTCCCCCACACTTGAACTTTTGCTTGTCCTCAAGCAAAATAAACAAAATTAAAGGAATTTATCATTGAAAATACAAATTTTCCATTTGCTTATTCAAGACATCTGATATATCACACTTTTAGACTCACTAATTTATAATACCCACTGCTCGAACCAAACCTAAATATGTGATCAGAGTACTACAATTAAAATTAACTAGTCATTCTAAAGAAAACAAATTTTAATGCAAGCGTTTAACCTAGGATTTCTATTTCAAAAGTAGATACTCAGTCCTTGAAGGAAAAATACCCATGTAAACTTCACAAGTGTTAGCAAACATATTATCCTTCTAATTATTCTAAAAAACAAGTTAACAAGGTAGTGAAAGCATATGGTATCTACTCTATCCCTAGGTTTTCTTCCTTTTTTATTACAAGCCTTAATTCATTTCTTAAATTGCATTCAAAATTTTCATTTTCCATTCTCATTTTTTTTTCTTTTTTTCTTCTTTTTTTTTCTTTTTAGTTTAAATGCTAAACTTTTGCCTTTCCACCCTTATCGTTATAGTAAGTACATTGAGTTGACATATCTCGAGCTCATTACCTAAGTGACTATGTTTTAAAGGGACCCCTACGAACTCTTCCTCACTCTAACATTCAAGTTAGAATACTCTTAACTCAATTTCTTAGGTTATTGGAGTAAAGGCTCTCATTTCATCACTTTTTTGAATGCTCACTAAAATTTTTCAAACTTCTTTTACAGGAATTACTAAGTTCAAAGCTTCACTTACCTATTTCCCTAAGTGTCAAAGTGCTATTAGAATAACTAAAAAGACCATATACTAACTAACTTTGCATAGAAGTGAACTTGTTTACTTTTCACTTAAGGACTCGACCGACTCTTAAACTTCAAATTCTAAGGCTAAAAACTAACTGAGTACAAAAATCTCAACATTGGTGGGTAAGGTACCTTAGTGAGTTAATTATTCAAATCATAATAAGATGTTATCAAAAAAAAAATTCTTTGTATAATCTCTAGATTCCAAACAAGAAATTCAAAATTTTGAGAAAAAATTGGCCTAAACATTGCCAAATACTTAAGAACAAGTAAAGTTCAAATTGATAGGAAAGTATAACTATTTGTAAATAAAAACTGGCATCAAAATTGATACTCAATTTAATTCAAAATCCATTTCCTATATTTCCTTCCCCCTACTTTAGAATAGACAATGTCCATATTGTCTTCTATTCAATATTCAAGAGGAAATAAAAATTCGCAACAATAAGAAATGAAAAACAGGTACTCCCCTGGATTCAAATTTTCAGCAACAAGGAAAATTCCAAGCATAAGATCATTGCTAGCATAAAATTCAAATCTGACCTCAAATAATTGAAACCATATTTTATCAGGAACCATCTGTTGGATTCTATCATCCATTCCATACTCTTGCAAAAGAGTTTAATCTAAATATTGTTGATTCATGAATGTCATCCATTGTAACTTCCTCCTTCTTTCTCTAGCATACTCCTGATATGAAAGTAGATCGTTGCCTGAACTTCTAGAAGACAAAGCAACTACCATCTTCTATTTCTTTCGTTGAGGTTACATCTTCTTGGGCGACATGGTGGATGTAGAAAGCACAAATCTACAAAGAAGAATGGAAATGTGTGTAGAAAAAGTGAAGAGAGTGAGTGTATGTAGTTGTGGGTATACGGGAGAGGGAGAGTTTGAGAGAAATATAGAGAGAGAAAGAAGGTAGAGAGAGAATCGGGAAGAAAATGAGTGAGGAGAGAGAGAGAGAGAAAACCCACAGTCGTGATTTAAAAAGCACTATACACCAGTTATTTCCTTTATACGCTAGCGGCATACATTGCCGGCATATATAAATAGGCCAGCTAATAGGCCAGCAACCTTAAGTACCAGCCTTAAGTTCAAATTTTTGTGCTTTTCTCTTCTTTTTTTTTTTCTTTCTTAGGTCAGCGGCCTTGATGCCAATGGTCGGGTCTTCTACCTTTTTTAATAATAAAAAAAAGTAGTAATAAATAAGATAAAAAGTTAGTTTAGTTAGACACAGATTGCCTCCTATGAAGCGCTTAGTTTATAGTCACTAGCCTGACTTTTCTTATCTTACTGTAAATTGTAGCTCACTACCATAGTGGTGTCATTATCCATGTTTTCTCCTTCAAAATAGTGTTTGAAGAGATGACCATTTACCTTGAAAGTGCGATTGTCTCTTGCCTTTAACTCAATTGTACCATATGGAAAAACATTAGCTATTTCAAATGGCCTAGACCATCGAGATTTTAACTTACCTAGGAACAGCTTTAGTCAAGAGTTGTATAATAACACTTTCTGACTAGGCACGAACTCTCGCTATTGAATATTCTTGTCATGCCATCACTTAGCTCTCTCCTTTTAGATCCTAGCGTTTTCACAAGCTTCTTCTCTAATCTTGTCCAACTGGTTTAATTGGATCAATCTCTTTTCACCTATAGCTTGTAAATCAAAGTTAAGGTATTTCATGGCTTAGTAGGCCTTACGCTCAAGCTCTCCAAGTAAGTGACATGACTTACGATAAATGATTTTGTATAAAGACATTCCTATAAAGATTTTAAAAGTTGTCCTATAAGCCTACAATGCATCATCAAGTTTTAAAGACCAATCTTTCCTAGATGTATTAATAGTCTTCTTTAGGATACACTTTATTTCCCTATTGGACACCTCAACTTGTCCACAAGTTTGTAGATGATACGGGGTGGCAATTTTATGAGTGACTCCATATTTTGTTAACAATTTTTAAAATTGTCGATTACAAAAATGTGACCTCCAATCACTTATAATAGCCTTGGTTACCCCAAACCTAGAAAAAATGTTCTTTTTCAAAAATTTAATTACCACTCGACATCATCATTTTGTAAAGCAACTACTTCTACTCATTTCGATATATAATCTACTACCAGAAGTATATATTTGTTTGAAAAAGATAAAGGGAAAGGACCCATGAAGTCTATTCCCCACACATCAAAAAGCTCAATTACTAGAATACTATTTTGTCGTAATTCATGTCTCTTAGAAATATTCTTAGTCCTTTGGCATTGAGAACAAGACATAACGTAATTCCTGCAATCATTAAACAGACTAGGCCAATAAAATCCACATGATCAAATTTTAGCTACAGTTCTTTCCACACCAAAGTGGCCTCCTACTTCTTTAGAAAAACAGTACTGAATTATGCTAAGCTGTTCTATTTCAAGCACACAACGTCTAATTACTTAGTCAGCATTACTTTTAAACAAATACGATTCATCCCAGAAATAAAATTTCACATCATGTAAAAACTTCTTTTTCTTTAGAAATGAGAAACCGTATGGTATGATTTTACTAACCAGGTAATTGACTATATCAGCATACTAAGGTAACCCTTAGGTCTCTACTGCATACAATTGTTGATCAAGGAACTTTTCATTAATAGGTAGCTCTAAACACTCAAATTGTAAACAAGATAAATGATCAACAATTACATTTTTACTTCCCTTTTTATCTCTATTTCAAGGTCAAATTCTTATAATAATAAGATCTAACAAATTAACCTAAGTTTAGCAAACAAATATTTTAGAGCAGCATAGTATATGTATACTATGATCTTAGAACCTATGAGATAAGACCTAAACTTGTCACAAGCAAATACAACCACTAAAAGTTCTTTCTCTATTATGGCATAGTTTCTCTACACCTCATTCAAGGTTCTACTCACATAGTATATAACATGAAATAACTTAACTTTCCTCTACCTAAGTACTTCTCCTACAGCATAATCGTTGGCATCACATATCATCTCAAAAGGGAGCTCCCAATCGGATGCAACGATTACTAATGCTGAAGTAAACTTCTCCTTCAATAAATTGAATGCTTGCAAGCAACTGTCATAAAAAACAAAGGTAGAATCCTTTTTAAGTAAATTACAAAGAGGTCTAAAGATTTTAGAGAAGCCCCTAATAAATCTCCTGTAAAAGCCAACATGCCCTAGGAAGCTACTGACTCCTTTGACTGAATGGGTAGTAGTAGCTTCTCTATTATCTCTACTTTAACTTTATCAACTTCAATCCCCTTTTTTGACACCTTGTGACCTAAGACTATTCCCTCTCTTACCATAAAATGGCATTTCTGCTAATTCAAAGGTAAATTAATCTCTTTGCACCTTCTGAGCACCCAACCTAAATTAGTTAGATAGAGAAGTCATCCATAAATATTTCAATAAAATCTTCTAACATGTCAAAAAATATATACATCGTACATCTTTGAAAAGTAGCGAGTACATTACAAAGACTAAAGGGCATTCTCCTAAAGGCAAAAGTACCATGAGGACATGTAAAGGTGGTTTTCTCCTGATCCTCGAATGTGATATGAATTTGATTGTAATTAGAATATCCATTTAAAAAACAATAGCAATCATGCCCTAAAAGTTTTTCCAACATCTATTCTATGAAAGGGAGTGGGAAGTGGTCTTTATGGGGGGCATCATTCAGTTTTCTATCATCTATGCAAACTCTCCACCTGGTCATTGTGCAAGTAGGGATTAGCTCATTATCCTCATTTTTCACCACGATCATACCACCTTTTTTTGGCATTACCTAAACAAGACTAACCTACTTACTATCTGAGATAAGGTAGATAATACCTACATCCAACAATGTAAGTACCTCTTTCTTCATTACCTCCTTAAGAGTTGGGTTGAGTCGTCTCTGTAATTATACTGTAGGTTTACACTCCGCCTCAAGCAATATCTTATGAGTGAAAATTAAGGGACTAATCCCCTTAATATCGACAATGGTCCACCCGATGGCTTCTTGATGCTTTCTCAGAACTCCTAGAAGTTGTCTCTCCTGGTTACCTATCAAAGAAGAGGAGACAATTATTGGTAAAGTATCATTTGTTCCAAGATAAGCATATTTTAAATGACTAGATAAAGGTTTAAGTTCAAGCACTGGAGGTTGTATCAATGATGGGATTGGCTTCTTCCCATTAGGGCCTAAGTCTTCATAGTATCGAGCTTTGATTTCTAACACCTATTCCCTACCTTCTTCTTCAAGCTCATCGTTATCGCTCCAATTATCCAAATCCCTAAGAACTGATTCCATGGTATCCATTCCTACTTTCTCTTCTATAGACTCACAGGTAATCTCATCAAAAATATCAATAGTGTAATAGGATTTGCAATCATCAAAATGCTTTATGGCTTCATAAACATTAAACATTACTTGATCGTCTATAACTCTTAAAGTAATCTTACCTTATTCCACGTCTATTAATGCCTTACCTATTGCAAGAAACGGTCTACTCAGGATCATGGGTACCTCTCTATCCTCTTCCATCTCTAGGACTAGAAAGTCGATTGGGAAGATAAATTTGTCTACCTTCACCAAGACATTTTCAATAATACCCCTTAGGTATTTGATACTCCTATCATTAAGTTGCAAGGTGACATAAGTCTTCTTGCAATCTCCAAGTCCTAGCTTGCTAAAAATAGACAAAGTCATTAAATTTATACTTGCACTTGAATCAATAAAAACCTTATCAAAGTGAAAATTTCCTATAGTGTAAGGAACAGTAAAACTCCCCTGATCTCTTTATTTTCTAGGCAAGGTGGATAAATTTTTCTAAAAGATCATAGAGCACTCCCCTATAAGCATTACCGGTTCATTCCCATCAATCTTTCTCTTCTTGGTGAGCAAATCCTTCATGAATCTAGCATACAAAGGCATCTACTAAAGTGCCTCTACAAAAGGAATGTTGATTTACAACTTCTTAAAGACATCTAGGAATTTGGTGAATTAAGCGTCTAGCTGCTGTTGCTTTAGTCTTCCTAGAAAAGGGGCAAGAAGAACATATGGTTTCACTTCTGGTGACTTTTGCTTTGGTTCCTCTTCCACCTGCTTCCCTTTTTCTTCCTTTAGAATCTCTACCTTTTCTTTAACTCGTCTGTCAACTATCTCTACTACTTTTCCACTCCTCAACATAATAGTGTTGACATCTCTGGGATTTTCTTCAGTATTGCTGGGTAAAGACCCTGATGGTCTGTTACTCAACTGTTAAGAGATTTGACAGATCTAATTATCTAAATTTTAAATAGTTGCCTATTGATTCTATGACATGGTGTCAGTCTTTTTCATATAGCTTAACATGATCTCTTCCATTCTAAAGTGATTTTGCTAAAGTGGAGCGTCCTGAGTAAGACCTTGCTTCTAGAATCCAGGTGGTGGTTGAAATGCATTGTTATAGTTTATCCATGAAAAAATTGGATGATCATGCCACCCAAGATTATATGTGTTCGAATATGGTCCTTGATTACTGCATTGAAAATTGTTGACAAAATTCACCTATTCTCCATTGGTTGGAGATGAGTGATTCCTAATTAGGCACTCAAGAGTCAAATGTGGTCCTGAACATAACTCACAAAAAAAAAAAAATAGGATTAGCATTAAAAGACTGTATTAAGGTGAGTTTACTTACCTAAGTAGTGAAAGCTGCAATCTAAGCTGTTAATTAAGATACAGTGTTATTATCACTAGCTGCTGCCACCACTCCTAACTTGCTTCTCTCGTTTTGCTGATTATGTATACTGGAGGCCATCTCTTCTATCAATGCACTTACTTCATTATAGGTCTTACCCATCAAAACACCTCCAACTATAGCATCAACTAAGGACCTCAGTGTCTCATCCAGATTGGGATAAAAGATCTCAATTGGGAGATTATCTAGTAAGCCTTAATGTAGGCATTTTCTAATCGCCTCCTTGAATTTCTCCCATGCTTCATAAAGTGACTCACTACTAAACTTGGTGAAGTTGATGATGTCATTCCTTAGTTTTGCAGTCCTAGTTGGTGGGAAAATTTTCCTTAAGAACTTCGATGAAATATCAGCTTAAGTGGTGATAGACTCTTGTAGCAATGAATGAAACCAAGCTCTGGCTTTATCCCTTAGCGAAAAGGGAAAGAGCTGTAATCTGAATACCTCGTTAGTCATGTTGTTCATCTTAACTATATTACAGTATTAGAGGAATCCTGCAATATGCTCGCCAGGACTTTCATTAAGGTATCCTCCAAACTAATTCGTCTGAATCATCTGAATGAGGGACGGCTTCAACTCAAAGTTGTTAGCCTGAATGGTAGGCCTCCATATAGCCAAACCCATCACCGTAGGTATTATATAGTCTCATAGTACTCGCGAAACTCCTTGTATCTGATTATTATCCTCATTACCTACCATCTCTTTTATCCTTCTTTTGTTCTCTTGCCTCAATTAATGTAATGTGAGCTCTATTTCAGAATCTAGTGGTAAAATTTCAGTACTTCTACTCCTGCACATAAAACAGTGGTAAAAAGAACAAAAATAACACGTGTCGTCAAGTGTGCCTAAATTACTAATAGAATTGAAAGGTTTAATATTTCCAGTCCCCAGCAACGACGCTAAAAACTTTATTCGCTTAAACTATATATATATATATATATATATATATATATTACAAATACTCCAGTAAGTATACTGAGTCGAAATCAAGTAATGCAGAGCAAATAAGGTTATTGATCCCTCTAGGACTATAATATTACTAAACCTATGATAGTTCTTATTGATATTCAAGTAATCAAAAAAATAAATTAACTAATCTAATAATTATACTAAAACTATTAAAAAAACTATAAAATTTCTAAAACTAAACAATAATTGAGAACTCCAAGGAAAACAGAATCTACCTTAGATTATGCAAATCAAATTGTTATCATGTTATATAGATTATTAGCTATATGGTTATTCAAGTAAAAATTATTATGCCACAAAATTTAAAGATTTAAACCCCTAATTAATCAGTCAACTCCCGTATCTCCAATTAACAGTAGACTCTAAATTACAATCATATATCTCTCGATACTATGACTATCTAATGTCTTAAATCAATTATTCTTACTATCTTAGTGAATAGTCAATCGCCAAACATCACATTAATCTCTAGATAATTTCTAATTAATTCGATTAACACTGCTTCCACATTAATTAATCAAATTAACCAAGAATTTCTAACAAACCCTATATCAACTCCTGTATCACTAGGGTTTCTAATAATTATAATCAATTAAATAACTATAATTGAAATCATAGAAATTATAATCATGAATAATCCCTACATCTATTAATCCTATAACATGAACACAATCATCATCTTAGCTATCTAGGGTTTCATCAATTCCTACAAATAAATTTAACTAACCATGGAATTTGAAACAAAAGTGCAACTACTAATTGAAATTGCAAGGAAATTCATAATTGAAAGCATGAATAATTAATAGAATTGCATAAATATAATTAAAATAGATCTCACCAATTCTATAATTAGAAAAAATAAACTTCAATTGCAACTCCAAAAATTGGTCTCTAAAGCAAAATCTTCTCAATGATTCAAGCAATTTTACAAAAGAATTCTTCAAGAACTATCTAATGACTACTCTATGACTCTCTAAGCCTAAGGAAAGTGTGTGTCTAAAAAAACAAGTCTCTCAAATGGTGAAACATAAGGCTATTTGTAAGAAAAACAAAGGTTAGCTCGAGTAAGACTTCTTTTTAATGAAGGCCAACTGGTAGGCTGACAGTGTAAGATTCAAGGTCGGCGGCATAGACTCCAAAGGCCGGCGGTATAAATGTAAGCCAACTGTGTTAAATTCCAAATTGCAACGTATTGATTCGGACTTCATTCATTTGCATAAAACTCCTCTAAATCATCTGTATTTCCACTTTGAATCCTCCAATTCCTAAAATGTTCAAATGAAAATAATTAGGTACCATTTCTTAATGATTTCTATAAAATCAATAATAATTCTATCTAATTTGCACATTAAAACATGAAAAATATGCCTTTATCAACTACCCCTTTTTGGAAAAGAATGATGCAAGAGGGTGGGGTCTACGAGTCTCAAGCTCTGTAATTCCAAAACTTTACGGAAAAAAACCTAGTGGGCTAGATCAAAGCTTGAGTGGGCTCGCCTATCACCATTAAGCGAAGGTAAAGACCCAATGACCTAAGGGTTACACAATAGCAACCCGTCTTAAGTTCTTAAGGTGACCCAAGTCCGATCACATCTAAACACACAAATGATTACTGAAAATAAAAAAAAAAAAATTCCCCTAACTTCCCCAATAAGACCCATTGGGCCGAGCCAGTTCTTAGGACTTACATCACTAAAAAAACAATTAGTACAATTATCATACAAAACAAAAGGAAAATAATAATACAAAAGCCCATTAATAATTTTTTAATTTTCACATGGCTAGTCTACCAAGTGTCCCTAGTAGGGTCACCAATTCTGTCGAGCCCTATTTCGGTTTCCCTAATTTAACCTATATCAAGCATACCTTACTTAATATAAATTACTCAACATTAAACTAAGGAAATATTTTCTAAAAAAATTTTAAAAAATTAGAGTCGCTAACCAATTCAATTGGTAAAAAATGAAATTAGGGTTTTCGGGTAGGAAAACCCTAATTTAACCACTAATCTATAGATTTTCTAAGAAAATGATTTTTAGAAAATTAAACCAGAAAAAACTAGGTTCAAGGTCTAACCTATTAAGACTAAGTCACCATGTAAAAACTAAAGAAAAATTGATAGGTTTTTATTTTTATAATTTCCTAAAAATAATAAAAGTATACTCAAACATACAAAAGATAACTAAAGTGATTTTTTTTAGATTATTTTTTATTACGAATTTCTAAGAAAAAGGAAAAAAAATTATTTTTTATACAATTGTCTCGAAAGTGCATATATACCGACTAGTCAAGATCAAACCAGCCGTAATTCTCTTTTTATAAAATATTTAGTAGTTAAATTCTTTTTATTTCAAAAGCCAAACCAAGTTTACATTTATTTATCAATTTATTATTTAAAAAAAACCTATGAAGTCTAATTTTTCCAAATTAAAGAAAACCCTAACTAAGTAAATCTCTTTGAAAAACTCCAGTTAAGATTTTTTTTTTTTTAAACCACTATGTGTCAAAAGATATCTTTTCTAAATCTTAACTATAAGATATGTTGAAAATACAATCTAGATACGTTTATTTGTACGTATTTTTTCTAAATCTCAACTACTAAATACATATCTCGATATGTATCTTTTTAAATATCAACCGCAAGATACATATGTTAACCGTAAAATATGTATTTCAACCGTATGATATGTATATTTTTTCAAAAAAACACGATTTTATTTGAAAATGCAATTTAACGAAATTTTATGGAAAATTAGAATTATCTAAAAAAATATGCAATAAAATAAATAATAAAAAAACTGCACTTGAACAAAAAAATAGATTATTAAAAAAATAAAAATAACTAATAGAATAAATAACTAATAAATAAAAAATAATAATAATAATAATTTTTGTATCTAAACCGTTTGAGTCGCATGCGGTTGTCGTGTTCACGTTCGTTAGTGTGTTGTGCTAGTGATCTTGAATTGGCTTGCGTGCGTATGTGAAGAACTACTATATGCTTTTGTCATCGGATTTGTTAGCGTATTGGATTTGTATTGCTACAGTGAAGGAAATGTTGAATTGTTTAGGGAGCATGTTATGTTGGTGTGAATGTGATCGTGAAGTGAAAGTGTGGGACATATTGAGCAATTGGAGACGTGGCAGGTAGTTTGGATTGTGCTCAACGTAGCAATGCGTTAAGGGGGTATTGTGGTAGATTGGTTGATTGGGCATTGTGTTGACTTCAGACAGTCAGGGGATGAGGCTTCGACGTACAGTAGGCATGGACGTATTCGGAAGTTAGACGTTGGTCAAGGAGTTGTGGATTGCTACTATTGTTCAGATTTGCGTAGGCTTCGTATGTGCGTATGGGCTACCTGCGTAGCTAATCAGTCAAACGAGGGACAGACATTGGTTTTTCGGTCAATTAGGGATGTCCAAAAGCTTGTGATTGTTGCGGAATTGTTCTTCGGTTGACTTACGGCTTCGGCCAGGAAATCATGTAAGGTGCTGTCAGCTTCATGGACTTAGTTACGGTATGGGTCATTGGACATTGGTCATTTAGGAAGCTTCGTAGAGGATTGGTGTATGAATTCGGTTATATTGTGAAATTCGTTGTGGATTATGGTTAGGGAATTGTGGATAGATTAGTGTTCCATTAGATTGTGTAATTAAAATAACGTATCCAATGTCACCCGCCATCGTATTATTTATATACCTTTAATCGTATCTTTTGTATCGAAAATACGGAAAATAGAATTACAATTCTACGAAGATTTAACCTAACTTTAAGAAACCTTACTTAATTTGGGTTTTCTATTTTTCAAGGCTCGATCTGATCCAATTAGATATAGCCCAATAATTTATCTAATAAATTCTAAATCTATTCCAACCCAATATAAATTAAATAAAAATCTATTTTAAATCAGATTAGGCTAAAATTATTTTATAAAGCTCGATCTTTCAATAACTTAAAATTTATTAAATTAATCACATACTGTTATCAGATTTAATCTTAAACAATCCAACGTGACTCAATAAGACTCGACTCGACACTATACGATTCGACTCGACTTGACACTATACGATTCGACTCGACTCGATACTATACGACTTGACTCGATACAACTCTCTTTTTCATTTTTTCATTTTTTATTTTATTTTATTTTTTATTATTTTATTATTTTTTGTTTTGTTGATTTTTAACCTGGCTCAACTAAAATAAAACGAAAATGAAAAATGGCAAAAATGAGGTGTTTACACCAAGCTTCTAGATGCAAATATGATTTATCCCATTTCTCACAGTTCTTGGGTTTGTCCTCTATAGGCTGTACCAAAGAAGGGACGAGTGACAAGTAAAATGAGCTAATTCTAGTAAGAGTAGCTCCAGGTTAGTAAGTTGATATCAACTACAGAAAGCTCATTGAAGCCACAAGGAAGGATCCTTTCCCTTTACCGTTCATCAGCCAAATGTTGGAATGTCCATTAGATCATATGTTTTATTACTTTTTAGATAGTTTATCTGGTTATTTTCAAATTAATACTGCCTTGGAGGACCGAGAGAAAAACTACCTTTACATGCGTTTATGGTAGGTTTACATATAAGAGAATGCCTTTTGGGCTTTGTAATGCACCCATAACTTTTCAACGGTATATGATGGCAATATTTGATGAATTATAAAGGATATAATGGAAGTTTTTGTGGATGATTTTTCTATTTTCAAGAATTCATTTGATAATCGCCTTAAGAACCTTGAAAAAGTATGGGCTAGATATGAAAAGACTAATTTAGTTCTAAATTAGGAAAAAATACTATTTTATAGTACAAAAGGGGATAGTTTAGGACATAAGGTATCTTAGAAAGGTATAGAAGTTGATAATGCTAAAATTAACACTATTGCTAAGGTACCACCTCCTACATTTGTTGGAGTCGTACGTAGTTTCTTAAGACATGATGGGTTTTATCGAAGGTTCATTAAAGATTTTTCTAAAATAGCTAGGCCTTTAACTCGATTATTAGAAAAGGATTCTATTGCTTGGACGCATTTAATGCATTAAAAGATAAAATGACTAACACCTCTATTATGGTAGCTCGGATTAAAGCTTACCATTTAAATTAATGTACGATTCTAGTGACTATCTATAAGGGCAGCATTAGGTTAAAGGCGGAAAAACACTTCCAGCCAATCTATTATGCAAGCAAGACCCTAATTAAGACTCAAGAGAATTACACCACTATTGAAAAGGAACTCCTGACAATAGTCTTTGCCTTTGATAAATTCAAGTCATATCTCATCTCATCTAAAGTTATTGTTTACATTAACTACTATGCTTTATGATATTTGTTGAATAAGATAGATGCCAAGCCAAGATTTCCAAGAGTTTGATCTTGAAATCAAAGATAAAAAGGGAGCAAAGAATTAGGTAGCTGACTTCCTCTCACACCTAAAAAATCCATTATTAGAGAAACTCAATGAACAAGAGATTAATGATGAGTTTTCAGATGAGAAGTTGTATTAGGTAAGTCCTTGAGAAACTCCTTAGTTCGCCGATATAGCTAACTATCTAGTAGCTAGAATCATTCCTTCAAGATTAGATTTTAGATAAAAGAAAAAGGTTTTCCATGATATTCAAAATTGTTTCTAGGAAAACCCTTATTTATTTAAAATTAGTGTAGATCAAATAGTTTATAGATTTACTTCTCATTTAAAAGGATGGCAAATTCTAAAACAATGTCTCTCAAGACTAATAGGAGGACATTTGAGTGCAAATAAAACAACTCATAAAGTCCTTGAATGTGGTTTTCATTGCCCAACACTATTTAGAGATGCCCGTAAGAACTCTGAAGAGGTATCTAAAGGCAACCTTACTAATCAGAAATTTTGTCATTAATCTACAAATGCTATATGAACCAAGAATTTTATATCAGGTAGCTTTTTGATCAAGTTTTTGCACCTGGAATTAACCCATTATTAACATACCAACCTTTTGAAGAACCATCTAAATAGGGTCATTTTACAAGTTTATTTGCAATAACTCATCTAGTATCATATTCTAAGTTATAGACATGTTAAATCATGTTCATATATTAGTTTTATCATACCAAGCAACACCATATTACCAAATTCTTTAAATTTACATACTTATCTATTAATGCTTTAAACCCATATTCACCAACTTGCCCATATCTTAACTCCAATTCAATCTACATAACTCCAGATTGTTCTTTACAATAGAGTGTGATCCAAATAAATCTCAAAACCTGACACCAAGGGTTTCATTAAGCTCCATAAACCAAATCTTCAAGAAAATGGCAATTTCCATTCAATTAAAAGGCTAAAAAATCTTTAAAAATTATGGAAATCATTTTTGTCCAAAATCTCTTTATACAATGTTCACATGCAATATAAGTATGTCTAGAAAAAGTTTGGCTTAAAAACTATATCAATAGGATTATTCAAATTTATTTCTAAAATTGATCGGTTTTGCTCGATTTTTTAAGGAAGTACTATATCTATTTAAAAATTTTCCAATCTAATATTTTTCCCTAAAAGTATATATATAAATATGTACAAATAAATTTTTCCATAATTTTCAAAGTTAATTTAATGTTTTTACAATTTTATAGAAAATTGGATACAAAAATTGACTCACCGGAAAAATTGGCCTTTGGCCACCACCCTGTCAACACTTCCAAGCGCTGCCTTTACTATCAAGGGGCGGTGATGGTTTACGCCTAAGTAGTCTTCACACTTAGGTTCCATCAAATTTTTCGGTTTGTGTAATTTGACTTTCCAATTATTCTACTTACTTCTACTCCTTCTTCAAACTTTTCCAAAACTTCTCTTATCCTTAAGAACACTCAAAGAGTTTATGGTGAATTTTCCTAAGCTTGCATGGTGTGTTATGGGTGTTTTCTCTCTCCTAAGGACTTTTATCTTCCTTAATCTAGCTTATTTAGGTGTCTTAATGTGGAGGGGATTTGTCAAGAGCTGTCCTTGGTCCAAGCCATGCCCTAACCATTGCAAATTCTGGTGTTTTATTAATTTTTTTTTACTTTTTATTATTTTTCCTATAATTATTTAGTTAATTATGGGTGTTTTAAGGTATTTTAAGCATTTTTTTTAGTATATAAGTATATATAATAATTATACCCGAGGTACAGTTACTATATATATATATACATATATATTATTTTAGGTCACTTTATAATTTTTATGTCCAAATAATTTATCTCTAATATCTTATTAGTTTTCTATTACCTAATTTAAGTTTTTATGCAATAAATTACAATATAATGTAATTTAGTAAAGTTATCTATTTTTAGCCATAATTCTATTATTTTAGTATATTTCAACATTCCAGACTCACGACGTGCCATCATCTACTCCTAAGACCCATATGTGAAGTACTACCCTAATCGGTTAACTTCTACATACGCCGTAAATTATTTATTCGAAATCCAACACATAAGACTACTGACTCTTAGAATCTAGTATGCAAGTTTGCAAGGCTCACAGTAATGCTCAACATGGTTTTAAACCAATAAAAACCTACATACTCTATTTTGCAAGTACCAAAATAGGGAAAATTAGAGTACTAACTTCCACAACCTAGAACACTACTCCAACACTCACTATAACTACTCATTGCTCCTTCAACAATTTAAGTCTCAACCCACTAACTACATGACACACTACAGCAAGATACGCAAGAATACAAAGTATCAGAAACTTACTCGAACGTAGCCAAGCTCTAATGATAAGATGATACGGGCAACGGTCATAGATGAACACATAATCAAAGTTATCATACGAACAAGGGGATAGGTCCGAGCCACTAGATGGCTCGAAGAAAGACTAGAGGTCGTAAGTTGAGCAAGAGCTCTCATGCACCAACATAAGATACGACACACTAACACCTTATATGAGCTCAAGCTACACTTGATATGATGTACAAGTGTAAACAAATGTTACTTGTTGCTAATCTTTACCTAAATGGCCTAGATAAGAGTAAGGAAAGCAAATAGGAGAACACTTAGCTCAAAAAAGGGATGAGTCCTGTAGTCAATATTCTTGATTATGCAGTTGATACAATATATAGGCATTTATTTGGCCCAATTACGGTAAGTCCTAGGTTACTATAAATTACAAAAAATATTCCTACTAGAAAAGGAAAAGTGCATTTATATAAAGGCAATTCGGTAATCAAAACAAAGAGGAATATCCTCATACATGTGTTCGCTTCTTAGTCTGGTAGTCTAAATAGGTTTTGGGTGCTAAATAAAGCTAAGCTAGGTGGGTTAGCTTTAGGTCGGTAACTCAACAAGTAAGGGGTCGAAGGAGCACTTCCTATGAAAGGGGGGAAATTAGCAACTCTAGCTCGGCAAGTCAGTTCAACAATAGGTCATCTTAAGCTCAAATACCTATCAGCTCAAATGTAAGCGAGTTCAATGATTGGATCTAATTGGCGTTAGTAGTGTTAGTGGGTTCTTCTTCTTTTACTTGTGAAATAATGAGCGAACTAAGAAAGCTCAGACGATATGCTAGGTCGACTTAGAGGAACTTTTCTTCTTCTAGCATTAGGTCCATTTAGGTAACTTGGTGGACCAAAGAGGTGAGTCTCAACCTTGGGATAGTGTAATTGGCCCTTGATTCCTATCATCATGTGCAAATCCATCTCCTTAAAATAATCCTTTGCACTCTTAGAAACTTGAGCAAGATTTTACAATTTTTAATAATTTCTTCCCTAATGGTGACTACAAACAAACTTTTTTCCCATTATGGCCTTTAATTCTCCCTTTATCTCCAATGGCCTCCAATGATTCCTCCTCCTACTTATCATGACTTGATCCCATTATAGCATAATCAACAAATTCAATAGTAGCAAGTCTTACCTTTTTCTCCTCCACATGATTATGGCAATCAAATATTAACTCTAACTTCTTTTTCCATTCCGAGTAGGCATCAGGATCATTCCTTGGAAGGATGGAATCTTCATCATCATGCTTCCCCAATCTCTATACACTCAATCACCTACTCCTTTATCATCTCTCTATCATCCCTACACTTGTGTCTATTCTTCTCTAAGATATGATGTCCCTTAATGGCATAAAACAAATGGTAGTGAATAATTTTTAAAGGCAAAATAATTAAAAGATTTCTTTAAATGAGTCTCGCATAAAACCTATTCAAAAATCCTAAAAATAGGTACTTACCCTATCTTTACAAATTACTTTAGCAAGAGTTCTCTTGTTGTGATAAAGAGAAGGAGAAAGCAAGATTGCCCATACTCAAGTAAGTAACCTCGGTCTACAACTTTTTATTTCTTATTAGAGATTTGAAACTTGATTTATAGTTGGGTTAATGTCACAAATGGTACATAAATTTTGCCAAATTCTATAATTTACTACATGTACTTTAAAAAGATCAATTAACTACCTAATTGAAACTTACGCAATCATATTTACTACTTACATTAGCCCTATTAAGTTCGTTTACCTATGTGGATATAGTAGAAGCCAAAAATTGACCTGTAGCCACTAGTAGGTCAAAAGACCCACTTTTTAAAGGGGACTACGACTCCCTTCGCTTTAGATGGCCATTTCGACTACCTCAAGGCTTGAGAGTGGTTGGCAACAACCTAGTGGGGATCTTGTAACCCTTTATAGGTGGCTACTAGCTACCTTCTAACATTGGATTAGCTAGAAAGTTTAATTCCTAATTCATCCTTATGCTTATGTCAACAAAGAGACTTAATATATTTATTTTATATAGTAAAAATGATAATGAAAACTTCAATTAGATAGTAAATTGATTGTTCCAAAATATAAGTAATAAATTGCATATTTTAACAAAGTTTTAATACCATATGTATCATTCACCCTTTATGGTTTATGCTATAATCTACATTAAAACTAAGAGGAGATCCTTAATAACGTTAATATCTTGAAAAATTGAAAAGTATATCTAAATCTATAAATTCTGGAAATAATAGAAATTTAAATATAACATAAGAAAGTTCAATGATATAACTCTAACTAAATTAGAGATTTATAATCAATAAAGAATAAGAAACTTGCGAGATGAATTGTAATTGATAAAGGGTCTAAAATTAGAACTACATGACTAGCTAGATAAATCATAGGAAAAAAATCCTTAAAGATAGATTTAATACCAGGCTATGGAGACTAAATCCTAGGCTTTATTATAAAAGAAATACTATTAGATCTAAGATTAGAATTTAAGAGTATGAATTACAATATATAAAAATAAAGAACCTTATATAATTAATATGACTACCTTATAGAATTATAGAATAATCCTTAAAACTAAAACGTAAAAGAATGGGTAAGAAGAAATGAAAAAAAGAAAAATGAGGATCCAAAGAAAGGTAAGCTTATTGAATACCTATGATGTTAGTTGACTGGCCCCTAAGATCGACTCCCTTTATAATTAAGTTGATAGCCTTAACTTCAAATTTAGTCCTTCACTCTATTACTTACTTTAAAATATGTATAGTTAAGGTAAATGATTACTAAAATTAATTAAAGTTTAGGAGAAATTTATAAACAAGAAAATATTATACAAAAAAAATGAATTTAGGTTTAAATTATCTAATTTATTACTATAGGAAAATAAGAAGATGAAGGATCATGAATGATTTTTTCAAAAAAGCAATGTGTGCTACTTGTTTATTATGTGCACATAATGGGTTGACTAAAAAATGATTAATAAATATTTGATTATAGCTTGGCATATGTTGCTTGTACGGATGATATTTCAACTAATGGGTGGTCACCTTAGATGAGAATATGATGCTTCATACTTTTAGGTCGAGTGATCAAATTAGTAACTAAGGTTATTATGTTGATTTATGAGTCGTTGATATGAGAGAACCATGGCAATTAGTTAGTGGGAAGGATGTTACAACATTGAGCTAATCAATGGAGTAGAACATTGATTAGAATGTAATAGTTATTGATGGTAGGTTAAAAGGTGATAAACTTAGTATGACATCATTAGTAGTTTTAGTAAAAGATAATATGATACCCCTACATATGATTGTTGAGCATGAATTTTTCATTTTTATTTTCCTTGTCCCAATTAATACTAAATCCTTCCCATTTAATATTAACCCTCGACTAAAAATTAAGGAAAACTTGATCTTCTTCTAACTTTGAAAAGTTTAGAGTCACCTCTAACTAGGGTTAAGAAAAATGGATTAAGTTAGAACTAATTGAGGAGATGGAGTAATGGTCTACGAGAAAAATTGATTTTGAAAACAAAAAATTTTGAGTTCAGTGGCTAACCTATTAAATCCTAAATAGGTATTACTTAAACTTCCAAATTTAGATTTATTTACGAAAATACCATTTATCATAAAATAAATCTATTTGACTAATTTTTTATTTTCACATTTTATTTTTTTTGTTTTTTTTACATAAGTAAAGAAAGGAATCTTTTTATTTACAAAAAAGGGAAAATTGAAGAATAGAATTTATTTATTTACAAAAAGTGGGAAAATTAAATTTTCCACATTTTAAGTCACATTATAGTTTCCTACAAGTGCCTATATACCCGCTATTTAGGTCAAACTTCCATAGTCTATTTTTTTTTTTTTAATTTTAGTATGTTGGTTTATTTTAATTTTGAAAACGATTGGATTAACATTTTTATTTATTTAATTTTTATTTAAGAAAGTACTTACAAGGGTCCTAACTTAGTACATTTATTTTTTCGAAAATTCTAAGATGAGTCTCTATTTTGAAAAAGGTTTACTAATTGATTTTTTATTAGAAAAATATTTTTATAAGTGATAAAACCTTTTTTTAGTATTGAAAATGCTTTTATTATGTATATTATTTTTTTTATAATTTTTGAACAATTTTTTAAAAAGAAAAATAAAGAAAGAAAAATTTTTGAAATAATTTTTTTTTCTTCTTATTATTTTTTCATCTTTTTTTTTTTTTTAACTTGTGTTAAGGAATAAAATGAAAGGAGAAAAAACAAAACAAAGTAAAATATTTAAAGAAACAAGGATCGAACCTAATTTGGGGTGGATATGCCAGATCAAGAGGTCGAGTTAAAGAGTGGGTTCGAGCCAAATCTTCAAATCTAGATCAGGTCCTATTTAACCCACACATATACATATAAGGAAAGAGGCAAGCGGTGATAGATGGTGTGTTGTAGATGGTTTTAGACCTAAAACAAGCATGAAATTCAACTTCAATGTGGTTTTGGTTAGGAGAAATAAGATTGGTGGTGTTGCGTTAGTATTTAGTGGTGATTTTGGAAGTGGTCAGAGTTGAGCCACAAGTAAGGATTTCTATGCAACTCTCGAAGTGGCTATTAAGGCTTAAAAGTGAGTCAAGCTTGGGTTTTCAAACAATAGAGAAGTTATTGGGATGGTTGTTCTTGTGTCAAGTAGTGGTGGAGTTAGGGTCTCATGGTGGTTATAGGAAGCTCAAATCCTAGGTTAGTGATGGTCAGGTTATAGGCCATGGCTAAGAGTGGGATAGATGTTTGGAAGCTTAGAGTTTAAGAAATACAATGGTAATGGTTGTTTTGTTAAAAAAACACCACATACGAGTTGAGAATATAAGAGAGAGAGAGAGCTTAATCCGGTAGAGAGAGAATGTGATGAGTGTAGGTGATTGAGTAGATTTCAATGAGAACTGATGATTAATGAGCAATGAGGAGCTCCTATTTATACTTTTCTAAGCTTGACTCAAACTTGGAAAGTATAATAATGGTCAAATCTATTATTAGTATACAACTTTAACAGTCTTCAATTTAGATGAAATTGTACGATTTGATTTGATTATTCGAGTTAAAATGAGAGGATACTTGCTCAAATCATAGAGAGAAACCTCAAAATTTCTTTGATTTGACCTTAATTTGATCACATCGATCACGAGCTAAAATAATAGACCTAAGCCATGGTTGATTTTCATAAGTCATTTTAAACATTCAAATAATGAAACATGTTGAAATTTTAGTTTAGATTCAAAGTATCCTAAGCAATTTGGTGAAATCACAAAGAAAACCAGATTAAGAATGGCCTTCAAGTAGTGACTTGGAATTAGATTTTCATGAGAAAGGAACAAAAAAAGATGGAAAGAGAAGGAAAATAAGCATTGTTAGTCGATCTAAGGTTGATACGTGTCCTATTTTGCCAAAAGAAAAAGAAGCTCAATGCACCTTATATAAGATTCGAACCCATGGACCTCTGAATATGTATATATGCATCTTTCTATACTGGTTGTTAGCTTGTGCCCTATTAATATATGTAAACAAATTGTATACATAAACTAAGCTGGCCTGAGCAAAATTTGAATTATTTGGCCTATGCTCAAACCAACCTAAAGTACCCAAACCCTTTATTATTATTATAGTCTATCCTAATAATTTTATTGTCTAGCTTTTCTCATTTTCAATTTCTTTGTTTTAACCCTTACTATTGTTTTATCCTTCAATATTATAAAAATTTTATTCTTGATTTTTTTCTAGCTTTTCTATATTTTTTTTTCTTTTTTTTTTTATTTTCTTTGGATTTTCTATTTTTTCGATTTTTTTTAATTTTTAAATTTTTTTGGTGCTTTTTCCGAGTTTTCTAATCTTTATATGTTTTTCAATTTTCTAATTTTTCTCCTAGGTTTTCTAATTTTTTTTTTTTGTATTTTTCTAAACTTTTAACTTTTTTTTTGTATTTTTCAATTTAGGATTCTTTTTATTACATAATGGAAATTTCAAATTTTCAAAATTACAATAAAGCAAAAATTAGATGTCTATAACTATCCCTCTTTTTGGTAAAGTTTAGATAAAACTTTATCACAAAAACAAAAAAGGTGATACCATTTTTGCCCTAAGGCCACTAGGGATTTAGGGAAGCGTGCTAATAATTCCTATAAAAGAAAAAGGGCTCTTAATAAAGGTCTTTTAAGATTAGACGAAACTTTCAAGTAAGCAAGCTACCCCAAAGCGAGTATGGCTCTTTTGCAAGAGTGATGTGAGAGATTTATTTGGAGAGATAGAAAGGACTCCTTAATGAGCTAACTTACCCTTAGAAGGGCTCAGACTCCTTTAGATAAGCTAGTAATCCTAAAAAGAGGAAGATGGTACTAAAGATTATCTAAGGGTCGAAATGGGCTCCTCAACAAGCTAACTTATCCTAAGAAGGACTCAAACTCCTTTAAATGAGCTAACAATCCTAAAGAGGTAGATAGTATTGAAGACTATTTAAGGGTTAGAAAGGGCTCCTTGATGAGCTAACTAATCCTAAGAAAGGATTAAGCCCATTTAGTTGAGATAACAATCCTAAAGAAAGGAAATTAATGGAAAGGAGCTTCTTAACGAGCTAACTTACCCTAAGAAGAGCTTAGGCTCCTTTGGATGAGCTAACAATCCTAAAGAAGAAGATAGTACTAAAGACTATCTTGAGGTTAGAAAAGGGCTTCTTAACGAGTTAACTTACCATAAGAAGGACTTAAGCTCCTTTTGATGAGCTAACAATCCTAAAGAGATAAAGATAGTACTAAAGATTATCTAAGGGTAGGAAAGGGCTCTTTGACAATCTAACTTACCCTAAGAAGGGCTCCAGCTCCTTTGGATGAGCTAACAATCCTAAAGAGGAAAATATAGTGTTAGAGACTATCTCAAGGTCGGAAAGGGCCCCTTGACAAGATAACTTACCCTAGAAATAGCTCGAGGCTCATTTAACAAGCTAACAATCCTTAAGAGGGGGAGATAGTACTAATGACTATCTCGAAGGTGAGATTTTTTTTTTTTTTTTTTTTTAGCTAACTACTCTAAAAAAGGATCAAATTCCTTTTTTCAATAGCTCTCATTTCTATAGGGTGAGACAAGAAGGGGATTTTTTCATCAAGCTAACTACCCTAAAAGGGATTGGGCTCCTTTTCTCAAAAGCTTTCGTTCCTAAAGAAAGAGATAGTGCTAATAACTATCTTGAGGGTAGAAAGGGATTTTTTTCATCAAACTAACTACCATAAAAAAGATCGAGCTCTGTTTTTCAAAAGCCCTCAATCCTAAATAGAGAGATAGTACTAATGACTATCTCGAGGGTGGAAAGGGCTATCCTCCTTATAAAGCACTCTCAGTCCTTGGGACGTAAAAGGTCTCTTCTCCATTTAGAGCACTCTTAATGCTAAAAATTTATCTTTAGGATATAGATGGGCTCTTCTCCTTTTGAAGTGCTCTCAATCCTAATGACTATTTTAGTGAAGATAACTAGGGAAGATTAAACAAGATGCAATTTCTTTGGAACTTTTATTAAAGGGGGAAACCTAAAGATATCAACTAGAGGGACAATCTTAAGGGAGGAAGGTATCATCTTAAATGGATGAAAAAACCATTTCTAAACTCTTAAGATTTCAACAACTCACCATCTTGGATTGATGCATCTTTTATGTTCACTCTCTTGGATTGATGGGTCTTTTGGTTCTTCATTTTGGAATAATGGGACTTTTTTGTTTAGATCAAATTTTTATTCTTTTTCCAAACATGAAATTTCTTGGACAAAACTCAATGACTTGGATTGTAGGATAAAGTCCTAATTAAAATTAACTTTGAGTATTGATTTGAACTTTCAAGGGGCTAAATCCCTTACACTAGTTTTAAAGAGAGACTTAAGAGATAATGGTGCGAACTGTGACCAAGAATAAATAAGGCTGGTTGATGGATGGGTCTAAGCTTACAAAAAGGTCAAAAGAACTAATTGAAGACAGTGCGAAAGGAATGAATGACGAATAAAAGGTAGGCAAAGCTCACGAACAGCTCTAGAGGATATGACGCATCAATGGAACTTCCGAGGACTCATAGCATAATTCGATATGATACACGAATTGGTTTAATGAGGTTACTCACCACCTAACCTTACTCAAGGGTTAAGATAAAAGTGATACCAAGAGTAAACAAAGTGTTTACATAAGGAAGAAAAGACTTAAGTGTGTTAAGGATGATCTGATTCTTTACAACTACAAGTACAAGGGTATTTATACCTATAAGTTAAGGCAACTTGCCTAAAAAAGGAAAAGACAAAAAGGGCATTTCCTAAGGAAGTAATGTACAAGATACAAAAGGGTAAAAATGAATACGCAAGAAAAACAATCACTGGTGCAATGGATTCTGTACATGATACTATATACGTAGTGATGTTACATTAGCGAAGTTGTTAGAAGATGCGGACAAAAAGTATGGACAGATGGCTTGTTCGAGAAAGGATGGCTTAGTCAGCTCAGAGTCTCTCTTTCTTGGTAAGGAAGATGCTGAGTAATTGGTCGACTCGAGCGCAAATGAGTAATCTTCAATTTAGCATATTATAGAAAGATGGGCAGTCATACGACTCGACATGAAGGGTGACTCAGTAAGGAAGCACTCAACCTTAGCAGGGGTTGGTTAGAATAGAAGGATTCATCATGCTAGTCCCTTTAGTCCTCAGGCTCGGCTGCAGATCAAAGGTTCGGTAGCCTGATTCCCATCATTCCCTCCAAGTTGTTTTCGATTTGGGATCAAATCTAAATGGTCTTCACTCAGTTCTCCTTCAGGGTGATACAGACTGAGGTCAGCAATGTCGAAGGCATCAGAAACCCCATAATCCTTGAGCAATTCCAATCTCTAAGCATAGATTTCAACAACTCGATGCACATCTCTCTTCATTCTCGGCCAAAAGAATCGGCCATTTAACAGTTCACAGGTCTTCCTTTCTCTAAAATGTCTAGAGAGTCGTCCACTTTAGGCTTCCCTAATTAATAGCTCCCTCAGTGAACAAATCGGCACGTATAATTTTCTGCCTAGGAACAAGTAGCCATCCTACACATGATACTCGTCTACTGTCCTCCCATCAACATATCGCAAAATTATGGGTCTAAAGTGTAGATCCTCAAAGTATTATTCTTTGATACTTGCAAATATAAACAGTCTGGTCTACAGTTCTAATAAAAGCGCATATCTCCTCGAAAGAGCATTTGCAACTATGTTACTCTTCCCCTTCTTGTACTTTATTACAAAATTGAATCCTTCAAGGAATTCAACCCATCTTGCCTGCTGCTTTGACAACTTAGTCTAACTTCAAAGGTACCTCAACGATTCATGGTCAATATATATGACAAATTCTCTCAATAGTAAATAATACTACCATACTTATAGTGTTCAAATCAATGCCAAAAGTTCCTTATCATATACGGAGTAGTTCACTTACAATCCTCGAAGCTTCTCACTGTAGAAAGCAATTGGTTGGCCTTCTTGTATTAAGATAGGGCCTATTCCAATGCCCGATGCATCACACTCTAGCTTAAAGATTTTCTTAAACTCAGGTAGCACTAACATCGGGGCGGAGGTCAATCTTTCTTTTATCTCGGCAAAAGTCCTCTCCTCCCTTTCTCCCCATCGGAAGTTGGTGTCCTTCTTTGTTAACTCAATAAGTGGTGTGGTGTGGTGAGGGTGTTGAAATTCCTAATGAACCACCAATAGAATGAAGCCATTCCATGGAAACTTCTCATGTCAGCATAAGTAGTAAAGTCGGCTGCTTGGTAATTGCTCGGATCTTCTCATCATCAACTCGCAAGCCTCCTCTACTAACTACATAGCCTAAGAATACTACTTC
The DNA here is from genome assembly GCA_024138015.1 of Lumnitzera littorea. NCBI lineage: Eukaryota > Viridiplantae > Streptophyta > Magnoliopsida > Myrtales > Combretaceae > Lumnitzera > Lumnitzera littorea. Next base: position 51,177,281 of record JAMXBB010000001.1, read on the forward strand.
ATCCTAGCAAAAGCAACATTTCTTTAGATTGTCAAATAGTCTCTCGGCACAGAAGATATTTAGGATTGCTTTGAAATGTTCACAATGACTCAACATGTCGGTACTATAGACCAAGATGTCATCAAAATATCCTATGATACACTTCCTTATAAGATGTCTCAACACATGGTTCATTTGTCACATAAAAGTGCTCAAGGCATTCAACAAGTCAAAAGGCATGACCATCCATTTGTAAAGTCCATGTTGAGTCTTAAATGCAGTCTTCCACTCATCTCCTAGCCTCATGCAGATTTGATAGTAGCCAAATTTAAGATCAATCTTACTAAAAATCTTAGCTCTACTGAGTTCATCCGACATGTCTTCTAGCCTCAAGATCAAATACCTATATTTGATTGTGATCTCGTTTACATCTTAGCTATCTACACACATTCACCAAGTTCCATCTTTGGCACTAAGAGTGTAGGCACATCACAAGGGCTAAAACTCTCTCTTACATTGCCTCTCTCTAGCAACTCATTTACTTGACATTGGAGCTCAGAATCCTACTCGAGATTCATCTGATAAGCTAACTTATTCAATAGTGTAAGGCCAAGTACTAAGTCAATGCAATGCTTTATGCTTCGAGTTAGGGGCAACCCCTTAGGTAACTGTTCTAGGAGCAGGTTAGAATATTCATCTAATAATTCCTTGATCTCCTAGGGTAACTCACCCCGCTTCTTCATTTCCAATAGTCGCCTGCCTAACAAGAGGGTCGGCTCATCAGCATTGATGTGACTAGAACCTTCTTTGACCCACAAGCAAGTTTCTTCTACAACTTATTAACTTCTCTCAGCAACATTAGATTCAGTACGATCTTTTAGTTATCCTTCTCGAATATATACGTGTTCCTATAACCATCATATATAACTCTCCTATCAAATAACCATGACCTACCTAGTAACACATGGGAAGCATACATGGGTAGTATGTCATAGAGAATCTGGTCAAAATAATTCCCTATAGTGATCGGTAGTAGTATTTGCTGAATGACATGTAATGCTCCTTTCTCACTCAACCAGTGAAACTTCTACAACCTCAGATGAGCAACAATCGGCAACTTCAATTTTCAAAGAAGATCGACCGATACCACATTAGTATAGCTTTCACTATCCATGATGAAGGCACATACCTGATCATTCACCTTATAAGTGGTATGAAACAAATTTTCTCTTTGCTCCTTTCGCGAGGGTTCCACATTCATAGTACGTTAGACAACCATGAGTAACTTGTCAAAGTCCTTAACAAACACGTCCTCCTCGATCAGCTCTTTTTCGGCATTTTTTTTCTCGGCAGGGACCTCCTCCTCCTCAAGCTCTTCATCTATACTGTCTACTTCTAGCTTTGTGACATCTTCTTTGAAGACCATTGTCCTACGATTCGAGTACTAAGCAGCCACATGTCCGAACCCTTGATACTTGAATCACTTGATCTGGCTCATCTTCTTACCAAACCCTTGGCCCTTCTCATAAGTTCAAGTCGGCACTTCACCATTAGGTTGGCTTTTCTGCTCAACTTGAACATCAATCTTTTTATCTAGCTTTGTACTCAACTAAGCTTGGTAACTTACCTGTTCAAGTCAGTTAGTCAGCACCCTAGCCGTTAATTGGCTCCTCCTTTGCCTTTCTATTCGCTGGGCAATCCTAACAGCTTCATCCATTGTATCAAATCATTAGAGCTCTATAATATCTCGAATGTTTCCTCTTAACCTAGTAATGAATCTTGAGACTATTTGAGCTAGTGGTTCCTCCACTTCGTAACATATCATAAGCATTTAAAATTCTTAAATATACTCGTCAACAGTTTAACCTCCTTGTCTCAGCTCCTAAAGCCGAGTGAAAGTATCTTAAAGATAAGTTTTCAACACAAATCTGTTTTGAAGTATTCTCTTCATCTCCCGCCACATATTAATCTCTCAATATCCCTTTTGCCTCCTTATGGCCTGAAAATTCTTCCACCACATGGTAGCATATCCAAAGAACTCAACAGCAGTAGTTCTCACCTTCTCATATTCCTCATACTAATAGTAATCAAACGAATGCTCTACCTTCTCTTCCCATTCCAGATATTCATTAACTTTTCTAGATCCATTGAAACTCGGAATTTGAAGCTTCACAAGGTCAGATGCTCTAGGGACTCGTACACACTCTTCTTCAAAATACTCCTCTTCTTCCTTATCTCCCATGCCTGCCAAATCAATCCTTCTCCTCACCCATCCGCCTACTCCTCCACCTCAAACAGGTCGAGTTGGGTTCTAACCTCTTACGGGCTGAGCAACTTGTAAGGTATTTTACGTGCCCTTAATGGGTCAGCAAGACAACGCATGTACAGCTCGAGTTTAATCTACCAAGAGGTTAGCTACCTCATCAAGTCTTTCGTCAATGCTTCTAGAGTTCCTTGAGACCGTCATCTATGGTAGACAACTCCACCATCATCACCAATACCAACATTCATACTCGGGTCAATCATTTATTTTTTTTTTCATAGATTCAAAGCTCAAACAAATACTTAAAAAAATTAACAGTTAACAACATACCACTCAAATGAACACAGTAACTTGCTTCTATTTCACACGCAAAATAAAGTATAACAGAACTTCGAAAACATGCATCCACTTGAGCAAAACCTCCACTATAATACCAAGATAGTGCAAACCATGACTAAGAACAGACAAGGCCAGTCACTGGATGGGTTTAAGCGTACAGAAAGCTCAAAAGAACTAATGGAAGAAAGTGCAAAAGGAATGAATCATAAATGAAAGGTAAGCAAAACCTACAAACAGCTCCAGAGGATATAACGCACCAATGAAACTTTTAAGGACTCATGGTATAATTTGATATGACGCATGAATCAGTTTGGTGAGGTTACTCGCAACCTAACCTTGCTCAAAGGTTAGGATAAGAGTGATGCTGAGAGTAAATAGAGCGTTTACGTAAGGAAGAAAATACTCAAGTGTATTAAGGATGATCAGATTCTTTACAACTACAAGTACAAAGGTATTTATACCCTTATGTTAGGGCAACTTGCCTAAAAAAGGAAAAGACAAAAAGGATATTTCCTAAGAAGTAATGTACAAGATACAAAAGGGTAAAAATGAATATACAAGAAAAACAATCATTGGTGCAACGGATTCTGCACATGATACTATATACATAGTGATGTTACATTAGCGAAGTTGTTAGAAGATGCAAACAAAAAGTACAGACAAATGGCTTGTCTGAGAAAGGATAGCTTAGTCAGCTTGGAGTCTCTCTTTCTCGGCTTCTCGATAAGGAAGATGCTAAGTAATTAGTTGGCTCAAGCGTGAGTGAGTAATCTTCAATTCGACACATGATAGAAAGATAGGCAGTCATATGACTTAGCATGGAGGGTGACTCGGCAAGAAAGTACTCGACCTTGATAGGGGTCGATTAGAACAGAAAGATTCATCATGCTAGTCCCTCTAGTCCTTAGGCTCAGCTACGAGTCAAAGGTCCAATAGCTTAATTCCCATCTGATAAACTGAGCTCAAAAGTAAAGAAAAGAATTAATGGAGACTATTGACCTAAATTAGAATGTTCTACTAGGGTTGACTCAAGAAAGAAGTATCTACAAGAGCCAAGAAAGCTTTTGATTTTAGCGATGACAGCCGATTTGAAGGATCGAGCCTCTAAGGCTACTTAAACTAAGCATAAGGGACTATATCCCTTGAGTTGGAAAGGAGATCTTAAGTTTGCATCTAAACTAGGCAACATGAGGAAGAAACAAGGGTAGTTACTAAAGTTAATTAAACTAGTTTAAACTTAACTGTTAGGGGTTATGAAAACTAAAGGATGTGGTAGAACTTTTACCAATGATGAATCTCCTTAGAGTATTTAGAATTTGGCAACCAAGACTAACTAAAGAAGGAAATGTTGTAATGGACTCAAGAAAGGGTTCTTTGATCTTTACAACTAAGGTTGACTTGAATAATAAAAGTGACTCAAACTCAAGGCTTATGAGATGTAAAAACATTTTATATTTTTTTTCCTTTTATCTTTTCTTTTTTTCTTTTTATTTGCTGATAAGCAAAGATTCCATACAAGTTCAAAAAATTGCCAATAAGCAATAAGCTCACTCAATGAACAATCTTATTCTTAGGACATTTAGCTTTCTTAAGGGTATACCTTTTGGTGTCACAAGGGGAAATTCCCTTTAGAGAATTTTGTAAATTCATCATAGCTCTCAACTTTCTAGTTCTTACTTAGTGGAAATCATCATGAGGCACATTGCCTTAGCATTTTGTTCTTCTTTAGAAATTTTAAGGCATTAGTATCCCTGACACCAACTTTAGATGCCTTCCTGTTACAAGAAAAATATCTCAATATTAATTAGTTTAGTCTAAGAGGACTTCCTTATACACTCTTGGTTCAAATTATATCTCACTCTTTGACTACAATTCCAAGAACTATATTCTACCTTGTAAATGATACTATTTAATCAAACTATTTGGTTTTCTTTAGACTATAATATAATATAGGCTTTTGGTCATAGGTTCAAACGAAAGGATAATGATGTACAAGCCATTTTAAAAGAATTCATTTATTCAATCCGGTTTACAAGTCAAAAACCCATAAGAAAACTAAAATATGCTCACCGTTAGTTCATAGGTGGTGGTGTTGGTGAATTTTAGGGGTTGGAAATATCCTGCAAAGATAAGAAAAATGCTTAATACTAGGGCTAGTCCTGTGTAGCCACTCTAATGCCTAAGTCAGTAAGTAGGAATGAAAAAAGTAAAGTAAAGATGTTAAGAGTTGTTAGATGTCTCTTACAGAGTTTCTTTCTCGTATTTATAGGAGATTGTCATGTTTGAAGGAGCAATTATTGGAATAACTATTGAGACACGTAAAAGCTTCTTGATTAGACACCTTCCCTAAAATGTAGGAAGAGCAAGCAATTATGTAATATAACCGTACTTATAATAATTGTTCATGCCATGAACTTAAATTCAATTCAGGAATGGATGTGTTATTTGGTAGAAAGCCAAGAGTCAATTACTTAGCAAGATTCCAAGTATATAGAATATCCAGCCTATTGGCAACTGAGTTGACAAGTAAGATAGGTGAATGAAAACTAACTATCAACATTTACCCCCCAACTCCTGTGTTTGAGAATTCGACAAAAGGAGTAATACATAATGCATTAAAGGCTGAGTAGGGAGCAGTTCTTTAGATGCTGAGCAAGATGAAAAGGAAGACAGTTCGCATCCTAATTAAAAAGTTGCAACTTTCAAATTCCCACCCATTCAATAAACCAAAAAGCAAGAAGTATGACACCTATTGCCTCAGTCATCATTACACCACAAGCATAATAACTATTGGGGAGTTGTCAATCATCGAATTTCTGTCTCAAAACACACATCAACAATCCGCACCACTATCAAATTAGCACATCATTACCTTCAAAAACAAATTTACAGTTACAAGGATAAGCTGTCCACATTTAAAGGACTATTCATAATCAAAATTCATTTCTGCAGTTGCATCTCCAAGTTTTCAACTGCTTTCTCATTTTCACTCTCACATTCTTCAAATTCTGTGATGTCACTTCTCATAACCATTCGGGTATGGTTCGCAATGTAGTCCATCGACTTGTCCTCTTTGATTCCAAAGCGATGGAAACCGATGCCACTTCCCCTCCACCCACCCACCCAAATAAAGAGCAAAGTAATGTGTTCTTCTACTAGCTTGGCCAATAGTATTGAAGAAAGGTGGGATAAACTCACCCAGAAAAACGCTTTTGCTGTGGATAATTATCTTAAGGACAAAGAAGGGAGATCCTTGGCGAAATATCTATATAACAACATAACTTACTTTTACGACTCTCTAAATGAGACTGCCAGTTCTACTAACAGAGTTTTTGTCATGAAATATAACCAGTACTGGCAAGATCTTCCTGGAATGTAGAATCTAAGGAGGTCGAGAGAGGAAGAGAGGGTATGTTTCCCAAGGGAGTGCGAATTCTATATATATTTGAAATATTTAGATTTTGGGTTACACTTCCCTTTCTCGACTTTTGTGAAGAACTTCTTCAACTACTTTAAAGTCGCATTAAGTATGTTCTCACCCAACACATACCGGCTTTTAGCGACTTTTGAGATAGTTTATGAGGAAGTCGAAGTTAAGGCTACACCTCAACTATTTCAGTTTTTCTTCACAATTGGGAGGCAGCCTGACCAGTGGTACTTTGCCGCTATAAGGTACAAATGAAAGTTCATGGATGGGTTAGAGTCCAAGATCCATAAGTAGCATGATAAATTCGTATCGATAGTGTCTGATGAGGAGCTGGACTTCTGGACTCGATGGATTAAGCCAATCCATACAAAAGATATAGATTTGATGTCGAATGATGCAGCAGTAGCAAAGAAAATTCAAGAAAGGAGGAAGAACAAAATATTCTTCTAGGACACTAAGAGAATTATACAGTGCTACGAAAGCGGAGACCCAATCTTTTCTAAAAAAGAAGGTACGCTAATGAGTTACCATCGTCCCTAGTATAGCCATAAGAGGAAAGTCGTTCTCACAACTTGGGGTGAGAATTGTTGCTTTTAAGCCTTGCTCGACATAGAGAATGTAGGTTTATTCTTTTCCCCTGCATTAATATTAATGTGTTTGCTCATGTTGTAGATATAGGTGTTGATGAGGTCAATCCCACTAAGTTGTTCGCCTAAGCCAAAGCTAAGAAATCAAAAGCCGATAAGAGGGTTGCCACCACAACAACAACCACTCAACCTGCAACCATAAACAAAACAATAAGGAGGAGGTAGTAAAGTAGGTAGTAACACAAAAGAAAACCTCCCAACTGGCCGAGAGGCAAAGGGAGGGTGAGAAGATAGTGCCAGTTAAGGTCACTGATTCTAGCGAGCCTCCAATTGAAAGCATTCAACATGCTACCAAGTTGAAAAAGGTCGTTCGAGAGATCTAACCCCGCCGTAAGGCCGAAGATGCTATTGTTATCGAGGGGTCATCATTGGTGTTAGAGGCGACACCTAGTGTTGATAAGAGTTTGAGGAAAGAACTCACTAACCAACCACCTACTAAAAGGCTCAAGGGTTTAGACGAGAGGATGAAGGAGGCAATGCAGTCCAAAGGTCTTGGCATCAACAGTGCCGAATTCATCCCCAATAAGGAGATCAGCGAGTACTTTATCCCATGCTGGAGCTAAAACGTTTTAGATACCGACTCAACCTTAGGCGACAAGACAAAATCTTTGGCCTTAATGGAAGGAATTATTCTTCTGAAGGATAAAGAGATTGCCAAGAAAGATGTCGATAGGGCTAATGGTTGCAATAAGGCCCATATCACGACCAAGTTAGATGACGTGAGTATCTATATCCATCTTTTTAACTGTTGAATTTACTCAATTGCTGATATTCCTTTTTCTTTTTCAGATAAGCAGCCACATTCTAATAGCTCTGGATGAGGTCAATAATCAAACTAAGAAGGTAAGATCCATAGTAATCTACATGTATTCTATTGAGTAATTTCTTGTACTCATCATATTAAATGAAATTATTGTAGAAAATTGAGGATGCATATAACGCATCCAAATCCCAGACTACTGCTGCTAAGAATGCAAGAATAAGGGCCAAGAAGGAGGTGAGAAAGCTCCAAGAAGACCTTGCTACCAAAAAGTTGGCACATACCCTTACTGCCAATGAAGTCTCAAGCCTGAAGGCCAAAATGGAATAGCAATACAAGGAGTTTGAAGGCCTAAAGGAGGAGCTGCAAAAGAAGAAGAAAGAGTGCTAGGGCTTAGGCTGAACTCTTTGCATGATGAACGATGGGAAGATAAGCTCAGAATGCAGATTAAAGAGTTAGAGAACAACAACTCAAACTTACAGATCTGTGTTGTCGAATTGGAGGAGATTGTAAAGAAAAGACCATCAATTGAAGAAGCTTTCGATATAGTCACTCCTAGTCGGCAATATAAGAGATTTCTATGGAAGTTGTTGGAGGGGGTCTAAGCGACAAGAGAGGAGATCTTGAAGCTTCACCCTGATTATGATCTCTCCTGTCTTAACTTTGCCAACATCAATGATAAAGTTAGCAATGTTGACAAAGAGGATGACAATAAGGCAAGTGTCGAGATTGTTAATGAGGGTAATGATGAAGCTCATGTAGATGATCTAGGGGAAGACAAAGAACGTCTATCAAAAGAAATCCCCTATGTGCAAAAAGAGAAATCCATCGACTCTAAGACCCCAAGTGCCAAGAAAGAAGCTTACTCGGAGAAAGCCCTAGCCTCTGATCCAAAAATTACTTATGCTAACTTTGAGGATAGGTCTTAAGATTTTCTTTGTATTCTTGGTTCATTGCTTTCTCTACTAGGCCGAGTGTTTGTAATTAATACTTTATTGAATGAAAAGTATCTTTCATATTAACTGCTTCGAATACATTTTATTTCACACACTGTGCTTTTTCGGCATATATGATGTACGCATTTTATTTCACACGTTCTTATTCATTAACATGCTTTATATCATACACTAAGTATTTCTCGGTATGTTTTATTTCATATACCTAATTGTTTTTTGGCATGTTTTATTTTACACACCCAATTATTTCTTATCATGTTTTATTTCATATGCCTAATTGTTTATTGGCATGTTTTATTTCACATGCCCAATTACTTTTTAGCATTTTTTATTTTACACACCCAATTATTCCTTGATATGTTTTATTTCATACGCCTAATTGTTGCTTAGCATGTTTTATTTCACACGCCCAATTATTTCTTAGCACATGTTTTATTTCACATGCCCAATTGGTGCTTCTTTACTGACTTTGTCCATTAGCCGTTTAAGGCATGGATTAGCCGCATTACTAGGCTGTAAGATTAATTTATGCAGTTCTTTAACTACGATAGGTGAGAACTTAGGTCAGTTCATTTGCCATGTAGTTTATAACTCATTAACTCGACAATCATAAAAATAACAAGAAACATTATAAGACTTCAAACATAATTCTCATAAAAAAGTACTGTAGTCTTACAAGCAAGTAAGTTGTCACTTTATAAACGAGTAGAGATGAACATCATCTGACCAATCAATTAAAATATAGTTTTAAATTCTCGGCGTACTATGCTGGATGATAGATCCACACAACCTTTCTAGTCGATAAGCCCCTTTGCCAACTTCCCGAATCTTGACAGGATCCTCCTAATTCATGCCGAGCTTCCCTTAACTTGCTCACGTACCAATAGCTTTCATCTTCCAACAAACCAAATCTCCAAGTTGAAAAACCTTGTACTCCACTTTTTTATTGTAATACCTTACCGCTTTATGCTAGTATGCCACAATCCTAGCTCTTGCAATATCCCTTATTTCATCAATGGTGTCCAAATTCGCTATTAATCCAACTTGATTAACCAAAAAGTCAAAATTCTACATCTACAGATTAGGCAAATCCAACTCAATCGACAACATGACTTCCATGCCGTATGCTAACTTGAAAGGCGTCTCCCCAGTTGCAGTTCTTTAAGTGGTTCGATACCTCCAGAAGACATTCGGTAGTTCATCAACTCATTTCCTTCTAACTTGACCTACTTTTCTTCTTAGGCCATGCAAAATGATCTTATTTACGGCTTCAACTTATCTATTCGTCTGAAGGTGTGCTACAGACATATAGTTGATGTGAATGTCGTACTTCACCCAAAGTGCCCAAAACTTATTATTGTCAAACTGCAGGCCGTTATCCATGATTATCATGTAAAGAACTCCAAATCTTGATATGATGGAACAAAAAATGAACGCTTCCACCCTCCACTCAATGATCTTCACTACTGCCTCGGCCTCTACCCATTTGATAAAATAATCCACGACAACAATGGCAAATTGTCGTTGGGCCGTAGACTTTAGAAAAGGTCCAAGAATATCTAACCCCCAATAGGTGAAGGGCCAAGGGCTGATTAGGCTACATAACTCAATTGCAAGTGCATCACTTGGCGACTTGTGCTTCTAACACTGAGGGCAGTACCGGATAACTTCCTTTACATCTTCTCTCATGGTTAGCTAATGATAGCTGAGTTGCAATGCTCGAACATACAGTTCCTACACTTTTACGTGGTTACTACATACACCACCATATAACTTAAATAACACTCTTTGGGCATCTCTCTGAGGAAGGCATCGAAGATAGGATTGTGATATGCCGCGTTTATACAGCTAAACATCAATTAACATATAGTTCATAGGCTGGTAAGCCAATCTTCTCACTTCCGTCTCTCAAATAATCCACTAAAGGATCCATCCAAGACTCTTCTCTCAAGCAAGGAGCTAACTCACAACTCTACGAAAGAGTAGATAAAATTTTCTATGGAAGAAATTCGATAAAGAGTTCGTCGCTCAATTTGGGGAATGGCATACTAGCTAATTTTGATAACTTGTCGATAGTAATATTCTTGCTTCTCAAAATTTTGTAGATGGAGAAAGATTGAAATTCTTTAACGGGCATTCTTACAACCAATAGGTACTTGTTCATCTCTTATTCCCTTGCCACGTAACTTCCTATGACATGATTCACCACCAGTTGTGAATCAAAGAACACTTCAAGTTTCTCAACACCAATCTCTTTTACTAGTTTCAGTCCAACAATCAAAGCTTCATACTCTGCTTAATTGTTGCTGATCGAGAATCCGAATTTTAAAGCATACTAAACTTTAACATTATAGGGGCCTTGAAGAACAAGGCTTACACCACTTCCTTCTTTCATCAAAGAACTATCCACATAAAAGAACCAGATAGGTTTCTTGGCAAACCCCATACTATCTTCCTCACCAAATCATAGTGCTCACTAACCAACCATTATGGCAAGTATTACAACAACCTAACTCCTCCAGGAGGATGATGAAATATGCCCTAAAATAGAAATATCCTATCTGGTTCTAGGGCCAATCCAATGCCAGTCCAATACGACCACTCCGATGCTTAAGTCAGTAAGTAGAAATGAAAAAAGTAAAGTAAAGAGGTTGAAAGTTATCAAATGTCTCTTACAGAGTTTATTTCCCATATTTATAGGAGATTATCATATCTAAAGAAGCAGTTATCAAAATAACTGTTGAGATACATGGAAGCGTCTTGATTAGACACCTTCCCTAAAATATAGGGAGAGCAGACAGTTATGTAATATAACCATGCTTGTGATAACCGTTCAAGCCATGAACTTGAGTTCAAATCAAGAATGGATGTGTTATTCGGTGGAAAGCTGAGAGTCAATTACTCAATGAGATGCTAAGAATATAGATTATCCAGTCTATTGGCAACCGAGTAGACGAGTAAGACAGGTGGACAAAAACCAACTATCAACATAATGTTGTTGGTAAATTTTAGGGGTTGGAAATATCCTGCAAAGATAAGAAAAATGCTTAGTATTGGGGGCAATCCAGTGTAGCCACTTCAATGCCTAAGTCAATAAGCAGGAATGAAAAAAGTAAAGTAAAGAGGTTGAGAGTTATTAGATGTCTCTTATAGAGTTTCTTTCCCGTATTTATAGGAGATTATCATGTTTGAAGGAGCAGTTATCGAAATAACTATCAAGACACGTAGAAGCTTCTTAATTAAACACCTTTCTTAAAATGTAAGGAAAAATGATAGTTATGTAATATAACCGTGCTTGTGATAACTATTCGTGAACTTGAATTCAAATCAGGAATAGATGTATTATTTGGTGAAAAGTCGAGAATCAATTACTCGACAAGATGCCAAGAATATAGATTTTCCAGCTTATCAGCAGCCAAGTAGACGAGTAAGACAGGTAGATGAAAACTGACTATCAATAGGTTAGTCCCTTTAGTTGGAAGAACTTTGATGTTATAGGAAGGCCATAGAGGGATGTCCTTCGTACTTTGAACTATAGGTTTTCATTCTTGAGTTTTTTTTTTTTTAATTCTTAAGCTTCTAAAAGGATGCCCCATGTTGTTTTTCTGTATCAGTTTTATGCCACTTTTTTCTCTTTTCTTTTCTTCTTCATTTTTTTATTTTTTTTTTCCTTTTTCTTTTTTCATAGTATCTTTTTTCTAGCTCAAAGCATTTAAGCTTCTAGGGTTGAGGCTCCCCTTCTCTTCAAAAGAAATGGATTATCATTATAAATGAATTGATGCAACTAAGGTAAGCATAAGCTACTTTATCCTTTCCTCTTAATTAAATGATCCTAACCTCCTAATTTTGCCCCATTGTATGGTGATTCTTGATGGGGTTTAACTTTGAAGAATACTCTATTAAAAGGCACAATAAGGTTAATGAAGGATAACTTGTATTTAAGATAAAAAGATGAATGCCTAGCATCATTTTGATTTGCGTATCAAGTTAAAAATAGACCTCTTTTAAGGAATGAGTCCATTAATCTCACTTTGATGTTACTTCACACTCGAATGTTTTAAGGGTTAGTGTTTAGGATTCGTTTTGCCTCTTTTTATTCCAAACGTTTCATAAAACGAAATATCTTTCTTTATGCAAAATTGAATTTCAATTTTTTTTGTTTTCTAAAATGCTCCCTTAAACCAAAGGAATAATACAAGTGTGTAAGAAAGGGTACTTTATTCACTTTAGGCTTTAAAGTTGCAAAATTCAAAGTGAAACAGTATAAAGGTAATGTTTCTTCTTCTTCTTATTTTCTTTTTATTCCTTACAGTCTTCCTTATGCTTATGTTGGCCTCTTCATGCTCATCTTTTTGACCAATTCATGGCCTTTTGGCTCCTCTTAGTAATTGCATGCTTCTAAAGAAAGTCTCCTTTGAATGCTTCAAATTATGGTGGAGTTTTTTAGTTATATCATCAAATTACCTTCAATACACTTAAGTACTTTCTTCCTTACGTAAACACTATTTGTTTACTCTCAGCATCACTTTTATTCTTTCCCTTAAGCAAGATTAAGTAACGAGTAATCTCACCGTACTAATTCGTGCATCATATCGAATTGTACCATAATTCTTCGGAAGTTCCTTTAGTGCGTCATATCCTCTAGAACTATTCATGGGTTTTTTTCCTTACTGTTCCATTCGTCTTTGTCACTCTTTCCGTACCTTTCCCATTAACCCTTTTTCGAGCTTTTTGCAAGCTTAAACCCATCTAGCAACCAACCTTGTCTGTTCTTAGTTACAGTTCACACCATCTTAGTATCAGAGCAAACGCTTTGTGTGAACTAAAATTAGTTCTTCTTGAATTTCTGTTGTGCTCTATTTTGCCTGTATGAAATAGAGTCAGTTATTGAGTTCATTTGACTACTGTGTTATTAGCAATTGACTTTCTAAAGTGTTTGTTTAAATTTTGAATCTATGAGTAAAAATGACAGACCTAAATATAAATATTGATACCGATAATGATAGTGGAGTTATCTACCATGGGCGTCAGTCTTAAGGAACTCCCAGAAGCATTGATAAGAGGCTCAATGAGGTAGCTGACCTCTTGGTAGATCTAACTCGAGCTGTTCATGCACTGTCTTATCAACCCACTGAGGCCACGCAAAACACTCCACATGCTGCTCAACCCGTTAGAAGTCAAAACCTAGCTCGACCATTTCGAGGTGGAGGAGTTGGCGGACAAGTAAAGCGAAGGATAGACATGAGAGAGTTTAATGAGGAGGAAGAAGCGTATTTTGAAGAGGAGCATGTACGAGTCCCTAGAGCATCCGACCATATGAAGCTTTAGATTCCAAGTTTTAATGGATCTGGGAATACTGATGAGTATCTGGATTGGAAAGAGGAGGTAGAGTATGTGTTTGATTATTACTAGTATGAGGATTACGAGAAAGTTAGGACTACTACTGTTGAATTTTCCAAATATGCCGCCATGTGGTGGAAGAACTTTCAAGCCATGAGAAGGAGAGAGGGATACCAAGAAATTAATACTTGGCCTAAGATGAAGAGAGTGCTCAAAAACAAATTCGTACCTGAAACATATCTCCAAGATACTTTCACTTAGCTTCGAAAGCTGAGATAAGTAGGCCTAATTATTGATGGGTATGTTCAGGAATTCCAAATGCCTATGATACGATGCAAAGTAGAGGAACCACTAACCTGAACAGTCTTAAGATTTGTTAATGGGTTAAGAGGAGACATCAGAGATATTGTAGAACTCCAACGATTTGATACGATGGATGAAGCTATTAGGATTGCCCAGTATGTAAAGAGACAAAGAGGAAGCCAACTAATGACTCGAATGCCGACTAACCGACTAGGATAGGCAAGTAACCGGACTCTATTAAGTACCGAGCCGAGCAAAAGGGTTGATGTCAAAGCCGAGTAGAAAAGCTGACCTAAAGATGTAGTGCTGACCCAAACGTATGAGAAGGGGCAAGGGTTTGGCAGGAAGACCAGCTAGATCAAATGCTTTAAGTGCCAAGGGTTCAGACATATGGCTACTCAATGCTCGAACCGAAGGACAATGGTTATTAAGGGAGACATCCTGAAGTTAGACGTAGAGAGTACGGATGAGGAACTCGAGGAGGAAGGGGCTCCTGTCGAGAAGGAGAATCTCGAGAAATAGTTGATTGAGGAAGACGTGTATGCTGAGGACTTGGACCAGCTACTCATGGTTATCCAACATACTATGAGCGTGGAACCCTCACGAGAAGAGGAGTAAAGAGAGAACTTATTTCATATCACCTATAAGGTGAATGAATAGACGTGTGCCCTCATCATAGACAGTGGGACCTGCACCAATGTGGCATCAGCTAACCTAGTCTCAAAACTGAGGTTACCGACTATTGCACATTCAAAGTCGTACAAGTTGCACTAGTTGAGTGAGAAGGGAGCATTACACATTACTCGGCAAATATTGCTACCAATCATTATCGACCAGTAGTTCGACTAGATTCTCTGTGACGTATTGCTCATGTGTACTTCCCATGTGTTGTTAGGAAGACCGTGGCTATTTGATAGGAGAGTCATCCATGATGGTTACAAGAATACCTACATGCTTGAGAAGGATGATCGAAAGATCACGCCTTAAAGGAAGCATGCGCTCTTATTAAAACTCCAAACCAAACTATTTGGTTTTGCGAATATCAAAGAACAATACTTAGAGGATCTACACTTTGGACCAATAATTTTGTGATGCATCAATGGGAGGACAGTAGAAGAGTATTATATGGAGGATAACTATCTATTTCGAAGGGGGAACTGTACATACCGACTTATTCCCTACAGGAATTATTAATCAAAGAAGCCTACAGTGACGGACTCTCTGGACATTTTAGAGAAAGGAGGACCTGTGAATTATTGAATGGCCGATTCTTTTGTCCAAGAATGTAGAGAGATGTGCATCGAGTAGTCGAAAGCTATGCTGTGTGTAAAAAGGCCAAGTGCCAAGCCGAACAAGAGAAAGCAATGACCTTACCTGTTCCAACGAAGCCATAAATTGAACTAAGCATGGACTCTGTTCTTGGACTATCGAGAACTGCTCGGGGAAAAGATTCTGTAATGGTCATCGTAGATCGGTTCGGTAAGATGGTACACTTCATGCCCTGTACCAAAACTAACGATGCTTTGGCTATTACTTCTCTTTTCTTATAGGCAGTTGTGCGAATACACGGCGTGTCAAGAAGTGTAGTCTCCAATAGAGACTCAAAGTTCTTAAGCCATTTCTAGAGAACCCTATGGTGTCGGCTAGGAACCAAATTACTCTTCAGCACCTCATATCACCCTCAAACCAATGGCCAATCAGAGGTGGTTAATCGTACTTTAGGTTCATTGCTCCGAACTTCAATAAGCAAGAACTTGGTTAATTAGGACATCTGCCTACCAATGGTCGAGTTTGCTTATAACTGAACCGTACAAAACACCACCAGGTATACCCCCTTTGAAGTGGTCTATGGATTCAATCCTAAGCTGTCCCTCAACCATGCCTCCATACCAACACCCACGCAAGAGGACCCCAACACCTCAACCAAAGCACAATCCCTTTAGTACATCTATGATAAGGTCACTCAACACATTGACTAAGCTGCTAAAAGAATGCATGAAAAGACCAAGGGTCGATCAGCCAAACAATTTCAGCTGGGAGACTTGGTATGGCTACACCTCAGCAAGGAGCGGTTCCCAAACAAAAGGAAGAACAAGTTATCTGCAAGAGTGGAAAGACCTTTCAAAATCCTCTAGAAAATCAGTGACAACGCCTACAAGTTGGAGCTACCTGAAGACTATGAGGTTTTTGAAGCCTTCAATATTGTCGACCTCAGTCCATATCACCCTAATGGATAACTAAGCGAACACCATTCGGATTTGATCCCAAATCCAAAACAACTCAAAAGGAATTATGGGAATTAAGCTACGAGACCCCTAACCCACAGCAAAGCCCAAAGACTAAAGGGACTGGCACGACGAATCCTCATGTCCCAACCAACCCCTACAAAGGCCGAATACTTACTTACCGAGTCACTTATAATGCCATGCCATATGACCGCCCTTTATTCTGTAGCATGTCGAGTTGACAATTACTCTTTATTACCGAGTAGCCTAATTACTCGACATCATCCTTGCCAAGAAGCTAAAAGAGAGAATCCGAACTAATTAAGCCATCCCTACTTGGACAAGCCCATCTATCCATACTTTTTGTCCACATCTCCTAACGACCCTGCCAATGCCGCATCGCCACGTGTACAGTATCACATGTAGAATCTGTAACACCAATAATTATTTTCCTTGTATATTCATTTTTTGCTCCTTTGTAACATGTGCATTGCCCCTTTTTATGAAACGTCCTTTTTGTCTTTTCCTTTTGAGCAAGTTGCCTTAGTTTGCGGGTATAAATATCCCTATACTTGTACTTATAACATCATCAAATTACCTTCAATACACTTGAATACTTTCTTCCTTGCATAAACACTGTTTGTTTACTCTCAGCATCACTCTTATCCTTTCCCTTAAGCAAGGTTAGGTGGCGAGTAACCTCATCAGACTAATTCATATGTCATATTGAATTGTGCCATAAGTCCTTAGAAGTTCCTTTGGTACGTCATATCCTCTGGAACTGTTTATAGGTTTTTTTTTTCTTACTGTTCCATTCGTCTTCATCACTCTTTCCGTACCTTTCCCTATTAATCCTTTCTCGAGGTTTCTGCAAGCTTAGACCCATCCAGCGACCGGCCTTATCTGTTCTTAGTCACAGTTTGCACCATGGTGTATGGAGTTGGTCGACAATGAAGATTAGCTTAGCCTCGATAAGAGTAAGTTATAATAGTAGAATTTGCTTCACTAGTCCCTTAAGACCTTACACTTAGGCCTGGGTTAACGATTTGGTAGTTTGATTCATATCATCTCCTCCAAGTTGATTTGGATTTGAGATCAAATTTGACTAATCATTGCTCAATTCTCTCTCAAGTTAGTAGGGGCTAAGGTTGGTAATATTGAAAGTGTTAGAGACTCCATAATCCTCAAGTAATTCCAGTCGATAAGCATTGTTGTTGATCTTTTGGAGTATTCTGAAGGGACCTTTGGCTCGATTAAACAACTTATTCTTTTTTTGTTTAGGAACCTTTCCTTGCTCAAATGCAGCCATACCAAATCTCTAGGCTAAAACTATGATGACTTCCTTCCTTTACTCCTTTTTATCATTCTTTTGGTAACTTGGTCAATCTACTAAGTAACTTTCTCGTAGATCTACTGCAAAGATTGTGCTTAGGCTCTTGCGTTAAGGTCTTCTTGCTTAAACATGGGTACAGGGGCATAGTTAAGGGATAGCTTCGGATTACAGCCATAGATGACTTCAAAGGGTGTTTGTTTGGTGGTGTTGTGTATGGTGCAATTGTAAGCAAATTCCATAATAGGTAAATAGACATCCCAATCAATTAAATTCTTCCCTACTACATCTTAGAGCAATGATCCTAAAGTACGATTAACTATCTCTATTTAGCCATCTGTTTAGGGGTGACAAGAAGTGCTGAATAGTAGTTTAGTCCCCATATGACAACAAAGAGTCCTTTAAAAATGGCTTAGAAACTTTAGATCTCCATCCATGACTACGCTTCTTAGTACACCATGTAATTGAACAATTTCCTACAAAAAGAGAGAAGTAATAGTCGAGGCATTGTTAGTTTTAGACCAAGGCACAAAATGTGTCATCTTACTAAATCTATCCACAATGACTATTATAAAATCTTTACTTCGAGCAATTCTTAATAATCTGAGGATGGAGTCCATGCTCAACTCAGTCTATGGTCAGGTTAGGATAGTCAAAGGCATTGCTTTCCTTTGTTTGGCTCAGTATTTGGCCCTCTTACAAGTAGCACAACTCTCAATAATTTGATGCACATCTTGGCTCATCTTTAGCCAAAAGAATCATCCACTCAACAACTCATATGTTCTCTTCTCCCTAAAATGTCCAGAAAGTTTACTAGAATGAGCTTCTCTAACAGGTGATTCTCTTAAAGAATAGGTCAACATACATAACTTGCTTCCTCATAATAGATACCCATCTTCAATGTGATAGTCATCCACTGCTCTTCCTTTGGCACATCATCCAAATTTAGGACCAAAATGGGGGTCCTAAGGATACTATTTTTTGATGCTCGCAAACCTTAATTGTCTAGTCTACAACTCGGTGAGAAGAACATGTCTTCTTGATAGAACATCGACAATTACATTATTCTTGCCTTGTTTATACTAGATCACAAAGTTGAATCCTTCTAAGAATTCAACCCACCATGCTTGCCACTTTGATAGCTTGGTCTGACTTCTAAGGTACCTCAAAGATTCATGATCTATATAAATGAGAAACTTCATTGGCAATAAATAGTGCTACCATACTTAGAGTGCTCGAATAAGTGCTAAGAGTTCTTTATTATACACTAAGTAGTTTAACTGAAGTCCTCTTAGCTTCTCACTAAGGTAAGCAATTAGTCAGCCTTCTAGCATCAAGTCAGTGCCTATCCCAATGCTTGACGTGTCACATTTAAGCTTAAAATTTTCTTGAAGTTGGGTAAAGCTAATACTAGTAAAGAAGTTAATCTTACCTTTACTTTAATGAAACTTCTCTCCTCTCTCTCGCCCCACTTAAACTTGATATTCTTCTTTGTCAGCTTAATAAGGGGTACAACAATGGCATCGAAGTTTTTGATGAATCTTTGGGAAAAGGATGCCAATCCATGGAAACTTCTCACCTTAGCACAAGTGGTTGGAATCGACCGTTCAATAATAGCTCAGATTTTCTCATCATTGACTTGTAAGCCTTCTCCACCAACTACACATCCCAGAAATATTATTTCCTCTTGGTAGAAACAACACTTCTTTAAATGTCGAATAACCTCTCGGCTTGAGGTACATTAAGTAAGGCATGGAGATGCTTAAAGTGGCTTGGCAAGTTAGCACTGTATATAAGGATGTTATCAAAAGATACCATGACACACTTTCCAATCAGGTATTTTAGCACATGATTTATCAATCTCATAAAGGTACTCAAGGCATTTGATAAGCTAAAAGGTATAACTATCCACTTGTAAAGACCATGCCAAGTTTTGCATGCAATTTTCCACTCATCTCCCAGCCTCATCTAAATCTAATGATAACTAGACTTCAAATCAATTTTATTGAAGATGTTAGCTCCATTCAGTTCATCCAACATGAGGATAGGATATCGATACTTGATTGTGATCTTATTCACGGCTTTAATATCTACACACATAAGCCATGTACTATTCTTTTTCAGTAAAAAGGAGCATCGATACAACATAGGGACTGAGACTCTCCCTTACATATCCTTTTGCTAGTAACTTATTGACTTGTCTCTAGAGCTCAACAACTTATTTGAGATTCATGAAATAAGTTAGTTTATTTGGCAGGGCAGCACGGGGTATTAAGTTAATGCAATGTTCAATTCCTTTGAAAGAAAGTAATCCCTCAGGCAACTGTTTAGGAAATAGTCAACATACTCATCTAATAGCTCTTTAACCTTTAAGGATAGCTCAATCTACTCCTTTAACTCTAGTAATCGCCTGATCAACAAAAAAGTCAGCATGTTAGCCTTAAAAGCTTCTCGAAGATTGGCTCTACTCAAAATCAAAGTCTTCTTAGGTCTTTAAGTAAGTTTAGCTTGCAACTTGCTAACTTGACTTGGTGTTATAGGATTCAAAGTGATCTTCCTTCCATCCTTCTCAAACATATAGGTGTTCCTAAATCCATCATGCATAACCTTTCGATAAAAAAGCCAAGGTCCACCTAAGAACACAAGAGATGCACATATGGGTAATACATTACAGAGATTTTCATCAGATTAATTTTCAATAGAGATTGATAACAATAGTTGTTGAGTAACATATAATGCTCCCTTCTCATTTAGCCAATATAACTTATACGGCTTCAAATGTAAGCTAGTTAATAACTTGAGCTTTTTAACCAAGTCAGCAGACATGAAATTAGCACAACTTCCACTATCTACTATGAGCATACATACTTGCTCATTCACTTTACATGTGAGGTTGAACATATTCTCTCTCTACTCCTCCTCATTAGAGGGTTCCAAACTCATCGCATGTCAGACAACCAAAGTTAGCTTATCCAAATCTTCAGCAAACACATCTTCCTCAACCAGTTTGGCAATAACCTCAATCTCTTTCTCCACTTCTTTTTCCTCCTTTGGTTCCTTATCTATGCTATCTACTTCAATCTTTACGGCTTCTCCCTTGATAATCATAGTTCTTTAGTCCGTACATTAGATAACCATATATCCAAACCCTTGGCACTTAAAGCACTTAATTTAGCTCATCTTCCTCTTAAATCCCTATCCCTGCTCATAAGTTCTCGACGTCACATCACCATTAGTTGGTTGGCCCTTCTATTCAACTCTAACATTCATTCTTTTACTCTGCTCGACACTTAGCTAAGACCGATAACTTCCTTAAGCAAGTTAACCCAATTGGACTGGGTGGTTCAGTAAAGGTCGGTTCGGCCCATTCCTCCTCTATCTTTCTACTCACTAGGCTATTCTTATAACCTTATCTAATGAAGTAAACAGTTGAAGCTCTATGACATCTCGAATGTCACCTCTTAATCTAATTAGAAATGTTGGATACTATTCAAGTTGATGGTTCATCCACTTCACATCGAAGCATAAGTATTTAAAACTCTTAAACATATTCATCAATAGTTAGGCCACCTTATCTTAACTCTTGAAACCGAGCAAAAGTATCTTGCAAATAAATATCTGGCACAAATATGTTTCTAAGTATCCTTTTCATCTCAAGCCAATTGTTAACTTCCCTCTATCCTTCTCACCTCCTCATAATTTACAAGTTCTTCCACCACATCACAACATAACCTAAGAGCTCTACAACAGCAGTTCTCACCTTCTTACGGTCTTCATATTAGAAATAATAAGAAAAAAAAAACATGCTTTACCTTCTCTTCCCA
The DNA here is from genome assembly GCA_024138015.1 of Lumnitzera littorea. NCBI lineage: Eukaryota > Viridiplantae > Streptophyta > Magnoliopsida > Myrtales > Combretaceae > Lumnitzera > Lumnitzera littorea. The sequence goes on from JAMXBB010000001.1 coordinate 51,198,674, forward strand.
GTCTAGAAAATTGTTAGCATTTCTAAAACCATTAAAGCTCAGAATCCAAAGCTTCACATGATCGATAGCCCGAGGTGCTAGAGTTGCTTCTCTTCCTTATTGTACTCTTCTTCTCCTTCATTAGCCAAATCACCTAGGTCAATCCTTCTTTGTACTCATCCTCTTACTCCTATACCTCGAGCTTATCGAACTAGGATTTGTCCTCTTGCAAGTTGAGTAGCTTTGGGAGTATTCTACATAGCCTCAATAGGTCGAAAAGCCAATGCACGAACAACTCTAGTTAGATCAATTATAAGATTAGCCATCTAGTTAATTCATTCATCTATACTTATAGGGGTGTTTTGGGGTTGTCATCCATGGTGGATAATACCACCATTATCATCTCTAATACCAGCATTGATGCTTGGATCTGTCATTCTCTTTGAAAAAAAACTCGATAACAACCTCATATTCTAAGAAACAACAAACACGATTCCTCCAAGCTAAACAATATACACATACTCTTTCACGCGAATGTTTAACTAATCTATGAATACAACAACTACTCCCAAGGACAATAAACCCAACTGAAAGTTTCTTTGTTTTCGTATGTTTAAAATACAACAAAATAAAGTATACAACCACAACAAATTACTATGCCTTCTACTTACTCAAACATTCATAGCTAACTTCTATACAACTACAATACACTACCACAACAAACACTACTCACAAAAGAGCTCAAACATAACTTACCCAGATGAAACATTACTCTGATATCAAGATAATACGCTACGTCAAGAGTTGACAAAGGTGATAATATCTAGGTGGGTTCAAGCTTGTAGAAAGCTTAAAATAAAGGGTAACGAAAAGCAAAAATTGGAACAAGTAAATAAGATGAACAAGTAAAACCATGAAGAATTCCGAGAATATAACCCACTAAGGAAACTCTATAGACTCACAAAGCTAACTCAATATGATGTACAAGTAACCGATGAGGTCACTCGTCACCTAGCCTTGCGTAAGAGTTAGGGTAAGAGTAAGAAGATAAAAGTAAGCAAACTAAGCTCACGAAAGGAAGTATATTTATTGTTCGATGTATGATGATTATTGTTGCGACTGCATATTACAATGGTATTTATACTTAAAATGTTAGGGCATTATATCCAAAATAGAAAAGACAAAAAAGGTATTGGCTAAAAGAAATAATGTACAAGGAATAATAAAGGGGCACAAATGAAAAATCAAAGAAATCAATAAGTAGTGTAGAAAAATCTTTTCACATAGGACTAGACACATGGTAACAGGTTACTAAAGACACTTCTAGTAAAAACAGACAAATGGTATAATTAAGATAAAGGTTACCGAGTAAAGGTGTCAAGTAGACTTAAGGGTCCTTCTGAGAAGACATGGGTGTGGATGTGTGCTGAGGTTCTCAACCTAATACCACCGAGCTAAAGGTCGGCACGGTCATGGCTAAGTAAATGTGTAAGGGGTCAAATTGTTAGTGGAGCATATTTCAAGTCAGTACTTAACTACTAAGAGATGAGAAGTTACTTGGCTCAGCATATGAAATTAGCCAACAATGAGGATCAGCTTAGCCTTGGTAAGAGTTAGTTAGAACAGTAGAATATGCTTCGCTAGTCCTTCAAGACCTCGCATTCAAGCTTGGGTTAAAGGTCCGGTAGTTTGATTCTTATCAAACTACCTTAAAGGAAAACAATGAATATTTATTTACAAAAGTGACCACTTACAAGGAAAGTATCTTAAAGACAAATTACTTTAAGTGGAAACTTAAAAAAGAGTGAGCAAAATCTCATAAAGGTGTCAAAAACTCAAGTGTTAAATGATTATTCTACAGAGGATGAAAATGGAATAAGCACTTATTATAGCAAAAAGGAAAACATGGAATAGAAAGACTAAAGTTTAAGGCTGTTAGGAATCCCTAAAGCAAAATAGATGTTAATCTACAAAATATGAAGCTAATTACAAGCTTAAATTCAAAAGATTAGAAATGTTTCATAGAGAGAGAGAAACTATTAACAATGTGGTGAAAGGTAGTAAAAGGAAAAACTAACAATCTACAAACATGACTAAGGACCATCAATAGGGAATATGAAATCTAAAGTGAAAAGTATCTTATTAAGAATCTACTATAAAGTGAGACTCTAAGGAAAAGTGATAAAGAAGACAAATATTTAAATCAAAAGTGAAAAGATTCCTAACCTATAGAAGAGATTGAAAACGGAAAAAGGAACTTAATGGTAATGAAAACTAATTATTTTAAAAAGGAACAACGAAGGAAAAAAGGAACATTTTTACATGGTAAATGAATCCTAATTAGAATGACAATCTAAATTATTTGATGAAAATTCTAATTGGCCCTAATTAAATCGACTTTGATGAGGAGAATAATGGTGACTAGCCACAAAGAGAATTGACAACTATCTACAAGAAGTAGTGCTAATAATGGAGAAATATTCTACTCAAAATGATTAAATAAGCTACTAATGAAAAGGAAGTGTTAACTTTGCAAGACTCAAGATGAAGGGAATGGATACAAAAAATTTCTAATGAGACAAGCAAATGGGCCTTAAATTTTACATTATAAAAAATGAGGTTAGGGATTATTTAGGCTTCTTAAGGGTCAAAGAAAGCTAATGATAATAAATGATTCATTTATAAGTGAGCTTATTATTTATCATCCTTTTTCTTTTTCTTTTTTAATAAGATTCACTAACTATGGATTATTTTCAAGTCTACTCCCTTAAAATGATGACTCTGAATGCAATGACTAAGCAAGATAGAAGGAAGAATATTTACGGAACTTGAGCAGTTAAAAGGGAAATGACTGAAATTGCATTAGAATTAATTTACGTGCTATGAGGAACAATTCTAAGAGTTACAAGATACAAGAGAAAGGGCTCATATTGATTTGCGAATACCTAAGGTTTTGAGGAACTATTACAAATGGGGTTGCTATGCAAAACTTTTATGAAAGTGATAAATTTTACACATTTATCCTCACTTAAAGCACACATTCATGCATGTTTTGGAGAACTTTTATGGTTAAATTTGGTTGAAAATTGATTAAAAGCATATCCTTAGATCAAATCATGCATAAATGGTTTAGAAAGGATCAAAATAGGTCTTAAAAGGCAAATGTGTACTGACAAGCTTTTATTTCAATTGCATGCCTTCCACTCTCATTTTAGTCAACTCAAGCCAATTTTTAGCAGCTCATTATATGGGAGAGAAAGTGGTTTATCATGTATAAATTTTGCATTTTCATTCTTCACACCAATTAGAACTTGATGGTCTAATGATTGCTATCAATTGAGCTCACTTATTCCTCTTTGGCGGAGACCTACGAATGAAAAAATGAACAGGAACGGGTCTGCAATAAGCTAAGATGGAAGAATATAGGAGGTTGTGATCTTCATTTGTTGACGAAGTAGCTCATTTAGCAGGACACAACAATTGTCCTTGTTAAAGAGATTTGTAGCAGCCCACTTGGAATAGATCTGAGCGCCCATGCCATCACTTTCTGAGATGTCTTCGCAAGCAAACCATCCAAGCAACCAAGCGAAGTAGTAGACCTGTGACAACAGCACATCTTGTGTTTTAGGCAGCAAAGCAATGTAACAAAGCAGTCCTTCATTTGTGCTATTTGTATTCATTCACTTCTGCAATAACAACATGATTCAAGCCTTGGACCTGCGTCCATGTGTAGAGCTCACTAACAAAGAGCCCCACATGCGTTTAATCTACAGCAGCTTCCAATGGTGCTCCGCAATTGCTGAAGACCAAGTCAAGAACAAGCAAACAAGAGCTGTTTGCTGCTAAAGCTAGTAACCGAGCAACTTTTAGTTTCCAATTGCAGATCTCCATTCTAATTTGCCAGCGTGGTAGCTGACATAAAAGATAGCAAGAAGGTTCTATTTCATGTTCACTTAAGCAACTCTAGAGATAAAACCGAGCAAGAGCAGCAGCAGCCAAATTGAGCTTCTTAAACCAGGCACGCAAGAGATCACAGCAGCTCTAGGCCTTGAGAGCTTTAAGCCAAATCGAACGCCATGCTTTCAGCTTCAGTCGAGGAGTTCCCTTTATAATAGCAGTAGCTCTACAAAAAAATATGAGAAGCAGCAACCAAGTTAAGCTCCATAATAGCAACTATGTGCCAAGCAATTTTACAACAACAAAAGCAATCCCGAGCTACTGTCCAAACTATAGAACTGTGTACGTAGATGGCGCCCCAAACTCTGCAACAGACCTGAACACTCCTAAACAGCAGTAATGAGCAATCTGTCATTGCCGAGCACTTCTTTCCACTAAGACCACCTGCACACAACAGCATGAGTTGAGCAATCAAGCACCAGGCCGATAGCTCTTCACCTAAACATGACGGCATACTAGCTAAATCCGAGCAGCTCTAATTTCCGCGATAGCAGCAACCAACTCCCTACAACATGAATGCCACACAGACTAAGCTGCTGTCCACATATATTGAGTAAGCTACACCAAGCATGACAACTTGATAAGCTCTGCTGAGCAATTCAAGTGGTTGACTTGATTTGAACTTCACCCAAGTGCTCGAGCTACAAATTCAATTGAAGACCGAGCTCCATTTAACCGAGATCAAGTGCTCTAATTCATTTCAACATGACAAGCAACAACTGAGTGGCAATTGAACTTCAATTCTTAGCAGCTGATGGAGCCAAACACAAGTAGCAGCAAGTTGAACTCCAATTGAGTAGGCCACGATGCAGCAAAAGGTCGAGCACTAACCAAGAAGCAGACCTAAGCTGATCAATTTTTCAGTGCCAGAAATTTTGAGAGGATACCATCAAACAAAACCAGGCCGAAAGCTATAGTCCAAGTTCAAAATTGCATCAATTGTCATTATAGCTCGTTTGGATTTATACTGGAGGCCCACATCATGGACTTAAGACAAACATGTGCTGGCCATTTTTTTTTGGTACTATATTCTCAATTGAGGGTGTGGAACATGTGGGGTCTTTCTGTTTTAATCTAAGAAAGTAACTACTTGTGTGTTACTGTTATACTTTGAAAAAAGGGTAGGGCAGGAAAAAAAGTTAAAGATGGGCCCATTTGAATTAACATTGCAACCCTTTTTCAGCATACAAATTAATGACGTGGAGACCTAATTGTTATTTGCACATGGGAAGCCTAATTAGGAAAGGAGACGAAATAAAGGGGATAACTAATTAGGGTGAGAAGGAGAGGAGATGGGAAGAATATAGAGTAGCTAGCCGATAGTTTATAGTAGCTTAGGGCAGAAGGACATGGACGAATAAAAACTTCCATTTTTTTTTTCAAGTATGTTTCTTTTATTTTTTTTTTCAGCTCAAAGGCACTAAAGCCTTGTGTTCTACACACTAAAAGGATTGTTCTAGGTTCCAAATCTATCAAGACAATACCAATTTCATATCGGATGGTGAATTTGAAGACACTTATGAAGGTATTCTCTAATCCTTGTTATTTATTTAAGTCTTGATCATTTGGGTTTTATACTAAGATATTATGCTTATTAGTTTATGGGTTTCACAATAATGAATTTGACGAGTTGGTTGTTTTATGAATTGTTTTAATGTAGATATTGAGTATTCGAGAATTTAGTTATTATTTTGATGTCTATTTAATTAATACTTAGCCAATGCTTTTTAGGAAGATAGAGTTAAAGATATTCGAGAGGAATTCAATAACTCATAATGAACATAACTTGAATTTTTTAAAAAGTTCATCTTAGAGCTATACAAGTTTAACTAAATTCATAAACTCAAGCTCTCAATATGGTTGAAAAAATTATAAGAGTCATAGGGACGTATTTGGTCTATATTTCCAACTAGAAAAGTAATTCTCGTATGAGGAGATTATTATTTACTTGATAATTATAGATAAATTATTTTGATGGAACGATTTATGTTATAATTAGAATTTCACCACTAAGGGAGGTAGGTGAGTTTTTGTAAGTTTAGTTAAATCCCGCATAATCAATCGCAATTATCGATTCAAAACATTGCATAATTCAAACGAAGATATATTTGCAAATCTCAAGTTGATTTCCACTTCTCCTTGACCCTAGAACCCTCGAATTATAGCTAGAATATTCGGTTTGGTATTCATTTTATCAATCAGTTTCTACTCTATTTTAATTCAATTTTTGATAGCTTAACATAAGAATTAACTCAATTAGTCTAGTAATTAGCACATTAGCTCCTTATGGAATACGATCTTAATTCATTGGCTATACTGATTACACAACCCGATATACTTTCCAGTTTTCATTAGCTTTAATTTGATTTTTTAAAATCATGTATTCATTAATTTCAAGTGTAAATTAAAGGGGAGACAAAAAGCTAAAGGAAATAATTTTTGAAAAAGGTATCCTACCTTATAAATGATAGCTCAAGAAAAATAATGACTTACAATTGAATGAAAATATCTACAATCTAAGGGAAAGAAGTACAAACTAGGAATAAACTCTCTTTATTTTCTTCATTTTTTTCCTTCTCTCTCTCTCTCTCACATGCGCACGTTCTCTCCCTCTCTCTCTCCCTCTTATAACTTAAGAAAATGATCTTTTCTTTTTTAATATGTTTATGGAAAATGATACTTTGTAGGGTACCTAACAACTCATTCTAACTTCTATTGAAAGGGACTACTAGGGAAGTGATTATTTTGCAAAGCAAAAGGGGGAAAATAGCGAAAAGTTCCTACATTAAAGGGCTTACAAGGTAAAGGTAACTATTATTTATAATAGAGGGGTAAAAAATATTTTACAACAAAAGGAATTTTACTATCTATATTTTTAAGGCTATATATAAGCTTAAATGGTTTAATGAATAGATAAAGACAAATGCAAAATTCAATATAAAAGCATATGGATGCAAATGAAAAGAATCAACAATTAAATAATAGTGGGCAACTTCAACAATTTATGGTTTTTTTTTAACTATAATTCTACTAAATGACAATTAATTTACAAGGAAATAAAATTGCTATCTTCATATTACAAGGAATATTTTACATGTATGTTCAAGGAATTGAAATTTATAGGGAAATATATATTACAATACTTTTGCGATATGGTAGAATTCTAGTAGGATAACAGTCTTATTAACTTGTGATTTTTGTTCCAGTGCACAAACACCTATAACATGAGACAACGGCTATAGGGCATACCGAAGGGTATTTCGGCGCAGTCACTTCGATGCTTAAGTTAACCTTCTTGTGATGAAAGTAAATTGGAACATAATAGGAAGAGTGAGAAAGAATGGAAGAGGCCCTTACCTCAAGGTCTTGCTTGGTATTTATGGCGAGTCTATAAAGATTGTACCTAAACTAGATTATTAGACCAAGTTTAAGTATTGAGTCGACTAATATAAGTTTATATAATAATTATCAAAAAATGCCTATCAACTCTTGCCCCCTACTCTTTTCGGTGACAAAGTCGAAAAAAGAGAATATTTAGGGGCGTTGATTTTGTGGGATTTCTAGAAAGGTTTGTAATCCCAACCTAAAAAGGCTAAAGTGCTTGAAGAAGTAAAGGCTTGAAAGGCAAAAAGTGAGAGTGATCAAAGTACCTATAAATATTGGTATTGTTACACTCCAAAGCCATAGAGTTGCAATAATTCTATTATATAAACTAACCTATGACAACAACTGACCTCATAGTCCTTATCATAAATATAATTTACACAAAACATCTATAACTCCTCACTTTGAAGTAAACAGCTCAATTAAGAATTAAGCTAAAATTTACATAAAAGCTAGAACCTTATATATATATATATATATGACTTAAGGTTAATTTATAGTCTGATAGGTTAATTTACATTTTCTTTGTGAGATTTTATTTGTGAAAATCTATATCTTATGTTTATATTCACTTAGGACGATTCCTTAATGGAAATTCCTTGTATTATAATAAGCCTATTAAGGCCCAATATAAATCCCATTTTGAGTTAAAGGTAGCAAAGGGTCATAAATTGGAAATCGCAACATAAGATTAAAAATAGTCCTGTGAAATAAATCTATAAAATTAGGTAAATTAGTCTCTTTTGAAAATATAAATTTACTTTAAAGAACTATGCCCTCTTCTAACTTTGCTTCTAATGAGTAACAACAAGAATCTATGTTAAATAATAGGGATGAAATACATATGAAAGATTTTGATAAAGCAACAGATGATTGGAACATACAAAAAACATCTTATGATCAAATATATCAAATGACTAAATGAAAAATTTTTGGAAAAAATGATTATGTGATAGCCACCGAGAAAAAGACATCCAGTATTAAATGTTTTAACAACAGTAAAACTTTTAAATGCTTACTCAATTAAAAGATATGCTAAAAAATGGAATTATATACATATAAGTCTAGTATAAGTAGGAGCAAAACCTCTTACCAAATTAGGATTAGATACTTTTGTTTTCATGGTTCTCGGAGATGCTAGAAAGTTAGTTTATGAAAGGTCAATCCATACTACTATTAAAACTAGCTTTAGTAGCGAACCTATCCAATTTGAATGTCATCTAAATATTACCCTAGGTCTAAGAGACAAAACCATAATGAGTTCTTTAATTCTTCAAATTAAAACCCACAATTACAAAATGATAAAAGGAGCAATTCCAATGGTTATAATTTACAGAATATATTTTAAATTGATGAAAACTACTTTTGGATCTAAGGCTTATAAGTTTGATAAAAGAGGTCAAACTCTTCTTATACAAACAGACCTAACCAAAGCCAATGTCTCTATTCCTAGAATAATTCAATGGTTTTAGGTCAACCCACCTAAACATTGGGAAGTAGAGAATCTACTTCCAAAACAACTTGTTTACAATACAGAACCATCAAATGTTGTCCAACACTTAGATGGAAAAGTCACCATCTAATTCAATAGGAGATCTTTTGATCAACCTAAAAGATCTCTAGAAATAAGATCAATGTCATCATCTTCTAGAAGATCAGTAGACTTTCCTCATCCTCCACCAGTAATCTATACACCCTTTCATACTTAATCTAATGAACAACCAAACATACAACCCAATGTCCAAGATAACCCATCTATTTCTAGAATAGTTAATAATAAGTCAAGTATAACTAGGCTAGTTTATCAGCCAACCAATGAACTAGAACATGGGGAGTCTTTACTTTCAGAAGTAGGTGATCCATAACTTAATGTTTTAGAAAAACCTTTCAAACTTGATAAGATTCTTTTAAATAAAGAGTTTAATTCACCTAAAAATGAGAAGATTAGAAAATGGTGTTTTGAAACTTTTAATAATGTTAAGCAATAAATAAAAGATGAATATTATAATTTTATGAATGAAATTGTGTCTCAAATATTTTTCTTCAGATGGTTAGAAGAATATTACCTGAAACCTAAAGAAATTAATGTAATTAATAAATGTTTTAAATGGAAACTAAGTGCTGGACAAATAATAGAATCTAATCATCTACCACTCAGTAATATTAAAACAATGCATAAGAATATAGAAATAATAATTGCACCTTTCAAAAATACAATAGAAGAAGAAGGCTCAGGAATTAAGAAAATAATAAGCTAAAATAATTTTATTAACCAACATTTATATATTATAGGAAAACAGTTAAACACAATGGAAGATGTAATTAACAATGAAATAAATAAAATTAATGAAAAAACACCTTTGACTAATAAAACTAATAAAAATATACATTTCTTTAAACAGTTTGAAATACCAAAAAATTTAAGTAATGAATTTTTAAAAGCTTTAGATGATAGGAAAAGAATAATAAAAAGTAAAATGATTAAAGAATAAACTTTATCTTTGAAACCAATTAATGTTTTAAATTTAGACACACTAACCCTTATCAAAAGGGGTATTGTCATAGATGATATATCTTTAGAAAAAATTAATATTTTAGATGAAATTGATAATGAGTCAATTAATGATACAATGTCCAATATTTCTTTAAAAGACTTAAATATTAATGAATTAAATGATGAAATTAATAAAATTAATTAGAAAGAACTACAAAAATTGTATTATTAGAGAGCAATACCTCCTGATATACTTATTGAAGAAAAGACTGACAATTACAAAAATAAGTATTTTGTAGGATCCACATACGAATGGAATATTAATGGATACTTAGAACAAAAAATTCTTAATGTCCTTAATCAAATGATAATGTTTTCAAACACCAATAAGATTGTTTCAAATGTTACTAATTATCAAGTAGCACTCCTCTTAATATCTAATTTTACTAGACAATTAAAAGGTTGGTGGGATAATTATCTCAGTTAAGAACAACGAGTTAATATTCTAGCTTCATATAAAATTGATAAAAATGGAAGAAGAATCTTAGATAAAAATGATGAACCAATCCAAGACATGATCAATACATTAATTTTTTCAATCAACCAACACTTTATATAAGATCCTTCTCATATTAGGGATAAAACCTTAGATTTGTTATTCAATGTGAAATACAAGTTTTTAAGAGAATTTAGGCAATATAAGGATATTTTATTCCAAAGAGTTTTTCTTAGAAATGATTATAATAAGCCTTTTTGGAAAGAAAAGTTCCTAGTTGGTTTACCTAAACTAATAAGAGAATAAGTTAGCGAGAAACTCCAAGAGAAAAATAATGGTGAAATTCCTTATAATAATTTGTCCTATGGAGAATTAACATCTTATGTCAATAAAATTGGAACTAATTTATGCACTACAATTAGGTTCCGAAAATAATTAAAGAATTAATAACGTTTAAAACACTAAAGTCTTGGTGATTTCTATACTCAATATAATCCCTCTTTTGTTAATAAAAAAATGAAAAAGAATAAAAAATCTTCTTATTCACAATCAAAATGTTCTCAATGTATACATAAGAAACCTCGAAGAAATTTTAATAAAAAATTTTCTAAAAAATTTGAAAAACCTAATAAAGAGAAAAAAGATAAAAAAAAAACAAAAAATAAAATCATACAAACAATTAAGGTGTTATAAATGTAAAAAAATTAGTCATACAGCAAACTTTTGTAAGATCAATAAGAAGCTTAATAAATTGAATCTTGACGAACAAACAATGGATAATATTTTACAAATATTTTGTGATAATGAACCTTCTTCATCAAAAAATGATTGTAACGATAGAATTCAAATTAATGACATTGAATCTACATCATCTGAAGAAAATGATGAAATTAATGTTTTAACAAATGAAGAAGAAGAAATTATTCGCAATATTGATCGGTTACCCAATGATAATGAAAAACTTAATTACTTAGAAAAATGCTAACAAACCCAATTTAACTCTTTTATCAAATTTACCTTATAATCTCAATGAAATCCTTGAAAGAAATAAAAGAAAACAGAAAAAATCAATTACTATTAATGACTTGCACAATGAAATTAATGTTCAAAAATAAGAAATAAAGGATTTAAAATTAATGCAAATAAAACTTTAAAAGGATTTCCTTAAATTAAAATAAAAAATGATAATTCAAGAAAATAACCTTGAAATTATTAATGAAGAAACTTCAAATGAAAATGTTTTACCAATTTTTTATAATTCTGATTATTTAATACAACTTGTTGAAGTAACAACAAAGAAATGGATTATTAATATTACAATCAAAGTTAATAATGAATTTGTTTTAGAGATAATTGCGTTATTTGATACTGATGCTGATTTAAACTGTATTAGAGAAGGGTTGATTCCTACTAAATATTTTGAAAAACGACCTAATCTCTAAGTTCTATATTTGGTAGCAAATTACAAATTAATTGTAAATTGTCCAATGCTGAAATATTAAAAGATAATACTTCATATAAAACTTCTTTTATACTTGTAAAAAATTTGAACAAAAATGTTATTTTAGGTACTCCCTTCATTAATCTAATCTAACCATTTTTTGTAAATAAAAATGGAATTGAAACACAATATTTTAAGAAGAAAATTGTATTTAATTTTATCACAAAATGACAAATAAAATATTTAAATGAATTAACACATAATCTAATTTCTGAATTGAATTGTTTAATTCAATGCAAAGAAAATCATTTAATGTATCTAAAAAATGATCTTGAATTTAAAAGAATTGAAACTCAACTCAATGAAGAAAATTTTAAAAAGAAAATTTCTAACTTGGAATTGGAAATAAAAAATTCAATTTGTTCAACACTTCCGACTGCATATTGGAATTGTAAGTCACACATTGTAGATTTTACCTTACGAAAATGATTTTAATAAGAAAAATATTTCAACTAAAGCAAAACATTCTGAAATGAACAATGAAGTTTTAAACCATTGCAAGAATGAAATAAATGATTTACTTAATGAAAAACTAATTCGAAAGAGTAAATCTCCATGGAGTTATTCTGTTTTTTATGTAAATAAAAATGTAGGAATAGAAGGAAGAGTCCGTAAGTTAGTAATTAATTATAAACCTCTTAATAATACTCTAAAAGGGATTAGGTATCCAATACCTAATAAAAAGGATTCACTGAATAGATTGCATAATGCTAAAATATTCTCAAAATTTGACATGAAATTTGAATTTTGATATATTCGGATTAAGGATAGTAATAGGTAGAAAACTGCCTTCACAATTCCTTTTGGTCAATACAAATGCAATGTAATGCCGTTTAGATTAAAAAATGCTCCCTCTAAATTTCAGAAAACAATGAATGAAATTTTTAATAATTTTACAAATTTCATTATTGTCTATACAGATGATGTTTTGATTTTTTTCATCCAATATAGATCAACATTTTAAACATGTTAGGATCTTTATCAATATAGTTAAGAAAAATGACTTAGTAGTTTCACCATCTATGATTAGTCTTTTCAAGACTAAGATTAATTTTTAGGATTTAATATTCATAATGGCACAATAATCTTTATTCAAAGATCAATTGAATTTTCAAACAAATTTCCTAATGAATTAAGAATAAAAATCAACTCCACAGGTTTCTAGAAAGTTTAAATTATATTGCTGACTTCTTTTCAAATCTTAATATTATTTGTAAACCATTATATCAAAAACTAAAAAAGAATCCACCTTAATGGTCAAATGAACATACAAATATTGTTCAATTAATAAAGCAAAAAATTAATGAAATTCCATGTTTACACATTATTAACCCTTCTCTACCAAAGATAGTAGAGACTAATGCTTCTGATTTAGGATTCAAAGGAATTCTAAAAGAAAAACAAAACAATAAGGAATGTGTAATTCAATTTGTATCAAAATATTGGAATGAATGTTAATGTAATTATTCTACAATTAAGAAAGAGATTTTAGCAATTGTTTTAACGATTTTCGAATTTCAAGAGGACTTATTAAATAAAAAATTTCTTTTACGAATTGATTATAAAGCTGCAAAAAATGTTTTGATAAAAGACATACAAAACATTGCATCTAAACAATTCCTTTCCCAATGGTAATCAATTCTTTCTGCATTTGATTTTGAAATAGAGTATATTAATGAATCATTAAATTCCCTTCCTAATTTCCTTACCTGTAAATTTTTGTAGAGAGATACCTCCCAAAAAGGAAAAGGATAAAGGAAAAGCTCTGTTAGTCTCTAAAAAGGGATTAACTAATGTTAAATCTTAGTTAGATGTTTGCAAATCATCAAATACCCCCCTAATGATGAAAGAGGAATTCTCTTCAAGGACCTCTAAGCCAATGTCATCAAATGTTCAAAACTCTAATATCTTATCTCCTAATGTCCAAACACAATCTAATGAAAATTTTCTTGAATCGATTGATATGGCTATTACTCCGGAATTGCTTAAGGCAATCTCAATAGCCTTACAATCAAAAAATGAAACCCTAATGCTTTCAGGAGTTCCTCAGCAAATGGATATCCAAAAAAGTAATCAAAATATACAGACCATAGAGGTAACATCCTTAGTACCCTCAATAATGAAACCTACAATTCAAAGGTCTAATTTTTTTCAAAAATTTATCTCTAAATAGGTTTTCTCTATGGAAGAAGGCTTATTTGAAAAAGATCCCTTTGAATTTGTAAGAAAAATTTTTACAAAAGATTTTTCTTATGTCCCATTCAATGTTTATAACCTGATCTAGTTTTATGAAAGGATTTTAACTGAAACTAGGTAATTATCTTTTAAACATTTTAAAAAGGACGGAAAGATTAGCTATTCTACAACCAAAATCTATAAGGTCTTCAGCATTAAGGAATGGCAAACCCATCCAGTAATCCTGATAAAACTCAACATAGAACCTTTCTCAGCCCAGCTAAGTTATCGAGTTAGTTATAATTATTATGATTATAAACAGGCTTGGTAGAATGTTTTTTACCAAATGAATGTAAAAAGAACACACACATGGCTCATATTTCTCTATAATTATTCATTAAAAGACCTTCCTTACTAGTTTGCACACTGGTGAGAATAATTTGGAGCAAAAATGGTTTTAATGTTTTCATGAAAAATTGTAACCCTACATAGCATGAAAAATATTTCCAAAAGGAAATGTTTTATTTTATGCATATTAGTGTGTCTTGAGTTATGACTTGGTGGTTCGATTACAAACCTAATAGAACCACAAATACAACAAATTTAGTCAAAATGTATAAAGTCAAATGGTGAGATAGCTACAAAATGTGGAATAAGCTTAAAGAAGATTCAATTCTAAATTAGATCAAGAATAACAATTCTTCAATTATTTCTACCAATATTTCAAATCCTCTATTCCATAATAGAAGTTTTTTAATGTCCTCTTTAGCTAGTGCTAGTACCCTAAATCAAATGAAGTAAATCACGAAAAGAGCATTGACTAACATCAATGAATCAACTAAAGGATCAAGTTCAAAATCAACTTTTGGATCAGAATTGATACGGACTCATGGATGAATACGTAAACTCGATATTACGCATAACCAAAGGGGTAGGTCTAAGCTGCAACATGGCTTGAAAAGTAAATGATAGTCAAAGGTTGAGTAGGGGGTTCCTATGCACTGACGAAGGATATGATGCATCAACGCCTCACATGAGCTCAAGTCGCACTTGAAATGACACATAAGTATGGCTGGGGGTCACTTGCCACTAATCTATGCTCGAATAAGCTAAATAAAAGTTGCTAAAGAGTAAGAGAGATACTTAACTTAAGAGTGAAAAAGTTCAGTATATTCGTTTGTATTTTGATACCATATCAACTTTTACAATATGACTGTATTTATATCATCCCGTTAGGACAAATCCTAAGTTACAGAAAGAGTGGTCCTTATTTGCTAAAAACAAAAGAGAATAATTTACAAAGAAAATATGAAATCGTGCAAAAGAAGGAACGTAGACATCCTTTGTTAGAAAGGATAGTACGAATGTCAGCAAAGGATAGTACACACGCATTTTTACTATAATTCTAACAGTATTGTGGTCTGGGCAGGGGTAGACCTCAATTTAGGCCTGTTCAGTGTCAAAAGGGGCTAGACAATGGTTGGTTCAAGGACAGCTCACATTAGGGTTAGCCTCAGATGGTCGGCTCCTAACAGTTCTACTTAACCTCGGTATAGTAGAGATTGTTGCATTTAGATTTGGCACTTGGACGACAGTTTAGTGAAAGGTTTGGCTCGACATGCTAGTCGATCATCTCAACAACATCTTGGATGGCATAGATAGCAAAGTAGCTCAGCAGATCAGACTGGGGTAAGCACTTCTCCTCAGTACTTAACTCACCTTGGACAACTCGATGAATCACCTGAGAGAGCCCTTGGGCTTGGGAGTGTGTAATCGGTCCTTGATCCCTATTAAGAATCTCATTATAGTGAAAATATGAATGAAGATGATTGCTTTAGGATAGATCTAAGAGATCCTTGAATAATGAATGTATTTTGTTTTTAATTAATTTTACACTGTAACATACAATAGAAATACAATGTTTATACACGTATATCACAGTGCATAATATTGTCACCAATGACGTCAAAAATCACCATCTGGCATGTTACTATTTGCTACAATAAAAATGTTTCTAGCCTTTCACTATTTCTACAGTATTTTATCAGCTACAATAACACTGTTCATTACAGTAACCAATCGATTCCCTCAGTTATAAAATGATGCCTTCTTTCATTTACAACAAAGGTTAGAAATACATACATCTTTCACTCATCCTTTCTTCTCCTCCTAGATTCTTCCTATCTCTTCTCTTACTCTCTGATATTCTTCTCTTCTTCTGATCATTTCTTCTCTCTTGTTCTATTCCAATTTCTTTCTTACTTCTTTCTTCTCTTCTTCTTCTTACATACATACTTTTTCTTCTACTTTCTTTTACATCCGATCTTACTACTTCCCATCAACCCTCTTTTCAATAACCAAATACTTTCCTTTCTAAAATGTTTATACATTTCTATCCTGAGGTAGAATAATCTAAATATAATGCTCTTGTATTTTATACAATCTTTTTTAATCAAATAAAATTTATCTTTTATTATCTCTTTTTCTTGTATTATATCTTGTGTGGAGAATCTTCAATTAAATTGAGTGTAACTCTACAAGATTTATTAATTTAATTGTTACAAGACCCCATAATCGATAGGTATTACTGCCTATAGTGGTTTTATATTGATGTTTATTTTACATATTTAATGTTCATGCACTTTAATATTCTTGCATAAAGCCCTACTAGCCTTGGCACTACTACCTGTGGTGGTTTTTATTTCTATCTCAACTCTTATTTTATATCACAATTTATTGTTTATATCAATAACTATGATTATTTAGATAATGTTGTAGAGTTTCTTGAATGGTATTACACTTTGTTATATAATAGTAATTGGTATTAAATCCCATTTGATGCCGATAGTAATATTGGGTTGTAGTGGTTACAATTCTAAGATATATTAGTTGAAAAACGCAAACAACGCCATGTACATAGAACTAATACATACTAATTTATTAGATTAATGTATTAAATTTATTAATAATATCAAAAGATCTTTAGTATATTGGTTGGAAACTAGAACTGACCGAAAGAAAGGCAAAGATTTCACAAGACTCCCATTGACCCAAAAATATAACGCCACGTACTAAGATCAACAAATATAAAGTTAAATGTCTCAAAAAACTAAAAATGATAATAATGATGATTTAATTGATTTTTATTTTTATTTAGAAGACGCTTTAGAATTTTTATTTTATATTGTCTGGGCATATAATTTGCTCAAAGAATCTTTTTATTTGTATGACATATATTTTAGAAGGAATTAATTAATTTATTTTATTTGTATGATATATATATATATATATATGACTTAAGGTTTCAGCATTCACATTATCGTAGAATTCCCAAGAGATCCTATATATTACAACAATTTGCTAACTAACATATCATGTATTAGTTCATAACCTAAAAATACTAACAAAACCTTAAAGAACTTGATCGTTCAGCAAGTCAATCCTCATTCCCCATAGTTTTAAAAGAGAACTAACCTCGGTATAATTGTAAGGTGATATATTAGTCAAAAGTTAGAACCCACAAGAGAATCTATATAGGTTTAAGCAACCATAGCTCGGTAAGTTGAATTGGAGACTTATGAATATATAACAAACATAAATAGAGTTATCAAACAATTAATTCTATGCAATGCAATAAGCAAGTGCCATTACATAATGTGGTCCGGTCCGTTGTGAAATCAGAGTAATTTTACCCAATTTAATCCGGGTTAAGGAGTTTTCATGTTTATACAACAACTCACAACCAAACTCAGGTTTATACAATGGAGAGACCACTTCCCCCAAGACTATCCTTCTAACCAATGCCCCCATCCTTACTGCGACCTCCTCTCCTATCATTTAGTTCAGCTAAAAATGAGGAAAAAACCATTATGTTATCAATTGCTATCTTTTTTAAAGGTATCGGTGTTTGGTTGAAGAACCTTAATGATCCCTTAAAGGGTTATAATGCATGTAAAATTAAGGTATTTAGGTCGGTTATGATTAGGTACGGTTTAGAATAATCAAACAATTTTATACCATTCCATTCACATAAATCACTAAACACAACATATAATACAGTACGAAATCAAATACCCAAGCACATGCATATATAACTACTTACAAACATAGTCAAATACAATCCTAAGTCTCTGAGTACTTTAAAATAGTACTCTATAATACGATGAAGTATTAAACCCAACTTACTTGTATTTAGAAACCAAATCTAGAACTAACCTAGAATGAATTAGTAATAAATAATATGTATATATATGAAAGAAAAACTATTGAGGAGAAAAATTAAGGGAATGAAAGGAATTATGGAATTAAATGAAATAATTAGTAAAAATAGTTATTAAGATTTTCCTCTAAGTATTTATATCCTATATATATCATTTAATATGATGCTTAGTATAACTATCATGTAAAATGCCATTTACAATACTAACATGGACTATATGTAGTATTAATATTAACTAAATACTTAAATTTACATAATACTAGCTTATTTGTAAAATTATAAGTTTAATAGTATCTATAATGTATTATCATAGTTTCTAATAAATCAATTTAATATATAAGTATTTATGAACAATTAGAAGTTATCTTTGATCTTTAGTTAATGATTTTATATGATTTAGCATATTGTTAAGTGTTTACATTCAATTAGGGTGTTAGTGTGATTCTAATGAATAAGCACATTGTTTAAGCTTAAAGTTTTAGTTTTAAGATTTTGATTAAGTTCGGGTTTGATTTCTCATATGTATACATAGATAGAATTTAGGGTTTTTATAGAATTTAGGATTTTTATCTAGTTTAGGATCAATCTCTTACAGTTATATATAATTAGGGCTTAAGGTTTTTGTATATGATTAGGGTTTCGATTAATAATTTAAGGTTTTTTATATTTGCTTTAGGTTTTGAATTAAAATTTTAATTGATTTTAAATTTTACTAGCTCTATTGACTTTAGGAAATCATCTACAATACATGAGTTTAATTCTATACTTAGAATGCATGATTTGCAGGGTTTACAGTAATCAAATTGTCGATTATGCTACATGAAAGATAGGTAGATTTAAAGCATCTCTTACCTTGTTGGATATCTACTGCATCGCATAGGCTTTATTTAGCTCAATTACCCTTTCTATGATAGATAGCTTAGCAACGTTAAGGGGAACATATATAATATAAGGATTTCTTGGACTTAATCCACTGTCTTTGCATCATAAGTATAAGCATCCATCATAAAGCTAATGTCTTGAAAAGGACCATGCTTCAACGGTTGTTAGATAATGAATTATCCCAACGTAGCAGTGAATGTAAAGTACACAAAGCTCCTAATGATTTCAACAAATACCCAATACAGGGGAGCAACGCTTCGTCGAATCATAATGAGGAAGTCTTGTTACTAAGGATTCCTTGGATGCTTAGCCTAGCATTTCACCTAGGTACATGGAGGAATATTTAGCTGATTCAATTATCATCTAGTGTATTAGGATAGGTTAGCATAGGCTTTAAATTTTAGTTTCTCGACTACCTTGATACTTAAACTTGTAAATGGAAACATTACGTCGATAATAGAAATTAGTGGAACAATACAATTGCAATTAGTATAAAAGGACTCGAAAATTATCTTTCGCTTAATCTTGTTCACAATTAGATCGGAGTTTACATGGATGGCATAGATTGTTGTTCGGCAAGTTGAAATATGTAGCTTGGTGAATTTTGATTAATGAACTCGGATAAGTTAACATAACTGTTTTTCGACACTTACGGGAGCTTTGTCTACTAACTACCTAACTTGGTTTGTAAATCCTACTTTTAGCGGGTCTATAATTTGACTAAAAGTACTTCTTGAACATTCTCAAGGATTAACTAAATTAAGAACTCAAGTTTACAATTAGAAACGAACTTATTTTTTTCCAATTTGAAAGCCTGTTATCGATAAAACCCAAACTTAAAAAACTGCGAACTCTAAATTCACCCAAAAACCCTAAACCCTAAAATAATTAAGGACTTTTAACCCTAAGTGACTAATTAATAATTTAATTTAAATAATTTCATTCAACTCTAGAAAATTTCATAATTTTATAAGAATTGAATCATAATCTACAAAACAATTTAAGAAGTAAATCCTAAAATAATTCCCTATAAGTCAATGCCCTTATCTTCATGCCTAAGCCTTACATATAAATAAGTAGACCAACAAATCACCCTAAATGACTTATCAATTGAAAGTTAGAGCCATTTATCAATTGATAACTTATCTAAAATCTAGTGATAAGATACTTTCCTTATCATTACTTCATTTATACTATATATGGACAAATTATCACAAGATTTTACATGCTTAACTTTAATAAATGAGACAAGATAACTTCATGCCGAAAAAGATACTATATGGCTGGTTTGTATAAGTTGGAAATGGGGGTCATACTCTTGTCTTTCATCCATTAATCACTTTATCTTAGACTCTACTATTTATCCCTTAATGCTTACATCATCAATAGTTGCAATTGTTGACTTTTATATATGCTACAAGACAACATAATCAAACTTCTTAAACACACAATCACACTTTCAATTTCATTTTCACTTCCTTTTCTCTCACTTTGAAAACAATACAAAGGAAAAAAAAACTAAACCCCACAAAATCCATCACTTGCCGCCACTTTTCCAAGCTTCCACTCATGGCACACTCAACTTCTTCTTATGTCTTTCTTTTCCAACATTCAAAGCTTCTTTAGGTCCTTAGAACACTCCATAAACCCCATCTCAAAGGATCACAACTCGGGTTTCGAAAAAAAAAGGGTGCAAGAAGGAGGAAGTAAGCTAAAGAGCATAAGTAGAACCTTAGTGTATAATCACCACATTTTGCTTTGAGGACGAGTAAGTATATCTTGTGTTATTAGGTTAGTATTCATGTTAAGAGACTATGATTTCTTGAAGATATGAGTATGATCATGAGTTGATATAACATCAAAGACTACCCTAAAAAGCAAACTCATGACACTCTTATATGAAAATTGAAGTAAGAGTATGTAACGTTAGTATTTTGTATAAATACTTACTTAATACTTTGAATGGAAGATTTTAAGTTAAGAAAGTCTTGAAATGAGAATTTGAATGAAAAAGAAGCATGCTGGATGTGAGGATTTGGAGGTCATTTGGATGTCATTTTCACTTTCTTTGAGTTAAACATACTAAAACCTATACTTAGGTAAAGGGAAAAATCTATCACATGAAGTTTTATGAGGAAACCAACTTGGTAAGACATGAATTATGATATGGAAGTTGTAATAAGTATGAGATCTACTATTTTCATGAAAAGCATGAGTTAAATAATCCTCTCATGGAAAAGAATTCAAGTTAAAATTTGAATACAAGTAACTTAAGTTCATGATATAATACCTAAACTTAAGAAAATGATGAAACAAGTTGGAAAACCAAGTTGAAACCCCTTATACTCAAACCAACCAGATCTGAAAAAATTCTTAAAAGACACTTAAAAATATGATAAAAGTAAGTAAACAAAGTGAGAAGACCAATTAAGGCAAATTTGATAGATGTATTAAGCCTAAAACTCAAAACCGAGCTTAAAACTTCCAAAACGGGCCTCAAATGTCAAGTTGAACCACCCTTAAGTTTCTGATCAGCAACATGACATATCAATAAGAGTTGCGTTAAGACTCTCAAGAAGCCCACAAGACACTTCCTAAGCCCAAGAAAGTGACCATCTTTGAATTGAATTAAAAAATAAGCTCATTTGACAACTTAAGCTCACTTAAGAGCCCAAGAAGTGGTTGATAGCCTTAAGAGTGTAAATCAAAGTTATAAATATGACCTTAAGGAGTATTTTGAGCTTAGAATGAAGCCTTAAGTCCAAGCCCAAGCCCAAAGGGATTCCTAAGTTACCAAAAAGCCTATTAACCAAACAAAGCCTAAAAGCGCTAAATCAAAGTTATAAATACGACCTTAAGGAGTATTTTAAGCTTAGAATGAAGCCTTAAGTCCAAGCCCAAGCCCAAAGGGATTCCTAAGTTACCAAAAAGCCTAAAAGCGCTATAAAGCCTAAAAGCGCTCCAAATCATAAGGACCGCTACTGTTTTGACCTATGGATAGATTTACATGCCTTATCTCAAAAATCTAATCTTATCACGTTAAAGTACACTCAAAAACAGTGAAGATTGATGATAAGATCATAAAAATCGGATTTAAAACAAGAAACTTATATACGATTAAACTTTTAAGTAAAACTGGGAAAAATACGAAAACTAGTCAAGAGTATAACTTAAGGGATTTTAGCTTAGTTTTCTAAGTTTAATTTCAATCCCTTATAGTATTATGATTTTGAGGACTAGGAGACCTTATGTACGGAGACAACTTGCCCTTAGACTACTTTGACTGACCCGTATGATGAAGGGAGTAAATTCCCAATGACTCTTTACTTGATTTTGCTTGTAAAATAGATGCACCTAAACTTATATATATAAATTTAGATGCTTTTGAGATATGGGAAATGCATGTGTATGAATTTGTGAACTAAATGCTACGGCTTGTTAATTATATAATAATGGGAATTATTGTGATAATTTATACGTGCGATTGTATGGAATGAAATTATCTGATCACCTTGAAAATCGAGTTAACCACTTATATGATTAAGAAATTAAATGGATCATGCATTCCTCATGATTGTATTCTGATAACACTAACGGCCACTTCATGCAGAAGATGGGAAGGGACTTACAGGAGGAGGGCTTCCTACAAGATCGAGCACTAGTTATGTCATCATTTTGTTGAGTCTCTGTCCTAAGCTGATGGGCTTATTAAGCGCCGAAAGATGCCAACCGTCGGCGAGGGGCCGTATCTTGAAGCTTCTGCTTAAGAGTATGTTTGTGGATTGTAGAGGCCACCACATCGCTAGACTTGGGAATTTGAAAATATGATATATTTTTTGGTAATGAAAGTATATATATGTATATACACATAGTTTTGTTTTGACTTAAGCACATTAATGTAAATGAATTAAAACCTAAGGTTTAGAACTCGGATTTTGGTTTGGGTCAGTTAATTATCTCCAAACCCTGGCTACGGGGGCGTAATTTTAAGTCGTATGTAGTTTCTAGGCTACTACATGCGTTGTTTGGCATACTGATTATTCATGCATTCATATAATTGTGCATCTAATAAATTTCTACCATGCAGAATTAATGAGGGTATTTATCTTACTAAGCTTAAACTTACACCCTAATAGATTCCTTTTGTTGCAGGAAAACTTTTTCACTAATCCAGGCCAAGGCATGCCCATGAGGATTCTTGTATAGAGACGGGGTGGAGCAATCAGGGAGCATAGAGGAGATTTTGTAAAAGCTTTTGTAGATAGTTATTTACCTTTATTTTATTCATAACATAGTTTAAAGTTTATGATGCAGTGCTTATTATGAACTACATTTGTTTGTAATTTTTTTTTGTGTGGAACGTAACGAGTCCATATGTTTACTTAATTAATGCATGTCTTAAAAAGTTAATTTTAGTAAATTGCTTTATATTGCTTATCTATGGGCTTAATGGTAACGTATAGTAGAAGAAGCCTTGTGTATCGTATGAAAGACTTACAATCAATAAGGGGGTTGATAGTAGACCTTTGTACGGTACACGGCGATCTACCATGACAATTATACTGTTAGGTCGTGATATGGTTTAGTAGCTGCTTAGCATTTGGACACTCGGATTATGAAAAGAAAATAACTCGGCATAATCAAATTAGAACGGCTCAATGGGACCTGTGATAGAAATTAGCCTACGACTATCTCTAGGAAAAGGCTAACCTATTCAAAGCTAAGGCCAATCAACTCTTGTCAAGGCCTAGCTAATACTAGAGTGCCGAAAAGAAGAAAAGGAGTCACTTAGCATCAAGTTTGTCATTTGCTATGAAGCTAAGAGATCACATAATTAAGGCCATAGATCCACTCAACATGGCTTGGAGAGATTAGTGCTAACTAACCATAAAACTTGGCAACTATAGGCTAACCTTTCAAGTATCTTAGCTAAGCACTGTAGGACTTCAAGGGTTCCTACCCTGACCTAAACATCTAATTGCCTACTTTGTCTGGTTCGAATCCTACTCCTTTTAAGACAACCCAAAGGATTGCATGCCGACTCCTTTTACTAAACCACAATTTTTTATTTTTGTGAATATTTTCTTTTATTTTAATTATGGGTCCATTCTTTAAGGCTTAAGGCCTTATACATTATTTACTATTTTGCCATTAGGGTTTTAAGATTTACTATAAATAGCAACATTTGTGATTAGTAGATACCCAGCATCGGTGAAGGATATACATACAGTAGTTACACTTGGAACTTTCCTCTTTCAAATAAGGTTATTCTTGAGCTCTTAGAGCTTACATTTGTCGAATTATTGAGTGTTGATTAACTCTTTAATCTTTCTTATGTTCTTATCAATCTTAACCTTAAGATTGTGGCGAACTTCTCATTTGAGCCAATTAGTCAATTGCATCTAACCTTCATTTGAATCCTGAGTGATATTTAATATTCGTGAGTTGTATCGAACC
This sequence comes from Lumnitzera littorea, assembly GCA_024138015.1. Classification (NCBI taxonomy): domain Eukaryota; kingdom Viridiplantae; phylum Streptophyta; class Magnoliopsida; order Myrtales; family Combretaceae; genus Lumnitzera; species Lumnitzera littorea. The sequence continues at coordinate 51,223,218 of JAMXBB010000001.1, forward strand.
TTATTTTGAGCTTAACCCCTAATTTTGTTTATGTCTTGGTGTGTTATATTCATACACATTCATTATCAAAGCCCCATTTTTACCTTCAGTTCATTGTTTTCATTCAAACCTTGAAGACCTCATTCGTGGGTTTCAAGACCCGTTGCATATCATCTCAATATCGGAGCTTTGGGGAGACACGCATATTAGTGTTCTTCAAAGTTTGTTTTTGTCATTTGAACATCTGTTAGTTGTCATTCCGTAATGTAGTGTATTGTTTGTACTTTTAGTAGTCATAGTATTATGCTGCTGTTGAGTCGAGTAGCAATAATTTCAATAGTTGATTCTAGTTATTATAGAAGTGTTTGTCAGTCATGGTAGCTACAAAAGACAAGTAGTAATCGTTCTTGGGTTACTGTAATTACATTTTGTTGTGAATTGTATTGTTCAAATTTCCTTTGGAAATTACTATACGAACAAAAATGTCTGAAAATAATGTCAATAACAGTGGTGATAGCCCTCACAGAAGCTTAAGAAGACACGTTGATAACCTGGAATATCATATTCAAAATCTCACTAATTATATCTAGGAGCTTACTGGTTTAGTTAGAAGCCACAAACATGATGGATGAGATGAAAGAACGAAATGAACACCTACTAGTAGAAGTGGTTCCAATGAGCTTGATAATGATGAACGACAGCTGAGAAGAGCTGCTGAGCTGAAAAGACGAGAAAACTAACTTAAGTTGAGAAGAAGCAATGATAGAAATGTCAATGTCAAAAACCGAAGAGCCTAAAGAAGAGAGTTGAAGTCGAAAAGAAATATGGCTGAGTAGAGCTCCAATAGAAGTGGCTACTTCGAGGTGAACTGACTAGCTCGAAATGCAAGAGATGAAGCTTGAGCACATAGCTAAAGACCTGACAACATCAAACTTAAACTGCTGACCTTTAGTAGAAGTAACCGACTAGAAGAGTTCCTTGATTGGGTTCATCGAATCGAAAAGTTGTTTGAGTGCTATGAATGTAATAACCGAACAAAGGTTAAGCTAGCCTCATTAGCCCTTATTGAATATGCAAGTCTTTGGTGGGATAAATTGATCGTTAAGCAAGAGAAGAGCCAATTAAACCTTGACGGCTTATGAAGAGGTTGATGAACTAATGCTTTGTGCTGACTTACTTTAAGCAAGAGATGCTTCGTGCCTTCTAACACCTAAAGCAAGGCCGAAATACTGTTTAAGATATGAGATCTTAATGAGATACAAGATCGCCGAGTACTTGCAAAAGTTTAAAAACTTAATGATGAGATATGAGATCGCTAAGCCATAGGACTATACTACTATTAGGTTCCTGAGTATAATCTGGGATGACATTATTGATATAGTGGAATTGTAGTCATTTAACTCACTAGACGAGTTGATCAATTTGGCATTAAGGGTAGAAAGACAAAGGAGGAGGAGGCACTAGAGGCCGACTAACTAACCTTAACTAGTGAGCCCTAATCTTGAGAAGTATGCCGAGAAAAGGCTAGAGAAAAAGATAGAGAGAGGTGAGTCTAGCCGACTTGACTAAGATGAGACAAAAAAGGTAGAAAAGGAAAAGGTACTCAATACTAAGGCCCGAGAAGTTAAATGCTTTGAGTGCTTAGGCTACGGACATATTGCTTCTTGATGTCTAAATAAAAGGGTAATGATCTTGAAGGGCAAAGGACTCGAAGCTCAAGTAGAGAGTTAGAGTGACAAGAGTTCAAAAGAAGAGTTGATAGAAGAAAATGTCTATGCTGGAAATTTAGGTGAACTCTTATCCATGACGAGCCGACGATTCGACGTGAAAGCAGATCCCAACTAAAGGGAAAATTTATTTCATATTCGATGTTTGGTGAATGGGAAGACCTATTCCTTAATTGTTAATTGAGGAAGCTACACCAACATCGTTTCTATCGAGCTAGTAGAAAAGATGAAGATGCCGACCTACTCACATCTCGACCTTATGGATTGAAGTGGTTTGATGACAAAGGTATGGCACATGTACATAAGAAGGCTCAGATAACGTTCAAGGCAGGATAGTATGAGGATGAGATTAACTTCGATGTGTTCCCTATGAATGTTGCACATTTACTTCTTAGGCGACCATGGGAGCATGACTGGAAAGTGATCCACAATGGCTTCCTTAACACTTATATGGTTCAAAAGGATGGGAAGAGCTATTACTTGACCTCCATGAACATTGAGGAAATCCAGAACAACTCAGTACCTATGGTGAAGTGAAAAGGGAGGAGAAGTTTGTTTGGCATCCCGACCCATGCTCATTGTTTAGCATCGAGGACGACTTCATTTTGGACCTGTGGTAATGATAGGAATAAGCCTACAACTATCTTTAAGATAAGGCTAACCTATTCAAAGCCGAAGCCGATCAACTCTTGTCGAGGTCGAGCTGATACCAAAGTGCCAAAAAGAAGAAAAGGAGTTACTCGGTATTAAGTTTGTCTTTTGTCATGAAGTTGAGAGATCACACAATTGAGGCTTCGAGGCCATAAATCTACTCGACATGACTCGAAGAGATTAGTGCCGACTAATCATAGAACTCGACAACTGTAGGCTAAGCTTTCAGGTATCTCGTTTAAGTACCATGGGACTTTAGGGGTTCTTACCCAGACCTAGACATCCAGTTGCCGACCTCGCCTGGTTTGGATCCTACTCCTTTTATGACAACCCGAATGATTACATGCTGACTCCTTTTGCTAAACGTATAGTTTTGTATTTTTGTGAATATTTTCTTTTATTTTAATTATGGGCCTATTCTTTAGGACTTAAGGCCTTGTACATTATTTGCAGTTTTGCCACTAAAGTTTTAGGACTTATTATAAATAGCAACATTTGTGATTAGTAGATATACACAATCAGTGAAGAATATACATATAGTGATTACACTTGAAACTTTCCTCTTTTGAGTAAGGTTAATCTTGAGTTCTTAGAGTTTTGCATTTTCCAGATTATTGGGTGTTGATTAACTATTTAATCTTTCTTGTGTTTTTATTAATCTTAACCTTAAGATTGTGGTGAACCTCTTATTTGAGTTGGTTAGTGAGTTGTATCTAACTCTTATTTGAATCTTAAGTGACATTTAGTGTTTGTGAGTCGCATTGAATCCTATTTTGAGCTTAACCCCTGATTGTGTTTATGTCTTGGTGTGTGATATCCATACACATTCATCGTTAAAACCCCATTTTTACCTTTTGTTTATTGCTTTCATTTGAACCACGGTACCTCATTCGTAGGTTTTGATACCCGCTACATATCAACCTGTCCTATTTTACAACTTAGCATTAAACTTCAAGTGTATAGCTCAGTCTCATCAAGTCGATATGTAATTTTAGTAGAGCTCGTATGGAACTTATCATGACATAGCTTAGCGTACGAAAGTCTATCATCGATGAGAAGTTTGGAATATAAAAAGCTTGGTCATCAAAGTTGAGAGCTTAATTTGCTATTCGGATGCGCGTATGGCTAATTGGCTTAGCGTCTAACTATCCATAAACATGTCATAGTTACTCAGTATGTCATAGTTACTCAGCAATTCGGCTTATAGCTTGGGAACTTGATATAACTTAGAGGCATTCGACTTCTTGGCAACTTTGCTGGCCAATAGAGAAACTCAACATCAATGTCTTACTTCAAGTAAAACTAGGAGTTGCTTTTTGGCATTGCTATGGTTGGTTTAGTTGGACTTATTGCGAGCTCGGACTCGCTTTCAAATAGCTCGGCAAATCATGGACAGCTTGGCTTAGCATGTGTTTGGGTCAACATGTTAGCTTAGATTGCTTAGTGTGGAAAATCATAGGTTGCTCAACTCAGCCTTGGTGGACAACTCCGACTTATGAGCTTAGAGCTCAATCATGCTCAGATTTGTTCAGCACTTAGTTGGGAAGAGCTGATTGAAGCTTAGATAAGGTACGTACTACTCAAGCTAATAAGCAAAACTAATTAACTGTTGTTTGACCACCTTAAAGTGACTCAATGTGGTAGTTCAGTATACAGAGAAAATTGATTAGAACTTTTAATTGCTTAGATTAGATTTCCATGTGCGCTATGAGCATTTAGTTGGTCGTATATGCAACCATTGTAGTTACTTAGCATTGGCATTTGACTTGGCGTTATTAGAGAGCTTGCATGAGCTATTCGGCTTGGTCAATAATCATTGCTAGTCAAGGTCTAAGGCGTATTACTCTACTATTCAGTGAAAGAGAGAGATAGTGCTAATTGATTCAAACTTGTCGTAGACAATAACTTAAGTTGCTATATTCAGTAATTGACTTATTGTTGGAGCTTACTATTATTGGGCACTGTGAGATGAAGAAACTCGGTTTGAGATCAATATTTAACTACTCAGCAAATATTCATGGCTACACCACAATTGAACATGTTCGACCTCTTGACCATAAAAGAATAGCTCGGCAAGGAGATGGGCTATTACTTGGCTAAAAGGAGTTTGAAACAATGTTGTACCGTATGAAGCTTAGAATTCCCAAAAGATAGCTCATACTTGTTGTCCTTGCTAGAAGCTTAGGTCTGTGTTTAAGTGAGTAGCTTGGATAATCTGGGTGTATACTTAAACTTAAATCAAGAACTCCCTTTAGCATTGATGCATTATTTAGATTTATGCTCATAGTTACTGCTCGACTACTTAGCATGGAGTTTGACGACTTATTGACTTGGATACACTCAACTTTCTATCTCTTATCATTGGTCGGCATTAGAGCTTAATTGGTTCCGCTAACATCTTTGGTCGATGTTAGAGCTTAGACAATAGCTTCCCTTATAGATTGAGCTTGGCACTTAGTATTAACGATCGGGAGTGCCCTTCGGTGAGTTTAGCTTTTGTGATTTGTAACTTAGAGTGCTCGAACATTGCTCATTGCTAGATAATTTAGAGCTTCAATTACATTGATTTTGGTAGTATTTTACCCCGACTAAACCCCTAAACAATTAGCATATAATAAAAGCTCTAGGCCGTTGGAGTTAATAAAAATTGTCGGCAAGATGTTGCTTGGAAAATGTTAATATGCTCACCATCCATGAAAACTCAGCCTTGTGTTGTTGATGACATAGTTTGGGAATGTGCTTAGACTATCTTGGGATTTGCTAGAAATTTGTTGTTAGTGGTTTTTGTATCCCCCTCTACATATCTTGAATTCATCATTTAAATGATTAAAAAAAAAACTAGGGAAATTAATGGCTTCATTTGAATGTTTCCTTCAAGAAAAACTGGAAGCCAGTTAGAAGCGTATTGGTGGTTAATGAGATGGATTTCAACCCTCTTTATACTTGTAGGTCTCGAGAAATGCAAAAAATGTCCATTCAAAAACCAAAACACCAAAAATCATAAAGATACTAAGAAGAGTAATATCTACATATAGATTTATGGCCAGAAAATAAAAACAAATTCATGGTCAAAGAATAAAGACAAAGCCAAGAAACCATGCGAAACTATTAGACTACCAACGTGTTTCCACAATAGAGAAGCAGTTGCATGATGGCTTTCTTGAATTTCCATGGTGCGTACAAATTTCAAGGGATGCAATAACCACTTATATATTGCTAGGTGTGGTTTTCATATCCTTAACAAACACCATAAATCTAGACTTGCAACCTCCATAAAGCATTACATGAGAACAATGATAGACGAGGTTGCAGTTTTTAGCAACTTTTTTTAGCCATTCACATATGTAAATTTAGATTAGACGGCGATTACCTTATAAAATTTCAAAGAACTATAAAAAAATAGTGGCTTTTAACTATGATTGTTGGATTCCTATAGATGGCGCAAAATGTTGACTTATGATTTTCGTTTTAGTGCATGAACACCTATAACATGAGAAAACGGTTATAGGAGGCACTGGAAGGTATTACTTCGATGCCTAAATCAGCTCCCTTATGATGATAGTAAATTGAAGCATAATAAGAAGAGTGAGAAAGAATGGAAGATGCCCTTACCTTAGGGTCTTGCTTAGCATTTATAGTGAGTTTATAAAGATTGTATCTGGATTGAATTATTTGATTAGACTTAAGTATTAGACCAATTAATATAAGCCCACATAATAATTATTGAAAAACGCCTTTCAACAAGTCCTTTGTTTGGAACATGCTCCACTACTATATTTTTATTTGTCTAATGGTTCATGAATGCAAAATGATGAATTCTATAAAGCATGTGCCTGTAGGTCTTTCCGTATAGGTTATTAGCTCATGTCTATTAATGTATGCAAACAAATTGCATACATAGACTAGATTAGCTTAGGCTAAATTTGAATTATTTGGCTCAGGCTCAAATTGACCTAAAGTACCTAAACCCTTTATTATTATTCTAGTCTATCCTAAAAATTTTATTTTCTAGCTTTTTCCATTTTCAATCTTTTCAATCTCTCTCTCTTTGTTTTATCCTACTATTGTAAAGAAATTTTATTATTAATTTTTTTCTAAATTTTCTAATTTTTGTACTTTTTCAAGTTTTCAATTTTTTAAAATTTTCTTTGAATTTTCTAATTTTTAGATTTTTTTTTTCAATTTTTTAGTGTTTTTTGTAATTTTTCTAAGTTTTCTAATTTTTATGTATCTTTCAAGAATCTATTTTTTTTAGGATTTTTTTTTATTTTTCTAAATTTTCTAATTTTTTTTATATTTTCCAATTTAGGACTATTTTTACTACCTAAATGAAATTTCAAAATTATAAGAAGGAAAAAATAAGGTGTCTATAATTATATTGTTATGTGATTAATTGTTCTATGAGCCCAAGCATGTTTGAGTTCTTGTAGGGGCTAAGTTGTGGTTTTAGCACATTTGGAATGTGGGAACTAAGTTTTTGAACTTTAGATATTGGCTTTGTGCCTCGTGTGCTTCGTTTGAAATAATATATATTAATTGATTGTTTTTTATATTTAGTTCTTATGAAACACATGTGACTTATTGGGTTTAGCATTTATGTAGTGTGCATAGTATAGTATTTATTGTTTTTTTTTTCCTTTACCTTATCTAGAGAAAATGTTTTTCAAGTATTGGATTAAAATTTAGATAATATAGAAAACAAACCTTATATATTCTAATTAAGTTAAGAATATATGATGGATTGGCCATACCTTTAGATTTAGGGTGTGACATTGTGCTTTTATTATTTTGTATTTTCAATTGAAAATAACTATATTATATATTGTTTATAATTTACATATGTGTACAATTAATATTCACTTAGTTTCAATACCTTATTGTTGGGCATGAGCATAGTTGTTAAAATTGTGATTTTATCTATATAATTTTATGAGTTTATGGTTTTAAGTTATTCTTCTGAGTTAACTTAAGTGTATAATAATTTTTTATATGGAAATTTACCTTTTTAGCTGAGTTTACATATAAATTCGGTAGAAATTTACATTTTTGACTAAGTTTAGCAATTTTACATATCTATGTTGAATGGACTAAAAAATTAAAAAAAAAATAATACAATTAACATTTTACAGGCCATCAACTATTAACGCATTACAATATTTATCTTATCCTATTTCAATTTTTTACCTTTTTCTTTTTCTCCCAATCTTTTATTTTATGTTTATAGTTTTTATCCAAATTTTAACTCTAATAATAAAATTTATAAAGAAAATTATATACTTTATTTTATACTATTAATAATTTAAAATGAGTTAAAATGTTTAGTTTTTTTTAATTTACGGCTTTTTTTTAGAAAAAAAGGATAAAAGTTTAGTTTCAACTCTATTTGTCTTTCTTCTATATATATTAGATTATATATAAAGAATTTTTATGAAAAAAAACTTAATTTTTTTATTTTTTTAATTCTATTATATATTTCAAGTTTTGAATAATTATTATAAATATATTAGTAATTTTTTAAAGTTATTTTACATAAGTTGTAGAAACTTATGTTTTTATATTTCAATTTTATACTTTGATTTTACCAATTCTTTAACGATTTTAGGTAGATCGTAAATTTGACAGCTATAAACATGAGTTATGATATCTAAATAAAGTGTGATAAAGTATGTTAAAGTGGATGATAAGGTATATAAAATTTTGAACATTATAGGTAACATCAAAGTAATTCACTAGCTTAAATGGAGAATTAATTGCTTGGTAAAATAAAGTTCCATTATAATTGTATGGTATTATGTTGGAGTTCCACGATGTTTCGATGGTGTTGCTACTTATTAATTATTATAGATTTAAGAATAAATGTATTACCATTTCATCTACCAGCTTTACAATAGGATGTCAAATCAATTTTAAAAATTGCAGGAGGTTTTCTTTCATATTTTGCCTTTCCTCTTTCCCACGGGAAATGGACCTGACTATTATCTGGTAGGGGAAAAGAAGACAAGAAATGACGCAACCTGAATAACCCTTTGCTTCCAAACCCCCGAATCTGCTCGCGCATTCACCCCCCGATCTCTCCATTGCACAAAACCCCTTCCCCTGTCTCTCTGGCCTTTTCAAATTCCCAAGACCAAGACGCTGACTTTTCCTCTCTCTCTCTCTCTCTCTCTCTCTCTCTCTCACAGAGATCCGTCATCATCCTTACAATGCCACTTCTCCTCACCGACAACAACGACCGAGACCACGACCACCCGAGTTTTCTCCAACAGGACGTCATCTAGATCACCGAGTCGACTCTCTTCCTCCGACTCAGCTCGACTTATCCGTGTCTTCAATTTTAATTTCAATCTCTCCCCACCCTTCTCTCTCTCTTCCCTCGCGCAATGGGAGGAGTGCCTTCGACGCCGCGAAACGGTGCTGCGCTGCCACAGGACACTGCAGAGTATCTGATCGGGACGTTTGTCGGCGATAAATCGTTCCCTCTCGGCTCAGAATTCTGGCAGAAGCTTCTAGATCTACCTATCGATCTCCACTGGCCAGGAGACCGTGTTCTTCAGGCTTGTGATCTTCTCCGTGAGTTCTTCTTTTCCGCGATTTCTAATAAATTGGATTGAATTTTGTTTATTTCATCCGAAAATTGTACGATTGTAGAAATTTGAAATGAATTTTATCTAATTAAGTAAATGAACTGATTTTATCTGAATCGAAGTTAGTTTGTATTGAATTTATAAAATTGAATGAATTTGATGATGTTTGTGAAGTTGCACCAGGGGAATAGGGTGTATAGGTACCGTTAACTTGAAACATAGCTATATGTACAGGCTGGATGTTGGGCAATGTTAAGTTGCTCATTTGGTGACATGCAGTCAAGCGAGACGACACCCTCTTTCCAAAATGGGATAAGACTCTAAATATTTATTCTTACCCTCATATTTGGTGGAGGGGTTCTGCTGTTAAGAAAACATGCTATATGATGACAGAGGGAGCAGTTTAATTAGTTTCTCTAAAATATATGATGTCAATGAAATATGTTAGATTGGTGCAAGCAGTAGACAGTAGGATTGAGACACTAATTGAAGTGTAACTTGTTAGTCACTGAATTGTGTTGGAGTTTTGATGCCAACTTGGGAAGCATAAATGCTTGAACTTCCATTAGGTTAGTATTGATGCTATAGACAAACTGCTAGGTAATGATGCAATGTTTTTGTTTTCAACTCTCTTCTTTTTCCCATATTGAACTTTATTTTAGTTGAATTAATTGGAAACATCCAGGAAGGTGCTTTTATCTAGAAATATTGTGATGTGAATATAGCCCTTTTTGTTATCTAGGAATAGATGGTGCAATATGAACTACCGAAAAGAAAAAGTAAATTTCAACAATTAACCAACACACCATGGATATGCTGAGAAGAGAGAGTATTATATTATTCTATCTGCTTGGTATTTACAATGCATGGAGCCCAGACTTCATGAGCATATATATCAAGTATGGTGAATGTGTGTGAGTGCAGATCCATATGGATGTGTATATAGGTGTAGTATGGGGTATGAGGTATATATGTGCATTTATCTGATATGAGTATGGTGTGAATGTGTATGTACAGGTAAGTTGGTGGTATGTGTGGGTATATACTGGGTAAGTAAGGGGATGAGCATTGTATGCCCATGTATCGGATATGAGTATGGTATGAATGTGCTAGGGTATGGTTATATGTATTTGCAGGTAAGATGGTGGTATGTATTGGTAAACTGGGTGAATAAGGGGATGAGCATCATATATGTATGTAAAGTAATGGGAAGTATGTGGGTAAATGGGGGAAGCATAGTTATATGTGGCAGAGGTTAACAGGTGATGGATAAGTGGGGTTAGGGTTTGGTATGTGTGTGTGAACTATGATGGGAGGATGACATGAGCAAGTTGCACATAGGGGCTCTCTCTCTCTCTCTCTCTCTTTATACTTGATACTTGGTTGAGATATCCTCCTCTTTGGCTACTGTTTGCTATTTGTAATAACTAGCTGAAAGCTAGTGGCTGTCACTAAAAACATCTTGGGCCTTAAATAAACTCTCCACCCCATTTCTTGGTCCTTAGCAGCTATCAATAGCTGTGTGCCAAATTGATCATCATTTCAACCCACAGCTCCATCATTCTGCCCTTTAAATCTTATTTTATACACATTCATTATCTGAGACTTGACATGTGTAATATCGTGGTGGGAAAGTTAACAATTGGAAACAGCTTTAAAGTTTCATCTGCTACTATAGAAACCAGTGCATTCCTGAATCAATGCATTAACTTTTGTAAGTAATCTCATATAGCTGGTGGTTGTGTAAAGTCTGTTCATATGTTGGGATTTCATCAGGAGTAATGATGTGAAACTTAAGGAAGCAGGAATGCTTGTACTCCTATCCTGTCAATATGCTATAGACATGATAGGATAAAATGTCTTGGTTTTTGAATGTCAATGATGGTAAAGTAGAATATCCAATGGTTCATTTTTACATTCTAAATGGAAAATTTAGTGGTACATGGAGTAGCAGAAGTGCTTCACATAGACACGTTGATGTCAACTTCCTATTCCCATGCATTAAATATCATCTTTGCAGAAATGTTGAACTGTAGATTTCCAGTAATATTGAATTACTTATATTAACCACTATACATCTACATTGAAGTTTTTAGATAGGTTGGATGTAATTTTAACAAGACATTAAAGAAGGATGGTTTGTCTAGAGGAATCATGAACTTAATGTTGAAGAAATATATTACAGAATTATTCTTAAGTCTTCGATAAAATTGTATATAAGATGACAGAATACAGAAGGCGCATGCTCCTAAAGTGAATGTTTTTAGAAGAAGGGGTAGTGAGAGGGGAGAAGGAAGTGGGAATTAGTGGTTGCATGATGTGTGTTATGCTGTAGTAAGTAGTAGTAATGTAGCTATACGTGTTCTGTTTTGTGTTGTACTGTGTGTTATGTATGTTGTTTTGTTGAATGGTGCAGTAGTAATTGACACAGGTGTCATGTGGAGTAGTAGGTACAGGAGTTAGAAGTTAGTATATAGTATTATAGTAGCATAAAAGGGGCTGGCTAAGTGAAATGTTGGCTTAGCTGATGTGGCAAGCCTTGCTGAGTTGGCATGAACTGGAATATTCTGCGGGAGATATAAATACTAGAGGAAGGCAGTTAAAGGAAGTTAGTTGGGATAATAGAAGAGAAAAATCCATGGCTTGGCCGAGTGTGTGATTAGGTATTTCCGAAACCTTAACTTCTGGACTCAATTTTCTGTGTATTTGATTGTGGATCCTATCAATTGGTTCCGTTGCTGGGAAGCTATCTATGGAGAGTCGATCAGAATTTGGTGATTTCAGGGAAAATCATGACTCATACTGAATTTAGATTTGAGGAATTAGAGCAGAAGCAAGGTGAAACATGAGGAATTAAAGGATGTACTACAACGGCTCACGACATTGAATCAAAGTCAAGTCAATTTGAAAGAAGATATGAGTGTGATCCATGGAGATGTATCTATGTTGCAAGGAAATGTTGTGAAAATTGAAAAGATAGTTGAAGATTTGTGGATTTCCAGCAGGATCAGAAATGGATACTAGGCTGAATCTTCGCATGTTATTGACAGAGGGGTGAATCAAATGAATGTGAATGGAAATGCTACAACTGAGGCAACTAGGGACAGATTTTATGGGAGAAATAACGATATTGATGAGGGTTATCAAATGAATGCTTCACGAGTACAAATTCCTTTATTTGATGGAATTGATTGGGCCAATTGGTTTATAATGATCAAGCAGTACTTTGAGACCCAATGCACAAGAGAGGAGTGAAAAGCAGAATTGGCAGCAATGAGCATAAGAGGATGGTGTGTCTATTAGTTATGGGCTTTGCTCCAGCAAATACCACAATTGGATTAGGAAATGATGAAAGAAATGTTGAAGCGTTATGGTGGGCAGTGTGTTTCAAATCCTTTCAAAAGCCTATCACAATTATGTTAAACATCTTTTGTGCATTAGTATGTTGAAGAATTTGAATCTTTAACTTCTTAAGCTCTAGCCATGTTTGAAATGTAGTGACTAGGGTATTTTTTTTTTTTTTTTGAGGATTGTGAGAGGAATTTCAAGCAAGGGTGGATACATATTCTCCGACGACATTAGAATAGACTATGGAGTTTCATTTATGATAGAAAAGGGATTTGAATGCGGAGTTTTCATAGCTTCGAGTTACAATAATGGTCATAGATGTGAATACAAAAGTTCTAGTTTGAAATCCCTACATCAAACAGTTGATAGGTGGATGTATTCACCTGGTTCGCATTTTAAGTTTTACTTGACTGTTCTAGCTTCTACAACCGTGCCTATGTAAGGTGGAATAGCAAGATCTAAGGAAGGTAATTCTTTATCAACTATTGGTCAAAACTTGGTGAATGTTGGGAGTAAAGGGGGAGCTTCTTGTCAAAGTTATGAACAGAATCTTTTTCTCTCTCTTCAATATGTAGAGAGAGAAAATCCTCTCTAGCTTTATCCTTTTTTCTTCCCTCTCTTTTCCCTCTCCGTCCTATCTCTCCCCTTCTTTTCCTATCCTCTTCGTGTCCTTCTTTAACCTCCCTTCCCTCCTCTCTTTGCTTTCCATAGTTTTAGTTTGTTTTTATTATTTTGGCTTTTCTATTGTCTTTGTCTAGTTTTTATCCTTATATGGATTAGTTGTTTTCCACGAGGACTTTTGTCTAGAGAAATAAAAAAGTTTCCTTTGGAGTTGTTGTGGCAATCGTTTTAGCTATGAGATTTGTAGCTATGCCTCATCCCCCTGAACCTAAGCAAGGTCAGAAAAAGAAGACATCTCCTTCCCAGAGTCTAGTTGCTGGTGAGGGAAACAATAAGTCTATCATGAGCTATTCTTCTAGAAAGAGCGAAGCGGTTTTTGGTTTCAAAAGGAAGAAAACTAAGGTGGGTTCAAGTGTTTCCAAAAGTTTTGATGATAGGACAATAGAGGAAAAAGTTGATAAGTTGTTAGAAAAAGTAGTTGATGGCCAACAAGAGGTTTCCTCTCCTAGTGAAGGGTTTAGCCATAAGGAGAAAAAGTGGACTGCAAATGTTGCCCTTCTGGATGAAAGTCAATGCTCAACTAGCAACTCCACCTTAAGGGCTATGACTAGGGTTGCAGAAGCCATAGAGAATTCATCCATTAAAAATAAAAAAAGATGTTGAAAAGGGTGAAAAACTAGAAACCACTCAATGGAGCTCATTTGTACAAGTGGTATCTAGAAATGTTTCTTCCCCTTCTCCTCCATTGATTGATGTTTCCTTGGACTTTTATCTTCCTTCAAAGTTGGATGACATCATTTGTGTAGAGCTACTAGCTTCGGTGTCTCATTTTGGAGAAAGGATACGGAGGTATACCTTGGTTGGATACTTCTTGGGACGAGGGATGTCATTCCTCTCAATGTAGAAGATTGCTAAAATTCACTAGAAGAATGATGGCTTACTTGAGGTCCTATCAAATGGCAATGGGTTCTTTTTCTTTAAATTCAAAGATGATTCCTCTCTTTTGAAGGTGTTGGGTTAGCCTTGGGTGTTTGTGAACCAACCTACTATCTTAAAATGTTGGTCATTAAATGTGGATTACGATAAAGTGACCCCTAAAAAATTACCTATATGGATTAGATTATGGCATGTGCTAATGGAGTTCCTTCATAGAGATGGCATTGGGCATGTAACAAGTGCAATTGAAAGGCCACATCAAGTAGGCTTGGTGACAGCAAAAAAGAGCGTATTAAATATGTTAGGGTTTTTGTGGAGGTAGAAGTAGACTCCAAATTGCCTTTCACTCTCGCGGTAAGGAGAGCTAATGGGAAGCTTGCAATGATCAATGTTGAATACCAAAATGTTTCTCCTTGTTGTTTTGGTCATACTACTGACTAGTGTGGTCAGAATTCATCCTAGTGGAATGATTGATGTTGATGGGTTTAGTGGAAACTAAAGTAAAAATAAGTAAAGCAATTGCTATATGGTCTAGAATTCATCCTACCATGGAATTTGAAATTTCATCCTAGTGGTCGGGTTTGGTTAGCTTGGAATCCTTTAGTTTGGCGCATGGTTGTTCACTCTTAAAGCAAGTAGTTCATACATTGTAGATGTCAATATGTGGGTAAGGATTTGTGGTTTTGGTTCACGTGTATATGTCTCCATTTCCATATCAGAATGCAAAGTGCTTTGGTCGGACTTGATCAAAATAAAGAATGCTATTCAAGGCCTGTAGATCATTGGGGGGGGGGGGGGGGGGGGGGGGAATTTAGAAGTGTTGGGAAGAAGTTAGGAGGAAATGAAGAAATCACTAGTGGGATGGATGATTTCAATAGTTTTTGTCATGAAACTAAAGTTGACGATACTAGAACTAGCGGTCCTCTTTACACATGGGCTAAGAAAAGCTCTTCAAATTTGTTCATGAGGAGACTCAATAGAGTTGTAATAAATTTGGAGTGGATGCAATTGTTTCATAGAGCGGAAGTAATGGTTGAACCCTTGGGGATATTAGATCACTGCCTACTTTTGATCAATCCACATTTACAAATGGACAAGAAGAACATCCCTTTTAGGTTTTTTAATTTTTGGAGCAAGGATCCTAGTTTGATTCTTGTTGTTGAACGTATTTGGAGTACAAATATAGTGGGCACTCCCATGTTTAGAGAGGTGACTAAACTCAAAATGCTAGAGAAAGAGCTAAGAGATCTAAATAGGAAGAATTTTTAAGACATAGCAAATATGGTGGCGATTGCTAGAGGTGTTTGGGAGGAGGTGCAAGTGCAAACCTCAAATCGTACAAATCCTTCGGAAGCAAATTGGGGAATGGAAAGGAAGTTGTTTAAGGATCTCTATTACCTTGGTAAAGTGGAAGAATCTTTTCTAAAACAAAAATCAAGACAAATTTGGCTCAAACTTAAGTATAGGAATTCCTCCTCCTCCTTTTAAGCTTTAAAGAAAAAGCACCAACGTGATAGAATCCAATCACTTATATTGAATGACGGATCTAGCATTTCAGAGAAGGAGAAGATTCAGGAGGTTGCTATCTCTTAGTTTGAAAGGTTGTTTTTAGTCAACTTCTCATCTTCTCTTGATTTGGGCCAGATTTCCTCCCTCGTTGAAGGGAAAATTGTAGAAGAATATTGGCATCTTTTGATGAAAACTATTGATAATAATGAGGTGAAGGAAGATTTATGGTCCCTTGCTAAAGACAAATCCCTTTGGTTGGATAGCTATGACACAAACTTCGTTAGATTAACTTGGCACATTGTGGGAAAGGAAGTTTGCTTAGTGATTAAAGATTTTTTTTGCTACGGGAAGGTTTTTGAAGTCCATTAACTCCACGTATTTGGGGTTGATTCCTAAGAATAGCACGCCTGAATCCCTAGCGAACTGTAGACCTATTGCATGTTGCAACACTCTTTATAAATGTGTTTCTAAGATTATTGCTAATTGCATTTAAAGAGTGTTGCCAAGACTAGTTAGAAAGGAACAAAGAGATTTTATAAAAGGGAAGTGAATTGTTGATAACATTTTAGTGGCTCAAGAGCTTATGTAAAGGTATCATAAGAGTTTACATGGTGCAAGATGTGCTAAGAAAATAGATATTATGAAAGCTTACAATCGTGTGAATTGGTGTTTTTTTTTTAGCATCTTCTTAAGGCTCTTAACTTCCCTCCTATGTTTATTAAGTGGATTGTGGAGTGTGTTACCACTCTAAGGTTTTCTTTGAGTCTTAATGGAGAACTTGTGGGTTATTTTGCTAATTCCTATGGACTTAGAGAAGGGGATCCTATCTCTCCCTATCTATTTGTGTTAGTGATGGAAATCCTATCATGTCTCCTTCGAAAATTGAGTTCTAACCAACCAACTCTTTAAACACCATTAGCATGGTAAGAAAGGAAAAATCAATCACCTTTGCTTTGTGGATGATCTTTTTATTTTCTTAAGGGGGCATGTAGACTCAGCTTCCTTTGTAAAATTGTGCCTTGATGAATTTTTCTTTCTATTACGACTAAAAGGAAGCGCTTCAAAGAGTAATATATTCTTTAGTGGAGTTAATTCTGATACAAAAGCTCAAATTATTTCCATTATGGGTTATCGAGAAGGAAATTTGCTGATTAAATATTTGAAGGTTCTACTTATATCCTTGCGACTCAAGCAATTAGATTGTCGAATCTTGGTGGAGAAGTTTGTATCTAGAATCAACAATTGGGAAACAAAACACCTTTCTTATGTAGGCTGTGTTTAGCTAATCAAAAGTGTTTTTTTCCCTATAGGTTTATTGGGCATCAATCTTCTTAATCTAAAGAGTATTCTTAAAGAGATGAACACAAAGATGAAGTGTTTTTTTTGGAATGGATTGGACACAGCTAGAGTTAGAGTAGAAGTAGTTTGGGATAGACTTATGCTCTTATCATAGAAGGTGGTTTGGGTTTTAAGGACATTACTTTATGGAATAAGGTAGCTTAGCTTAAACACATATAGCATCTATGTGTAGACAAGGACTGTTTATGGCCGATGTGAGTGAAGGATGAAATCCTTAAGGATATGAATTTTTGGGTTACATCAATATCGTCATAATGTTCATGGACTTAGTGGAAAATTCTACAAGCTAGAAGTTGCGCTAGGTCCTTATTTGATTGGTAAATAGGCGATGGGCAGAATATTTCCTTATCGTATGATACATGGCACCCAAAAGGACCGATTGCAAGTTGGATAGGGGAGAGAACCATTCATATGATTAACATGCCAAAGAATGTGAAGTTGAGTTCTATAATCGGTGTCAATAGATGGAATTGGCCAGTAGGGTGAGTGTGGGATGATGTTGGCTTGGATCTTCCTCAATCTATGACACTAAGAGTAAATGCAGTAGACACATTTGTTTGGAAAGCACACACCAACAAGGGCTTTTCTATTAAAGTGGCATACGAGCTCCTTAAGAATACGAGGTAGAATGTTTTATGGCACAAAGTGGTATGGAATAAAGCAAACATTCCCCACCACTTTTTCATTCTCTAGTTAGCTATAAGGGAAGGACTTCTCACCTAAGACAAGCTCCTTAATTGCGGTATCATTAGACATAATCGTTGTTACTTATGTGCTATGGAAGAAGAAAACCATTAGCACATTTTTTTGACATGTGACTACGTTAAAGAGATTTGGGCGGAACTTTAGTTAACTAACCTACCAGCTATGGTTAACTATGTTTCATCACTATTGTTGATTCCTTTTGTTGAAGCCTTCAAAAGGCATGGATCTATCAGATGGAGAAAACTTCCAACAGTTTCTTTTTACCTTATTTGGAAAGAAAGGAATTCTAAATGTTTGGGGAATCATCCTACCCCAGCTTTTGTGTTAGCTAGGATCATTTTGTCATTTATAGATGTAATAGTTATAGTGAGCTTTATTATGCTTAGTTAAGTTGTCTATCCACAATCTTTTGTTTTGTCTTTTGTGGATAGATAACTTAGCTTTCTTCTACACATCCTAGCTTTTTCTTCTTACATATATATAATACAAAAATCTGGGGAGCTTCTTCATTGGGCTCTGTTTCTCAGATAAATGCGAAGCAAGGGCAACAGCAACAGAAACAGCAGTGATCCATTACTCATACTTAGCATGGCTAAGGGCAATTACCTTATGTTGATATTTAGAGAAGCAAGCAAAGGGGTAGTGTTTTAGGTGTGATCAGCCTTTTTCTCTAACACACAAATGCCTTGATAAATTGATACTAGTTGTTATGTTGGAAGAAGAATCAGACGCAGTGGAAGGAGAATGGGAAGTGGTTGGGGCAGCTCAGGATGTGCATTTGCTTGATCAGGGTGGGGAAATGCACAGTTCTAGTTTGGAATTTTTTTTGTTGGCAATGAAGGTGTTTGCTGGGCTGCAAACTAGGAAGTTTCAAAGTATGATGCACAAAACTCCTGTCTCTATAATGATTGATAGTGGAGCAATTCATAATTTAATATCAAGGTCTCTTGTAGAGTTCCTTAATTTGCGTGTTAGTGCTATTGGTATGTTTAAAGTTACTCTTGGGGATGGGTACAATATTTCTTCTAGTGGAATTTGTAGAGATATTAAATTTTATGTTGGTGTGATTGAGGGAACAATAGATTGCTGTATATCAAATTTGGGTAGAGTGGATATTATTCTTGGCATTGCTTGGTTGGGCACCTTGGGGGAGGTCAAAATTGATTGGCTGAACATGATGATGAAAATTTCTGCAAAAGTGGGTATACAAGTATTAATCGAGGATCATAGCATATCTAAATATGCAATTTCTTTAAATCTTCAAATAAATTGTGTGAAGAGGAATTATGTACTTTGCTGTAGATGTATTTGAGGAAAATTCACGTTTGCTGCCATTTGGACCAAGGGATCATTGAATTCCTCTTAAATTTGGCTGTGGATTGACTAATGTCAAGCCTTATCATTATGCTATTGCTTAGATTAATGAAATAGAAAAGATGGTCCATGACATGTTAAACGCTGGAAATATAAGGACTAGTACTAGTCCCTTTTCTAGTTTGGTTATATTGGTAAAAAGAAAAGATGGCTCTTCGAGGTTTTATGTGGATTATAGGGCTTTAAATGAGACTACAATATCGTATAAGTATTTGATTTTAGTTGTCGAAGAGCTCTTGGACGAGTTTCATGGAGCTACAATTTTTTTTAAGATTGATCTTCAAGCCGGTTATCATCAAGGCCATTAGGAATTTCTTGTAATGCCTTTTGGTCATGCTTATGCAGCTGTTGTGTTTCAAGCTATTATGAATGATTTATTTTGCACATACTCTGGTGTTTTGTGTTGGTTTTCTTTGTTGATACTCTTATATATAGTGTTGATTTGGGTTCTCATTTGGTGCATTTGAAGATAGTTCTCCAATTGTTACGCGAGAATCATTTTTCAGCCAGCAAGAAGGAATTTACCTTTGGCCAAACTTCTCTTGAATATCTTGGTCATATTATTTCGGCCAATGGTGTGAGTATGGATCCTTCAAAGTTGAAATGTGTTTTGGAATGGCCTGTTCCAACAACTTTGAGAGGTATTCGTGGCTTTTTTGAGTTATTGAGTTATTTTAGGTAGTTTATTAAAAACTATGGTAAAATTGCTTGATCATTGATGGATCTTTTGAAGATAAAAGGTTTTAATTGAAAAGCAATTGTTGCTTTTCAAATGTTGAAGAATGCTTTGGTTTCTGTCCTGGTTTTGGCAATGCCCAATTTCTCTCAACAATTTGTTGTTGAGTGTGATGCTTCAAGGTGGGGAATAGGGGCTCTTCTGCAGCAAAATAGCTAGCCAATTGCAGACTTTAGTGAAGCATTGTTGGATAAAACACTTGCTAAATCCACCTATGAAAAAGAATTAATAACTCTTGTCTTGGCTATAAACCATTGGATACCATATTTGTTATGACGGAAGTTGTAAAATCAGATCAATGATGCTTGAAATATTTGTTGAGGCCACGAGTCACAAGTCCCCAGATCAGCAGAATTGGCTTTCTAAACTGCTTGGGTCTGACTTTGATATTCAGTGCAAAAGTGGGCATGATAACATGGCAGCTGATGTACTTTCACAGGTGTATGATGAGCTTGAATGTGGAGCCTTATTGGGTCCAATCTGGATGGATTTATCAGAGATAAAGAAGGCTGTTGATCTTGATCTGTTGTTGGCTTCTAAGGTCAAATTATTACAGGAAGGGAAAGATGCTTGTCGTGGATTTCATTTAGTAAATGGTATGCATTTTTATTGTAAGATGCTGGTTGTTCCTTCTTCTAGGTGGCCCCATATTTTTTTGCATGAGTTTCAGTTTGCCCCTTCGGGTGGGCATTCTGGTTTTTTGAAAACTCAGAAGACCAGAAGAACCACTGCAAATGTGTATTGGATTGGTCTTAAGAAGGATGTTGAAAAGTTTGTAGCCACTTGTGCTATATGTCAAAGACAAAAATATCAAACTTTATCCTCTGCTGGTGTTCTTTCACTGTTACCTATTTCCAATGCTGTTTTGGATGATATTTTGCTGGATTTTGTTGGGTGATTGCCAAAATCTGAGGGATTTGATCTGGTTTTGGTAGTGGTGGATAGATTTTCCAAATACAACCATTTCTTATTGACTAAACATCTTTATACGGCCAAAAGTATTGTTGAATTGTTTTTTCGCGAGGTGCTTCATGTCCATGGAATACCTAAGATTTTTGTTAGTGATTGTGACACTGTTTTTGTGAGTAATTTTTGGCGTAAATTATTCCAACTACAAGGTATTCATCTTCATTTTAGTACTACATATCATTTGGAAATGGATGGTCAAACGGAAGGTTTGAATAGATGTTTAGAATGTTATTTATAGTGTTTTGTCCATGATCAATGAAAGCAATAGGCTCAATGGATTCCATGAATAAAGTTTCATTATAATACTTTTTATTATGTTTCTTCTAAATTGACATCTTTTGAAATAGTATATGGACGCTCTCCTCTAATCATTGGTTTGTTAGCGGATAGGGAGGTGGCTCATTTGGCTTTAAGGTAAGCATTACGCTCCCTTGATGAACTGTTGCTTCAGTTCAAGTATAATTTGGCTTATGCTCAATCTCTTAGTTGTTCTAAAGCTATTGAACATTGTCTATGTCAAATTTGCTGTGGGTTTGGGTATTTCTCAGACTTTGGCCTAGTTTGCAGCAACAATTTACTTCTGAGACTTGTCCGGAGTTGTCTCCTCGTTTTTTTGGCCCCTTTCAAATTGTTGAGAGGGTGGAGAAAGTTGCTTATTGCCTGCAATTGCCTTCCTACTGCCATATTCATCTGATGTTTTGTGTTTCTATTCTTAAGAAGGCAGTGGGCTCTTTTTCCTGTTTCATCTGAATTGCCCTCTGATCTGTTCTTTGATGTTGATGAAACTGCCTATGTCCCTTTTGCTGTATTGGGCTAGTGTCTTCGCCTTGAGGGTGCTACTGAAATTCCTTAACCGCTAGTCCAATGGCAAGGTCAATATCCTATGGAAGCTACTTGGATTGATACTTCTTTTTGCTTACAATTCCTTGAGTTCGTCCGTGACAAGATCATTCTTTTGGAGGGCAATTGATCAAATACGGACAGTGCAAGCTCCTATTGCAAATGTTTTTAGAAGAAGGGGTAGTGAGAGGGGAGAAGGAAGTGGGAATTAGTGGGTGCGTGATGTGTTTTGCGCTGTAGTAGTAGTACTGTTGCTGTACATGTTATGTTTTGTGTTGTGTGTTGTTTTGTTGAATGCTGTGGTAGTAATTGAAGGAGGAGTCGTGTGGAGTAGTAGGTGCAAGAGTTAGAAGTTAGTGTATAGTATTATGGTAGCACCAAAGGGGTTGGTTTAGTGAAATGTTGGCTTAGCTGATGTGGCAAGTCTTGCTAAGTTGGCATGATCTGGATTATTCTATGGGAGATATAAATACTGGGGGAAGGCAGTTCAAGGAAGTTAGTTGGAATCTTAGAAGAGAAGAATCCGTGGCTTGGCTGAGCATGTGCTTAGGTATTTCCGAAACTTTAACTTCTGGACTTGATTTTCTGTGCATTTGACCCTTCATCCTACCATAAGAGAACCTATTTATAGACATTCCAAGCACTAGATAGCAACGATTATTAATGCACCAATCCTAACTACCAACAATGTTAATTGTACGACTTACATCATTAATTACTAACTAAAGGCTAATTACATTTCAAACTAACCAATTAATCAAAGATCTTCCAACACTCCCTTTCAAGCTATGGAATGTATATTTTTCATTCTTGGCTTGGTAGAGGTCAATTCAAAGGATTTTTTTTGATAAGATTTTGCTCAGAATATCATCTTCTTGATCCTTAGTAGGTGTATAGGTCAATTAAAGAGGAATGCTTTGCTATGATGTAATGTTTATGGTGAAAATCCTCTCTCTTATTATTAGTGAAAAGTGAAAAGTGAAAAGTTAAGGATACACAAGAATCAAATAATGAAAATTGAGATGGCTTAAACGCTTATGCGATAACATTACATTAGACTCTAACATAGCTTATAAGGACAATTTAGACTTACAAAGAGGATTTGAATGTTCTACTTATGAAAGGTAGTATGGGTAATCTTTCTCAACATTATCTATCATCCTCCTGAAGATAGGTCTTGAAATTCACAATGAGGAGAGAAAATTATTTGACAATGCATATCCCTTACAACTTGCTCATAGATAATAAATTGTATTTTAATTAAGGTACAAATAAAGTTTGAGTGCAACTTCCTTAGGTGCATGCTAACCCTTGTCCTTTAGTCGAAGCCAGGTTTACATTGGCAACCAACACACTCATATAAACTTATTGCATTGCTCATACGATTCAAAGTACTTTAGAGAGTTGTCCATATGATTTGATGTATCGATGATCTACACATGTTCATTTCAGAACATGGAAGAGGAAGCATGATTACCTTTATGAGTAGTGGAGACTGATGAACTAATACATAGTGTTTTGTTCACTTTTGCACCATGTGCTTGATTTAATATTTTTCTAGAGAATTTCGACTTGACAGTTGAAGGCCTTATGACTGTCATTTTTGTTGCCTTTGTTGTGATTACATATTTGGAGTCAAGGGTTTTTGAAGGTGACCAAAAAGATTCGACGAAAACTGGGCAGTCCCATTTGGAGAATGACCCCCTTGTGGCAGTCCATTCCTAGATGCTTTTCATACTGAGGCGTTGTGGGAGATGCCTGCCTGTAGGGTCCGGCTTGCTTCTCGCCTGAAAGAACTGCTTACTAGCTAACCGGACCTTCCCAGCTACTAGATCGCTCTAGTGCTATGGACCCAAACTTACATTTGGTTTTTGCAGTTTTTTGGGGTTTCTTCCACCGTCCTAGAATTTTGTGGCTCGGATTTTAGTTAGGAATGACTATGCTTGATACGATGAAGAAATATACAATAGGATTATTTTTCAATCATACATAAAATCGTACATAAGAGGACACATATATGATGGTTGTAACATGATTGGTAGCAATAAATTATTAATGCACTTTAAGCGGAAATTATTAATTGACCAATCTTAACTACCAACAATATTAATTTTACCAATTTATATCATTAATTACTAACTTAAGATTAACTACATTTCGTGCAATAACCAATAAATCCTACAGCTTCCAACAAATCTCAATACTCAAGAGTTCTATTATTATTAATTTATTACTATTATTTTAAACTTGATATATTGATAATATTAAAGAGATTGGACTAACAGAAAGTAAACTGAATAAGTTTTAATGGCAACTATAGTTACCAGTTGAGATTAAATTTTAAATAATCTAAATAAGTAGTCTTGGTCATGGAGATTTAGACCTAACTAGATATTCACTGGCCAGTGAGTTTAGGAGTTGCTATCTTAAATATCCGGCTATTGCTTAAGAGTTTTTCTCTCTCTTTTTGCGCTTGATTTAATCGGGCTACTAATCTGTTGACTATCTGAAAAGTCATATATTGATGGCAAAAATGTATATTCTTGGAAATAAAACCAAATCGAGGCTAATGATTTTTTTCCCTGCATGTTCTTATATATGAAGAATTAAAACTTTGCAATTATTCTTATATGAAAGTGAAAATCTGGTCATGTAGTTTGGTCCAATCCATCACTGATAATTGCTTGACTGTTATATTATCAAGCAGTGACTCTTGACTTATTTTAATCATGGTATGCTGGGTACATGTTGGGTTGGTTTTTTTTCGGCTGGTTCTTGTTGCTGCTGTTGTTGTCAAGCATATTGTTCTTTAATCGCATTAGTTGTCACCTATTCTGAGGAGAGTAACTTCAGTGGTGATTATCATTTATCATCTTTCTGTCTAAGGCAGTGCTATCAAAAGTGAGCACCTTATTGCTTAGAGCGATGAGGTGAAGTGAGGCAGACTAGTGTGCCTTGCAGTTAGCTAGCTGAGGTGACCTGGAAAAGGCGCTCACCTTTTCATCCAAGGCACAAATGCGCAAGCACCCAAGCAAAATGTCAGCAAAATTGTATGGTTGATGGAATTTTTTTTTTCTTTTTGAGTATTTTATGTGATATAAAATAGCAAATGATAAGATGAATTGTGCTAATGAACTTAAATATCATGTTCTCATGTCACCTACCCCATTGCCAGCCAATTCTCATAACATAACATGTAATATGACTTGTTTAATCAACTCCCATTTCAAGTTTTCCATGTCACCTACCCCATATCAAGCTGTCCCTTATAATCTGGTTTTTTCTTTAAACTGTTATTAACTCAATCGTGGTTCGAAATTGGTAGCTTCTTTTATTCCATTCTTAAAATTTTAATATTCATCTATCTTTAAAGTTTCATTTTTACTCATTACCTTTATTATTTTTTAAATTGGAAAGCCAAAATAAACTCCTATTTATGTTAATCATAATATTTGAAGCTGTTGATTTTTTATTATTAAAATTTTGTTTCTATTCTACAGATAAAAAAATATTTTCTATTAAGGATAGTACATCTCAAATTCTTTTAGATTACATATAATATGTAGTAACAAAATTAATCACATTATGGGGAATATGATATAGCATTTTGAGTATTTGCTGTTAAATTTATGCTTGTTCCTATTAACTTTATGGATTGTGCCTTTGATTACCAAGGCATGTGCTTTTCTGTGCTTCTTGCCTTAGGTAATTTTAAGGCTATGCCCCTTGAGTGTGCCTTTCGCCTTTGGCTGCATTGATTTAGAGTCTGCCAGTTAGATCACATTGCTTTGAAAGAAACACAGAGACAATCGCAGTATAGCGCTTATTCTAAATACTTGTAAGCTGGATGGGTGTGCTTTGTATCGTTATTTAACGAGTTGCTGCAGCCTCTGCCCCACGTTCTTAACTGAGTTTTTATTTACTTTATTTTATTTTTTAATAATTCGTGAATTTTTCTGTGTGCTATCTTAACTTGTGTTTCCCTACATTTGCAGTGAAAAATAATCACTACACCAGACATCTAGCAAAAATCTTGATTCACTTGGCATGGTGTTTGCAAGATTCAATATCTACTACTGGAGTGCCGTCTTTGGTCTTTCATAAGGCCATTAATGCATTGTATATTTCAACCGTGTTTCTGAAACATGTGATCGAAAATGCCAAAAGTGAGAATTTGGAAGAGTTATACCTATCCATCGATGAAAATGAACCCATACCTGAGCATTATAAAATAGGTAATTTGGACTAATTTAAGTCTTTGTTCTAATGTTGAATATCATGGTATAATTTTTCAGTGATTCTGTTTTTTGCCTCAATTTTGTATCTCATGACTCATTCTCTAGTATTAATAGATTGTTCAATTTGCAGCATTTTGTTGAGTATGATTCTAGAATTGCTAAAGTAGGCTGTTCTTCTCTTAAATGGATAAACCATATGCAAAAGGGTTTATTCCCTTTCACTTTGTAGTTTTTTGGGGTGGGGTGGGGGGTGGGGGTTGGTGGGGTGGGAAGAAATCTGAATAGAAAGGGAAAGGAAGGGAGGGAAAAAGAAGATATTGATTGTGTGGAACCATTTTGATAAAATATTCATATATTTGATATTTGTGTTGATATATCTGTACTTTGGGTTATTTATCTATTAGTACATGAAAAAAAGATATTTTCCCCCTTAAAAATGATGTTGAATAAGTTTGCAGTTCACATCGAATTCAGTATGTTTTGATGATAATCAATTTATAATATTATGTTTATGGCTCACATCATACTTGATCCAAAAACGAATTAGCATATGGAATCATGGTTGGCTAAATGAGAACTCACCAAAACAACCTAACCATGGACAAACTCCTATGTGGGGGGTCATTTCCACAAACTCATGCTACTGCTGCAGTAAGGAAGAAGAATCAAGTGCTTATTTGTTGATTTTTCTTGATGTGTTAAATTTAAATCATTTATGGCATTAGCTGTATGATGTCATCATCCCCTAAGTCCCTAATTTGATGGAAACAAGATACTAACCTTGCTTTGATGGGTTTAAGCCAGAACACCACTATGGAGCGAGTATGCTCTAGTGTTTGACCAGAATGTTAATCAAGAGTTTAACTGGCATGTTACTGGATGCTAGATTGGGGTTTTGACTGTGCAATTCGACTATATCAGCTCTATTGCCATATGGTTTGGCATCATACGTAGCTAAACTTTCATACTTTCAAATAACTGGATCCAGGAGGATATGGTCTATCAATTAGGTTGAGGACTAGCTTGATGTTCAAGAATGGAGTTATGATGATTGTTTTAGGAATGCCTTTTATAATAGGAAATGGACAAATTTTGTTATCTATTTCATATGTTGTGCATCTATGGTGATATTGTCAGATTTACTGTTATCAATCAGTTGGGGAAAGTGGCCAGTGGGGATTCAGAAGCTTATAAAAATATGCTACTATGATCAGTAATAATACAAGCAAGAAGTTATTCATGTTTTAGTCTAAAGTAGTTAAAGAGTAGACAGTTGTGTAAAAGATCAAAAGGCTTTAGAAAAACCTAATTTCACAAACATTAAATCAACCATAGGTATATCATGTGTTGTGACTAGATCACAAACCAGGTTTGACAACAACAATGTTAGGAATAGCTTAGGGATATCTTTTATCATTGGCATAAAATTTATCTTGTTATTTTGTGATCTTATGCATCTGAGGAGGTATTATTAGATTTGTTGTTATATATTAATGAGGGAATATAGGGATTCAAAAGCTTATAATTTATGAGATTAGTCTGAAAGTAGTTTCCAGATTGTTTAGTATTTTATAAGGTCGGCATGTTTTCTTTATGAGTTTGTTGTTTCTTTGGCAAGTTCTCTGCCGCTTTTTATACAAATTATCATGGCCGTGAGTAGATCCATTACCTGAGCCTACGACATAATGTAGTTATCTAAGCGTACTTGCTTACTTCATTTAGTCTTCTAGTTGAACTTGATAGAGATATTACATTTGCAAATGGGTGCTGTCTCTGGACACTTCATTTGAATATAAATTCTTGTTTCTATAAACAAAGTGTATATTAGGAACTATTAAAAGCATTTGGAGTAGATACGGGGCCTCAACTGAGATTTTCCTGTGCAGATCAAAACATTGAAAATCTTCTCATCCACAGTGTGTTTAGCTTTATTGGTCATGTGGATGTAAGGTACAACTTTGGTTTATGTAAATTCTTCCAATCAAAATGTTTCCTATATTGTTCTGTTTACAACTATGTTTTTTTCCTCTTTTTTCCATGCAAGTCCAAAGAAGTATATCCTACACCAGGAGCTGCTAAATTTCATTCTCATCGCAATGTCGACTCAGCTGCTTTCCTGTCCATCTCCAGGACTAAAAGATGTGAATCCTTTCCTTGATGCTGCAATGATTCAGGTTAGTTGTAAATTATACTTCAATTCCATCCGTGTTCTCAAAATTCTCTCAAGCTGTTAACCTATTAATTCAATTTGCAGGATAGTTCTTTGGTATGTCTTGTGGTGAGGAGACTTCTGCAAAATTATCTTATGGAGACACATATTCCATTTGGTGGAGCATCTTATTCTGCATTCTCAGAAGATAAAGATGCTGGTGTTCTTCAGAGAGTCAGTTCTGCTGCTGGTATCTTGATTTCTTTTTAATTCCATTGTGTTATTTTCTTGTTCGCTCTGTCTTATACCTATGTGAACATGAACAGGGCTATCCTATCTGCACTCCTCTATGAAGACTTAGAATGGCCAAGGATTGATGGCTTATCCTGAGTAAATTGTTAGTTTCTCTTTGAAAACTTAGAATGGCCAAGGATTGATGGCCTATCCTGAGTAAATTGTTAGTTTCTTTGGGGGTTTTTTTCCATGGTCTTGTCATATCCACATTAGTCAATGTCTTTGTGAATTTGGTGCCAGTTTACACATGTACGTGCCCATAGATTAATAAAACGGGTTGTGTTGCATTTAGTGTCAAGGGGTCTGGTCAGCCATTGTCGTTTATGGGCCATTTATCTTTGGTTGAGTGGCTAATGTTGATGACCTGCTGTATTTTAGTGGAGTTTAATGCCAGCATGCTTGAGGAATCATATATCTTATGTTGTCTCTTGCCTTCTTTTATATTCCCTATCGCATACTTTTTAGATAAAAGAAAATGCATTTGTCTTTACCTGCTGTTTTCTAACTGAGTTCAAATGATGATGCTATAGTTGAGCAGCATGCCAGCATGCTTGTGTCATTATGTATTTCTGTTTATTTTCTTTTTTCTTTCTATAAAATCACTATTGAATGATGTTTGGATAAAACTAATGCATTTTTTCCTCCATCTAAGGATAGCAAATTAACTAAACCTTTGTTTCTCTCAGTATGTCTACCTAATTATTTGAGTATCTATGTTGTGTGTCCCTATGGGCTATCTGGCATCAGTCTTCTTTGTTCTGGCTGCCATTTGACCTTCCTATTTCTGTACATTTTGACTGTCAACTTGAAATTTCATTCCATAGGTGGGCAGCCTAGTGGTGAGAGGATGATGTGGGTCTGTTGAAGTCCCAAATTTGCCTCTCCTGTTGGAGAAAACTGTGCTGAACCTGGAGGGTGATTCTTGCAGGCTGGGCCACTCCCTCCATGGTTTGGCAAGGACCAGTGCTCCCAAGGGTTCCTGCCTTTCACAGGTTTCTGGCACAAAAAGATTGTCCAACTTGGTAATGGCCGAGTTAGACATGGGTTTATTTTTTCAATAATGCCAATGTTGAATCAAGTTGAGCTGCAGCTTCTTACCATATCATAATCTTAGGATGAGTTGGATTATGTTAGAGGATCAGATTGAAATAAATTTTGGGGCTTGTTTGTAAGAGAACTCAACAATCTCTTAGTTAGGGCTCATTAAGAGAGATTCCTCTGATCTTTTGAGAGGGCTCAATTTTAGATAGAACCCTACATTTTTGTAGATAACAAATCTTTTTTTTTTTTTCTTTTTTGTGTTTTTGAGTGTGATGGCGGCCCCGCACCACATGGGGTGGGTGGGGGGTTGGGTGGTGTGGGTGGGGTTTGGAGAACAGGATTTGTTCTTTTCTCATCATTTTGTTCCACATATAGTTCCACACAAGATCATGGCAGTTGTCTATGCATGTAATGCACTACCCTATTTTCTCTATTATTCTAACACATCAATATCCCTTAATGGGTGCCCCTAACTCTTCTAGACACAATACACATCATTGCTACACATCGCCTTCTGCACTTCACAGCTACATAACTATCTTACAAAAATCAAACATGACATTGCAAATACATGTTTTTTTTTAATGTGGAAAACAAACTTGGTTACTCTTGTACATCTTTTCTATTTTTATTATTAATACATTACCAACCTTACCCAAAAAACATTGCAAATACACAAAATGCCGCACTTACACACACTCTGCACAACATTCGATTATTATTCTTCTTTTCTAGTGCAGATATACATGCAAATGCATGTGAATTTTTTCTTGCACTAGATGTAACATTTACTCCCCCCTTTGAAACTGTGCTTGACCTCATGCGCAAAGTTGGGATATCTTCCGTGCACATAATCGATGCAAAACTGTTAAACTGGACTTGCAAATTTTCCTTTTTGGAAGGAGTCACCACCGAAAAGTCTATCCAGTAACAATTCATATTCCTTGGCGAGAGGCCAATGAAATGGGGTGGATTGCTACGCGTGTGGCACAAAAGCATTATGCCTAGACATTCACTGATTTTATGGCTTATTGTGCAAAGGAAACTGCTAACCATTCATAAGTTGTATAATTGGGGATTTGATTGACACAAACTGTTGCTACTTGTGTTTGGATGGAGCAGAGAATCATGACCTTTTGTTTTTACTGTGCCTTATGCATGGAGAAGAGTATTGAAGAGGCCACTGTATGGATTAGTTACAGACCATTGGAAGCTTTTGGTCAGGAAAACATCCCTACTTTTTGCTACTAATAGGCCACTGAATGCAACCCATAGGAAAGCTTTTGCTATGGGCTGCTATTTTCTATTGAGAGAAAGGAATAGAAGAAGAGTGAGAGAACCTGCAATTTCTTTTGATACATATTACTTAATGTTGTATTACTTAATTGACTGGCCATTTTATCGAACTAAGTATCCTTTTTATTTTCATACTTAGTTCAATTTTATAGGTTTCATGGTGTGCTTTTATTGTACATCCATTGTGTACATAAAGAAATGAAATATATCTCACATTATCCAAAAAAAATTTTGGATATACTTGCTTAGCTTGCAAGCTGCTGTTGTCTGTACAATTTGGTCCAATCTTATCTTATTTCTATGTTTGATAGATGTTCATTCAACTTCTTGGAACCATTTGGGACACTACTTCCATGATAAGAATCGTCATCCCAAATCAATACTTGCTTAGCTTGCAAGCTGCTGTTGTCTGTACAATTTGGTCCAATCTTATCTTATTTCTATGTTTGATAGATGTTCATTCAACTTCTTGGAACCATTTGGGACACTACTTCCATGATAAGAATCGTCATCCTTTAATAATTCAATACAATCACTACAGTTTTGAGGATTTAGAGAAAGAGGCAATGGACACAAGTTTCCATGTGAAAGCTGTAGACACTTGAAAATTCCCTGCCTTCATTTTCATATTATGACCATTGCTTATGTTCTGTTTTACTTCTGCAACCCCTGGCTGAAATCAGTCCCACCATCAAACCATCCCATGTTTTCGCCGCCTTCGTTCACCTGTCCTTGCTCCTTGCGCTGCTTTAAGACTTCCCTGGTCAGATTCACCAATTTTAGTGCCATCTGTTGTTGTCTTTGTCCAGTCTCCTAGCGTGTTTGAGCTTCCTTGTACATAGCTGAATAGGCTTCAAATTGCTACTGAAGCAGCTTCCATTCGTCCTTGAATCATGACTTTGACATCAAATATTACAGGATCAAGTTGGAATAAATTTTACTACTTGATATGGAGAGAATCCCACCATCTTTTGTTTAGCACATGCCAAGAGGAAGCCCTACAATCTCTTCGAAGGGTTAAATTATAGAAAGAGCCTCAAATCTGTTTAGAAAACAAATCCGAAATTTTCTTATCTTTGAAAATAGGGCATACAATTTTCTGTTCATTTTTTTGCACATATAGTTCCAGGCAGGATCATGGCAGTTATCTCTGCATGTAACTGCACTCCTCTATTTTCTCTGTTATTCTGACAAATCAATATCCCTTAATAGATGCCCTTAACTTCCCTAGACACAATATTGTCACTACACATCACCTTCTATACTTATGCAGCTATGTCACTATCTTACACAAATCACATGCAACACTGCAAATACACAAAGCAATGCACTTGGACAGACTCTACACACAACAACATTTAATTTTTTTTTTTTTCCTTCCTGTAATGCATATACATGCTAACACACAAGAATTTTTACTTGCACTAGATGTAACAGATTGCATAAAAATTGCAGCATTTATTTCCAACCCCAAAATGGCACAGAGAAGCATTGTAAGCATTGTCCCTTTGTAGCTGAATTATAAGTGTTGTAATTGCAATTACAGTGGCTTGGCAGCATTCCATTTCCCCCAATGGAAAAGGTGCCTGAATCATCTTGCATTAATTTTCCTGTTGATGAAGTTGTGCACATTTAATGATGTACTAGCCTACCTTATTAACCAATATCCAGGTGCCTGCATCCTTGTATTGAATAATACCAAGGAAGGATATCATCCACTGAGGCTGGATCCCAAAATAATTTTTTGGTGGACTAACATTAGTTTAATTGTCAGAATTGGCAGTCTCTGGTGCATTAGTTGCTCATGTACTTCATAGTTTTACTTTTCATATTTATGCATTATTCTTGCCAACTGATGAAGTGTTAGTCCTCAAAGAGTTGGTAGAATCAAGTCTAGTTGAACCATGAACAATTACTTCATTCCCTTAGCATGAAAGGATTATGCATGTTTTAGCATATGTATGTCTCTATGAGTGTACTTTTTGAAATTTTAATCCTTCAGACAGAAATAAGGGTCTTTTTGCTGATAAAACTTTTGGGTTGGTTTTGATGCTTGCCATGCAGCAAATTTTGTCTTGTCACCATTAAATTACTTTGTCAACACAAAGGTTGGAGGACGAAGAAGTGCATTATCAGAATGCAGTCTGTTCGCATTGCTTGTTCTCATCCATTATCGTAAATGTTGTCAGAGGGATGACTTCATAACAGAAAGAAGTGATAGTAATCCTGCTACAGAATCTCTCTCAAAGGATGGCACATATTTGTATGACAACCCCTACAGCAAGGCTTTAGAAAATTCAAGGGACCTAGAACGTAATATCATTTTTCAAATATGCTTTTTCATCAGAGTATCACAATCTTTCATAACAGAATCCTATTTGCAGTTAATCGTGCATCAGATATTGAGGATAATGCATCCTATGGGCAATTGGTGAGGGTGCCTTTTGCCACTCTATTTGACACCCTTGGAATGTGAGTATTTTCCAAATTTGCTTTGAACCCTTGGGATTTTTTCATTTCGCTTCAGCTGCCTGTCTTGTGGTGAAAAGAATGATTAGAGTTTCTTTGCTGCTTTGATAACAAAAGATATTTAGTCAGTGCCTCTGTACTCTTATATTATAGGAACATGACATTGCTAAAATTATATACAACACTGATACTAAGTATGCCTGATAGCTCATGTGGTCTTTAGTGCCATTGTAGGTGAATGCAGGAGACTGCCTCATGTGGGCTTGTATGGGCATGCGTGTGCACGCATGTTCCTGTTGTGTCTGACTTGTGTGTGCTAGTTGCTGTTTGTATATATAATGTATGCATATGTTTGTTTATGCCTGTGCATGTCTTTCTGCATATGTGGATGTCTTTCTGCATATATTTTATCTATCCCTCTTCTTTCTGAGGATTGGTTTTACAGGTGTCTGGCTGATGAGACAGCCGTGCTATTGCTATACTCATTACTGCAGGGGAACTCAGCCTTTCTGGAGTATGTATTGGTTCGAACAGATGTTGATACCCTGGTAGGTGAAATCCTTTTCAGGGTGTTATTTACCCACTTTAAAAAAAAATAATAATAATTAAGTATGCAGGATAAATGGTTTCTTGGTTCATCTAAGTAACTTTATTTCTCTGTGAGCACCAAGTTGTTAAATTTTTTAGGAAGATGATTGCATTTGTGTCTTCTCCTTTATATTTGTTCTGGTAATTATGATTGCATTGTATTACATTGCCTCTCCACTTCACATTATGGAAGTCACAGTGATTCTGGTTGTGTTAGGTTTTCTTCAACAATGAAAAAAGTAGTTTGAGTTGGCCTAGGCAAAAAAGAACAAAATAATTTGAAGATTTTCAAGCTCATGTTAGCTGCTATATCTTGCTCACTCGCTTTCCAGCTTTTGCCTGTGTTAACTTTCTGTGGTTAAAACTACAGTTAATGCCGATTCTGGAGACATTATATAATGCTTCAAAGAGGAGCGCCAATCATATTTACATGCTGCTGATTATACTTCTCATACTTAGTCAGGATCCTACATTTAATGCAACCATTCACAAACTGGTAAAGTCTGTCTTATGTCTTAGGATTAATCTTCTTATTTGGACTTTGGTTTATGAAATCATCACTTGACTGAACAGATGCTGCCAAGTGTTCCATGGTATCAAGAAAGGCGCCTTCATCAGACATCACTTGGTTCCTTGATGGTCATCATTCTGATAAGGACCGTGAACTACAACCTTTCTAAATTGCGGGTTTGTCTTGAAAAGAGTACAACTTGTGGCTAGTTTATATTTTCTTAGAAATTACTGAGCTTACTGTATGGTTGGCATATTTTACTTGATTTATTTTGATGTCAGTGAGACAGAATTTGAGAATTTCTGTTTTTGCCTTTAAACTGCTGGTACTTAGGAGAAACATTGCTAGATATCAAGGGCGCATTTGGTAAAACTGGTTTCTGGTCTGGTGTTTGGTAATTTTTATTATTTGCTTCAAATTTGTTTTGGTTGCTGAAAATTTGTTTAACAAAATTGTTTAAATATTTTTTAAAGGAAAATGAGGCTAGAGTTTCCTATTTTGTTAATTTAAATTAGATAACATGTTCTTCCTTATTTATTATTTCCATCCAGCTTTCTCCCTGTTTATTGAAGTTTTCATACATGACCTCTGAGCAATGCCTAATTTATTTCAATTAAATTTCAACTTGGTCTCTACTGCTTCTTGTAATGTCTACCAAAATCGTGATTGATCTGAAACTATTGACATATGTATAGCATGCATCTGCTGCTTCTTTAACACACAATTATGATAAACAAGACAGTTGCATACCCTGAAGAAATGGCAAAGAATTTGCTAACTTATTAAGTCATTACTGAAAGAGCATAATTTTTTCACTTATTCTTTTAGGTGGTTTCATGACAAAATCCATATGAACAAGTTCCCATTTCCATTCAGGATTAAAAACAGTTGTTGTCCTCTTGGTCTTTAATATTATCTTTCACCTCTGACAGGTCATACATTGAGACATGTATTTAGCAATGTCCCTTTTCAATCTAGACCACCAAAACCGTAATTTCAAATCCATGGACATCTTATTGCTCTCTGGATTAATTGATTAAGCTGAACTATGAGCTTCTTCTAAAATTGTCATTGGAGAATTGTGGCAGCCAGAATAAAAACCCTTATGTGAAATACATGTCTATCTTCAATTTCCATCTACATACTCAACCGACCTCCCCAAACACTTCCATAAATTTAAACAGTGTTAATTATAGACATGCCTGGTTTGTGGGAGAGAGATGAAGGGCAGGAGTTTGTGGACGTTGGTTAGGTATAGATGGAAATTTTTAACAATGTCCTTGATTGATACATGCAGTTTTATCTTAATTATCGAGAAAACCTCTACTTTGAATGATTTATTGGGCATTTTGTTTGTTAACAAGGTATAAAGGTATAACTTTAATTCCTTTAAATTTCTGGTGTTTCTAGGCAAATTTCACTTTTGAAATTGGAAACTTGTCTGTGAAATGGGATTTGATTAAATTTATTTTGGGGAATGACGGGATGTGTTAGGCCTTTTCTGATTTACCACTTTCTTGACATGTCCAACTTTTTCTCTCACCTCTTATTTCTAGGTGATTATGGATATACTACAACACTAAAGCTTATTCCCACTGCATAGGATATGTTATATGGATCTTATTTCGTCACCGTGCTCTGTCATGGATTAATTATGGATGTACATATTATAAATGTTTAGTTAATTTATCTAATTTCTGTTGAAGCAGTTGTAGTGCTACTCTGATGTCCTTTTCTAATGATGTATGAGCATTCCTGGTTTATCCATATTTCTTTTATAATGTCAGGTTAGTGAGACTTGTAGATAACTAATACCTTATAGTATTCGGTTGGCTCCACGTGTTCAATTTATTAATGATAGGGTTATTATGAGTTTAGCAATATCTGGTTTAGCCTGGTCATGGCATATAGCCTTTTAGTTTCCTGTCTGTCTTTCATAATTATTGTTTTGCATGAATTGAAGCCTGAATGGTTTTTTAAATATCTACTGGTGATGTGTGCTGGTGCCACAAGAATGTATGTTGTTGTATGTGCACATACACATCATGCATCCATATGATATGTGGATGAGTAGATGGATGTTTGTTTATTGGTTGTCATGCTGTATGAAGTTACTGTTTGGAAACTTGAGAAGTCTAGAACTGATTCATTAATTCTGGCTTTGAATGTAACAGGATGTTTATTTGCATACGAACTGTTTAGCAACCCTGGCAAACATGGCACCTCACTGTCATCGTTTGAGTGCCTATGCATCAGAGCGTCTAGTTAGCCTTTTCCATATGTTGTCTCGGAAGTATGTTCTTTCATTCTGTTCTTGCTTACTGGAATTTTCTATCGTTAGTTGACCTGTCAATACTGCATTTCAGTGGCTACATGATGGCTAGTAAAGTCTTATACATTGCTGGATTAGGTATAGTAAGTTGGCAGAACTAAGGGATGAGAAGACACATATGGATAAAGGCAACTCACTTGGAGATGATAGCCTTATGGAAGAAATGGTACTGCCATGCTGGTTGCAAATAATTTCGTTCTCCCGGTTCCTCCTAAGCTGGTCTTCTTGCATCATCCTATTTTCTAATGAACCTGTGCTTGTACTCTTTGCAGTCAGCTGAATTTTACATCTATACAGACTTTTTAAGGATTGTTCTTGAAATACTAAATGAAATCTTGACATATGCCCTGCCACGAAATCCTGAGGTAACTGGATTTAAGTCTTATATCTGGAAAATCAGTGTCTTATATGATCCATTTGTACAGCCTTGGAGTTTGGAAGCTATATCCATTTTTTACCTTTGCAGGTTGTATATGCAATAATGCATCGGCAAGAGGTCTTTCAGCCATTTAAAGATCACCCACGCTTCAATGAGCTTCTTGAAAACTTATATACTGTATGGTTTACGAGTCTCTGATTGCATAGTTGATGGATCGTCAATTCCTTAAATGACAATCCTTGACATTTGTTCTGACAGATGCTTTTCTGATATCTGAGCTATTCATGTGTATTCACTTTACGCTTGTTCAGGTACTAGATTTTTTCAATAGCCGTATGGATGCTCATAGAGTGGATGGTGAATGGTCAGTGGAGAAAGTTCTTCAAGTCATTATTATAAACTGCCGCTCTTGGCGAGGTGAAGGGATTAAGGTAAATATTTGCCTCGTGAAGTAGTCTTTATTGAGAGTCTTGACTGATGCATTATGATTCTTCTGCTGTCAACTTGCATTGGTTGGAGAACTCACTTTTCAGTTCTACATGATTTAATATTAATTTGGCAGATGTTCACTCAGTTACGGTTCACATATGAACAAGAAAGCCAGTCAGAGGAGTTTTTTATCCCATATATATGGCAGCTAATTTTACCTCGCTGGTAAGGAACTTATTTCTTAAAATGTGCTGGGTTTTGGACCTTTTTGGGACTCTTTATATGAGATAAAATTAGTTGTTGAAATCATTGATTAGTTACTCCTCCCTTAATGTTTTCTTGTCATTTGATATATTTATCTAATTTAGATCCGTCTGTGGGTTGCATGTGAATTTTGCATTCACTATGACGATGTTGCTTTTTTTTTCAGGGGATTCAGTTTCAATCCTAGTGCCATCAATTTGTTTCCAGTAGATATGTCCAATGATGTAAGTCTATAGTTCTATGAAAAAGATAAATGGTACTTTTACGATATTCTTCCTTGAGAAAGATTGCTGGTTCCTTTGGTTTCACTCTTTATGTTTGAAAATCTTGCTCCCATGGTTGTTTATGTGTTACAACCATAAGGACAGGCTTAAACCTCCTCCTTCCCCTTCTTCGTCTTCTTCTTTGTCTGTATACAGGGGCACATTAGAGACTGCCAACATGAGGGCAGGGAGACCCACCACAAAAAAAAGAAAAAAAGAAAAAAAAAAAGAATATAATAATAAAGTAAAAAGACACATGGAGAAATGTTGGTCCTTTATAAAATACAATGTCGAAATAGGATATGTATAGCCGATTATACCTAGTGGAATTAGGGTCGAATTATGTTGATAGCTGCATGCAAGAAACCATTTATTTTGATTTAGGAGATGTGAAGCTTGATTTTTCTTTTGGATTCTGTACATTTGATATATTGGCATCTTTCTTGGACAAGGAGAATGAAAATTTCCTCTGAATTTGACTTGTAGCATAATCCAGATGATTGAGCTATATATTCTCGATCTCCCTTATCTTTGATATATATATAATATTTTAATCTTTTTGAGTGTTTTTTTTCCCCCTTTCTTTTTGAAACTATCCGCAGACACAAATTAGAATCAGTCAAGTGACTTGAAGGATGCGGAGTGGCCCGTTGAACTGTAGAGAAGGAATGATCATAATAATTAAAAGTCAGGTATTTCACTCTCATATAGAATCTCTATGTACATAACATAGTAGGAAAATGTATTCTTTATCATTTTTTTTTTTGTTTATATGTCCCAAATGCCGTAGAGGCGGGGTTGCTTACCGAAATATCCATTGTAATAAATCAAGATATCTACTCAATTTTGTATTTTCTTGATATGAATTTGCAATACAATTTTCCACTTCTTGGTCTACCTTGGCTAGGATTGTATGTTCTTGATGATTTGCTCTATCCTTGTGGGACTATTTTATTCCCAGCGTATTTTAGATTTTCACTATATTTTCTCTCTTGCTCCTTTTACAAAAGTCTGGATTTGGCGCTCTGAAGTTTCTCATCTGTAGTATGTCAATCCATCCGCAGCTATAAGGTTAAGTAGGTGGAAGGAATGGATTCGATTTTCCTTCTCCCTTTCCGCATGGCAGGAAAAAGTTCCTGTACATGTATAGACTAGGTCGTTGAAGAATGAGTAGGAAATAAATGTCTCGTAAAACCGCCTGGTCTCCTGTGTACCGAACTGGTTTTAGTAACAAAATGAGCTTTGTGGAAAGTGTCGGCTGTAGAAGATCCATATTCTTTATTAATATATATGCATATATGATTTGATTTCTCTTAAGTTCCTATAAATAATTGGTTTTTGCATATAGTTCGCAACACTAGAAAAAAGCTTACACGCGCGTGATGTGTGTGTGTATAATAGTTCGATCATTAAAGACAAATTCATCACTTATTACATGCATCTTTATTGACACTAATCTATTACAAAGTTTCATGAAGTCAACAAATTTTAGTGATGTTAGTTGTCCGAGGGTTTATCAACATTATGTGGATCTCAAGTCTCCTCCAATCTATCTACTTTAATCGACTCTCTCTCTATAATCACTCCAACAATCCACAAAATCACGGATAACAATTTAATGTTTGTATCGAGTGACAAAAGAAAGATTGTCTTCGGTTGATAATACACACCAAACACCAGTCTCTCCCGATACGACTCACATGATTAATAAGTGGGTTGTTCCCCACAATTTAAAAACAATTGATCACAGAAAATTGAGAGATTTCTCAATGGTGTTATTCAATAATAATGGCTAAAAAGTGTTTTGGAATAGTTTAACAACATATTTATATGATAACAATAACAACGAAAGAAAGACGGTAAAATAAGAAATAAAAATAAAATGGATTGTTTTCTGCAACATGAACATGGTAGGGAAATACCGTTAAAAAGTTCCTTGGAGTAGTCTAACAAGGTACTTATATGATAATAATAACAACAGAAGATAGATAATAAAATAGGAAACAAAAATAAAAAGAATTGCATTCTGCAACATGACAATGGTTGGGAAACATGAAGGTTTTTACTATGAATCGATCTAGACTTGAAGAATTTCTAGATGAGAGGTTCATACCCACTGACTAGGGTCGTAGTTTAGACTGTAGTGGCAATATGGAAGTCTATGTCAAGAACATGGACATGGAGTTGTTTCTTTTTGCCAACAATTTTCATGGCGACTCCTGCTTAAACACGGTCATAATCTTCCATCTCGCACTCGTATTCATGCTCAATAATGTAATTAGTCTTTAGTTCTTGCTTAGAGTTTTACTAATAATAATTTTGAAGACTCTTCCTAGGCAATGAAGTGCGATAGGAATGATATGGTTAGCTAACGTTTCTCTTCAGAAGGTTCACCATGCAAAATACTTGCAAATAAACTCTAAAGACCCTTGGCCCTAGCTTGAGTGATTAGCCCAATTGGAAGATGATCTCCATTATTCCCCACCTACTTAGGAAGATTTACCCTCTAATCTTGCTTAAAGTCATCCTATACATAAGGAGTTAGATTGGTGACACTGAAGGTCACAGAAATGCAGTAGTGCCTTGGAAGCTCAATTTTATAAGTGTTATCACCAATTCATTCCAACACTTTGAACGGTCCATTAGCTTGTGGAGCTAGTTTTTGAGCCCTTCGCTTAGGAAATTTGTCTTTTTCTAAGATAAATCTAAACAAGATCTACTGGCTTAAAGATCTTTTGCCTCTTACCTTAAACACCTAATGACGTTCCTTTTTGCCTATTCTTGTAACCTATCATACACCTTTTGATGTAATTGTTGAATCTTTGTTGCCTTGTCTAACCTACTTTGACTATCATCAGGACTTGATTTACATGGCAAAAGATCCAGTGGGGTGTTAGGATTGCAACTATATACAATCTCAAAAGGTGTCTTCCTTATCACACTATGTTACGCCTAAAAAAGTTTAGAAACCGACAGTCTCATCGTGTATACTGAACATATGTGATCAAGACAGTATTCATTAACCCTATAGATATTCATTATATACAAGGTTCTCAAAATAATACCTTATACTTGAGGAAGGGAATATTTCATACTATTTTATTTTCTTTAATTACATTGTTCTAAGCTTTTGTTCAGTTGTTTTAAATTGTAATAAGAGGTGGTTTCACATTGTCTTCTATATACTTTAGTTAGCCTACCTCAATTGTTCTTAGTATGTTTAGACTCAATTATTCCTGCAAAAAAGACTATAAGGAGGTGAGTAAAACTACAGTTTAGTAAGTGGCAAAGGATATGCGCTATATATAATACAATCAAAACAAGCAAGTCCTTTAGAATGTAATACAATGTAATCATATCAAGTGCTATTTGCATCATGTTGATTGGTACGTTGTGAGACTAGAGAAAATAGCCCCACTTTTGCTTCGGTTTCGAGGAGTTTTACTTCTGCTCACCACTTAGTAAGCCTAAGTTTTCCATCAATCCAAGGATATGCAATAGACTCTTCGTCCCGTCTATACCCAATTAAATACTATTCTATTTGATATTTTCAAACCTAAATGGTGACCTTCTTTCTTGTGACTAAGTTTCATAGTGTTAAAAAAAGGAAACTCCTTATTTCCTAGTTGTATAGGTGGTGATGGGAAAAATGCAAAACGCTAGTATGTTATGCATGTATAATTATTAGAGTTGGATATTACATTAGTTAAGTTACTTAGGTGATCAATCAACGAATCAATACCATATTAGAATAATATAAAGCCAAGGCACAAAGATTATCAAATAGCATTATTACACCCACATTCATTGCATGCACAAATATAACTAATCTACAATCATAAGTAATATAATAGCTTACTATCCCTTGTTAGTACATCAAGAACTACCTAAGGTAGACCACTTACTTGTTTGTATGTCACTAGAGTCCTCTAGATAGCAATTATTATATCCCTAAAAGAGATTTATTAGTTACATTTGCTTTACCTAAAAAAGTCACCTTGATATATAATTAAATAATTATATTCTTCTTTAATTTATTGAAAAGGAAGTGTTTTACAAATGTCTATAAAGTGAGATATTTGACTTTTATGGGAAAAAGAATAAGGTTATTATTATGCATAGAAACGTATATATTTTGAGAAGTTGGAACGAAAATTAGGAGATCGTTAAATGCGATAATATAGGATAAATCGATATGAATACAATAACTTTTATATATTCTAAAATAAAGTCAATAGAGAACTTAAAAACATATAATGTATGAAAATAATAATTATTTTGAAGAAAACATACATTATATAGTTATAGTATAATTCAAAGTTTGGCAAAATTATAACTTAAATTGTAAGAAAATTGGGAGGTAATTTGGAAAATGTCATGGATGGAATAAAAAAATCACATTATGTATAGGAAAGGGTGGGAAAAATTTTGAGGATTTTAGGAAGTCAATAAATAGGGTTTTGCAATATTTCTTTAAAACTAGCATATTATAGTAAAATAGGCAGAAATTTACAAATATTATAAAAAATACTGAACATGCTAAATTAATTCCAAAAAAAATTGTATAAGTAGGTATGTAAATGAAGAAATTATAGTAAAAAGAGCGTTTTAGAAGGATGGAAATTGAATGTGCAAAAATTCCCGCACTACAAACC
The DNA here is from genome assembly GCA_024138015.1 of Lumnitzera littorea. Classification (NCBI taxonomy): domain Eukaryota; kingdom Viridiplantae; phylum Streptophyta; class Magnoliopsida; order Myrtales; family Combretaceae; genus Lumnitzera; species Lumnitzera littorea. The sequence goes on from JAMXBB010000001.1 coordinate 51,265,464, forward strand.
ACCAAACTTGCGCAAACCACCACTGTTGGCCACCTTTTTCCACCACCTGCTTGTTGATCCACCTAAGGAGCTTCCCAACAGAGTGTGTGTCTATTCTTGTTAATTTTGGAAGCTAAAACACTGCATGGAAAATTTTGAAGAGAGGAGCAGCATTCATGGGGAGGATTCAAGTTGCTTTTAAATTTTTTAATTATTTTTTTAATGCCCAAAAATTCCTAAAATTTTACCATGCGTTACTACATGCATGATAGGTGTACGGTAAAATTTTCACTAATTTTGGACACTTGGAGATATTTTTGGTGAATTATTGATTAAGTTATCTTATTTTTATTTTTTCTAAAAATTTATAGATTTTTTCCCAAACATGTTTCTTCACTTTTCTAGAATTTTTTAGATATTTAGGAGTATTTTAGAATATTCTTGATACTTGTTGGAATGGTTTGGGTAATTTTTGACATTTTAAGGTATTTTTATGAGGTATTTTGTCATGTTTTGATGCTACACCTATTATTTTAATAATTTCCTTATATTTTCAGAGTATACTCTTATGACATGTTATGATGATATTTTCCATGGCATAGACATTATGTTTTTTTACCTTTGTTTTATTATTTACAGTAACCAACTTACTAATTCACTATTTACTATTTACGGCTAAGGGTAAATTAATATTTTTATTTGTTAGTTTGTCCATAAATTTCTTTCTTAGTATTTCTATATAACCTTATATTTTTAAGTTTTAAATTTGATTGTGCCTTCAACTCTTGGTATTAGATCATGACATCTTATTATTACTTTCTAAGAAGATAATCAAGTGGTTATCATACGCTATGTACTGAGCGATTATATGTAAACTCCATTATGGGCAAGCACTGATCCCAATATTGTAAGTTCCTGCCCATTGCAACTCTCAAAAGTAACCCAAGAGTTTGGTTAACAACTTCAGTTTGCCTATCCATCTAAAGATGACAGAATGTATTGAACAATAAATTCATTCCCAACCTCCTCCACAAGGTCTTCTAAAAGTAGTGGAGAAACTTGATATCCTTGTTAGAAATAATAGAATGAGAGATCTTGTAGAGCCTTACTATTTCCTATAAAAACAAGTTAGCAATATAGATGGTATCATTTGTTTCATGGCAAGCAATAAAATGTACCATTTTAATAAATTTGTTAACTACCACCGTGATAGCATCAAAATCTCCTAATGTTTTCGGAAGGCCTAATACGAAGTCCATGCTTAATTCTGCCCATGGTTTAGTGGGTGTTAGAAGTAGCATATATGAACCTTATGGCTCCACCCAACTCTTAGCCCGTTTACAAAGTACACATGCCTCCATAACTTGTCCTACATCTCTTCGCATGCCAGACCAATAAAAGTGTTCTTGCAAAGCTTCTACAATTCTATACTTCCTGAAATGCCCTGATAAACCATCGAAACGAGCTTCTTTGATCAATAACTCTCAAAGAAACCCTTGATGAATACAAAGCATTCCATATTAGAATAGATGCCCATTAGTAATATGAAATTTGTCAATTGAAACTCCACTAGCATATACCCCAAATATCGAGGCAAACTCATTATTCGTAGCATATTGATCAACAACTTGTTCAAATCCCAACAATTTGGCTCGCTTAGTATTCACTAACACTTGTTGCCTAGAGAAGGCTATCATGCCCCAAATTAGAGGAGTTGTAATAACCTGTTATATAAACTAACCTAAATTAGAAGCTTTCCTCTCTAGTTGCTAATGTAGGTATAGTCTACATAAGGTGAATGATGGCTCAACTAGCTTTAAAGCAGTTAGATAGGCACCTATGATAAATAATACCCATGGAGTAATACTTTACAAAATATAGTTTTTGATATTTATTGATAGTTCAAATCCTTTACATAGTTTTACATACATCATAAGTTTTTAAGACTTTTAATAGTACTGTATAACTCCATAGGAAGACCTTTTTACATAGAATAGATACACTAGTGAGCCAATAAAAACTATAAGGTCTCTTAGGAAGACCTTATATTCTTCCCACAAAAGAAAAACAAAACAGCAAGAGCATTGACTCATTCATTAGTCTTCAACTTCTCACTCTTTGACCCTTCAGTACTAACTTATAGATTATTGTAACGTGGCATCCTTGAGGATTACTCTACAGTTGTAAAACAATTTATTGGGATGTGAGCTCAATTAGCTTAGTAAGAAGGGACAGAATCACAAGAGTACATTAACAAACATGATTATTCAATCATTAATTAAATGTGAAAATGCACTAAATGAATGATAGATCATCCTACTATGTTTGATCAGTTCATTGTGAAGTTAAAAAAATTTTGTTTACTCTAACCTTAATTTTGAGGAGTTTCAACACGACACTATTAGACTAAATCCGGACTTGTACAATGGAGACACTTTCCTCTCTAAACAAGATTTGAACCACGATTCCCAACCTTGCCATGACCCCCTCTATTATCACTTAGTTTAACTAAGGGTGGGAAAAATGACCATTTTTGCTATTCTCATTGAAGTGTCAGTATTTAGTTTGGCAACCTAATCGTTATCCCTATTAGGTTATCGTAAATGTTAGGTTAGATCTTAGTCTTCTTCAGATTATAAAGTGAGAAACCAAGTTCATATATGCAATACATGTTATGCTTAAGTAGAAAATAATACTCAAAGTCCAACTCCCAAACATCAATAAGTATCACAAGCATATACATAGCACACACACAGACAATCCAACTACAACCACAGATAAGCACTCTTAATTCTCTAAGTATCCTGATGTAATACTCTAACAAGCCATTAAACATCAATCCCAACTTGTTTGATGTCAACGCGAGTTAATCTTACTTCTTGTGCTCAATCCCTTCGTAAGTCCCTAAACAATCAATATAAATATTTTAGTTTTTGTTAAATAGAAAGTATATAATTACTTTTTTAATGTCTTACATATAGTATAGATAGGTTTATTAAATCTTGGATTAAGTTTTAACTTATTATTGCAATATCTGAATAAGGTTTTGAACACCAAAATTAATATAGCTTTTTACCTTAGAACCTTCTGAATAAATATTTGATCAATAGTGTTGACACAATTTTTATTCTAAAACTCTTTTTGAAAGTATTTGAAAATAGTTTTGTTAACTAGGAATTCTTTGAAGAAGTATATGAAAATAGCTTTATTGACTAACAATTCTCTAGTTATCTTATGGATGTTATATCAGCCAAGTATTTCATATAAGCTAACTCTTTGATCAAATCTCTGAACTTGGGACTAATCCATTTTTAACCGACCAACCTTCTAAAGAACTGTCTGAATAGAGTCATTTGAATAGAGTCATTTCATGAGTTTACTTGAAACAACTCTTCTAACATCATATTCCATATTATAGACATGTTAAATCATGTTCATATATTAGGTTTATTACTTACCTATTAATGCATTAAACCCATATTCATTAGCTTACCCATATCTCATCTCCTACTCAAACCACACAACTTTAGATTATTCTTTATGATAAAATGTAATCCAAGTAAACTTCAAAACCTAACATCAAGAGTTACATTAAGCTCCATAGACAAAATTCTCATAAAAATGGCATTTTTTTTGTCCAACTTAAGGCTAAAAGATCTCTAAAAATTCTAGAAATTATTTTTGTCCGAAAACTCTTCATATAATATTTATGTGCAATATAAGGACTCCCAAAAAAAAGTTTAGTGTTGAAACTACATTGATAGGGACATTCAAATAAACTTCTAAAATTGATTGATTTTGCTTACTTTCTTAAGTACTATATATACTTAAAAAAAATTTAATATGATATTTTTCCCTAAAAGTATATATAAAAATGTCAAAATAATTTTTTTTTATAATTTTAGGAATTAATATGATATTTTTACAATTTTAATGAAATTTGGATAGAAACTTTCATTCACTAGAGCGGTAGCCCTTTAGCCATCAACAACCTTCCCTGGTTGTCAGTTACTTTATGCGCTGCTACCATTGTGGGGTGGTAGTGGTGGTTCGCCTCTAGGTACTCTCAATTACACCTTGAAGTGACAGAATTATAATAGTTTCACCATGAAAACTATTATAGGATAGAAGTCGACCTTGCACCGCTATTTGAGACTTGATTTACACAAGGTATCCACGACTAATTCGCTTTGAAATAAATAGTTCATAAATTAAACATGTTATTTAACTATGTAATTGTAAAAAATGCATATTTACACTAAATAATCTGAGTATGCTTATAATATTTAGTAGCCTAATCATAATCTACTTGAGTAATACATAACTTAATACTAAAAACTTTAAAGATAGAATCCAAACTTGAAAGTGTAATTGCTCCTCAGGTTATTATCCTCACTCCTTTAGGATCTAGTAGTTGTTAGCTTCAAGGTAATTATAAGTCGCTTCCTTGTTAGATCCTGTAATAATATCTATATGGATGTGAGGAATCAACCATTCAGTAAATTGGGACGAAGACTTAAAATTATACATCAAACATAAACAGGGTTATTAACCAAATTAGTTAAATGTAATGTATGTATAAGTAAATGCCATTACGTGACGTTATCTGGCCTGTTGTGTAGTTAGAGAAATTACACCTATCTAATTTGGGTTAAGGAGTTTCCATATAATGCAACAACTCACGATCAAATCTAAGCTTATGTAATGGAGACATCGCTTCTCTCATGACTACCTTTGAACCATTAACTTCACCCTTACCATGACCTTTTCACCTGTCACTTAGTTCGATAAAGGATGAAGAAGAGACCTATTTTGCTATTCAATACTATCTCTTTCGAAGAGGTTAGTATTTGGCTGAAGAACCTTAATATTTTCCCTAATGGGTTACTATGCGAGTCTGATTTAGAATTATAAGTCATATATTTAATTAGATCTGGTTTAAGGTATTCAATCATTTCAAACAAATCAAATAAACACAATTTAGAGTAGTAAACTAGAATCATATCATTAAACTCAGAAGCAAGCACATACAGGCATGCGCATGGGCAACTATCTAACAAACACAATCAAGTATAATTTCAAGCCTCTAAGTACTATAAATTAATACTCCGAAATATAGTAACATATTAATCTCAACTTATCTAGACTCTTTGCTTGCTCACTTAAGGTACGATTGCATAAGCCATCGCCGACAATCCCTATAATACAAAGGTTGTTTTAGTTCTTATATAATTACTATAGATAGGTTTTATTCTATAGTATAGATTATGATTATTTTTAGTTGAGGGTTTTACTATATTTAGTGATTTAGGTCTAGGTCTTTCAAGATTACTTCTCTTATTTAGTTAGGTTTCAAATTTGCTTCTTATTCCGATTTTGATTTAGCTTCTAAGTCAAGTTCTAATTACCTTTTTATTACCATTTGTTTATAAGACTTTTAAATGCCTTTTAATCTTACCTTATGGTTTATTTGACGAATATAATCTAATCTTTGATTTAGGTTTTTGACTCACTATTTAATATACCTATATTAACTCTAATAAGTTTTTACTTCTAAATCAGTTTCTATATTCAGTTTTGTTTTAGCTCCTAATTATTGTTTTTATTAGTGAACCTTAAGAATTCTTTCGTCTTTCTGGACTAAAATGTGAAATTCATCTAACTATGTTTAGGCATCTAACTATATTTAGGTATACTAAATCTATGTTTTAGCTCCTAATCAGTATTTTGATTAGTACGGTATACTACATTCCTAATTTAACAACCGAATTAGCTCCCGATATAAATATAACTTACATTTTCGCATAATTTCTTAAATTTACCTTTCAAACCAGATTTATAATATTCTCTTATTATTATAATATTATCAATTTAACTTGATATTCTTCACTTATTTAATCTTCCTATTTCACATATTACTTATTACTAATTAATTTACACATAAAGCATACATCTAATCTCTCCAATACCATAATTTACATCTCTCATCATCAACTAATATTTCAAGATATCTAAAGTCATCCTAAATCAGAATATAAACCAAACTAATCCTAAATCATAAAATTAAGCTAAAATATACCATTTACCTACATAATTAGTATATATTATGCATAATACATATAACTAATGCCTCAAAGTCTACTAAAGCCACGGAAAATATATTATACTCAGTAAATTATGGTTGTTATAGTATGATCACGAAAAGCATTAACATAGTTTAATATATATTATTTTCTGATATATTGGTTTTAGGTTCGATTTTGCTAAAAATTAGTTTAAATTAGGTAAATGACCAAATAAAATCATAAGATTCAAATTGAATATTCTAAAAATCATAATTAAGCTTTAGAAGTCATTACAAATTGGATTTATTAAGGAATTTAATTAAAAACTTATTATTTCTTTTATATGAAAAACATGACAGATTCAACAAAATAATTTTAATAAATACTAAATGTATATTTTATCAAAAATTATTTTTATTTAAATTAAATATATCATATAAGGAATATGTACACCAAAAATTATCTTGAAATAATGTTATTTACTATTTTTGAAAATTCATTGGAATCAAGCTTGTTTTTAAGGAACCTATATAAGAACTTATAATTTTAAAAATATGGTTTGATATTATGATTCTATATGAAAAAATACTTAGGGAAACTAAATTTCATAATTTTACATCTATATTTGATATTTTTACTAAATTAAACAAATTCGGAAGGGAAATCGGAACTCACCAATCAACAAGTTTCTAACTACTAGCAGTGGCTCTACCATTATCTATAGCTCTAGACGTGGGTTCCAATATTCGGTGGTGGTGGCCGTTCCTCTCCAGGTGGTTGTCGGGTGTGTATTCCCTTTATAAACCCTAATTACATTATAATTTGTTAATTTTTAGTAAAATTGTTTTCTCTCTTCTTCTCACCTCTCCCTAAATTTTTTTGGCCTCTAAACTAACCAAAATGAATTCTAGAGGAAGGTTTGGTATTTATAGAAGATGTTTGGGGTTTTTCTTGCAATTTATCATGGACAAGTGTCCTTATTCCTTATTTTTTTCACTTTTCATTTGGCTTAATTTTATTGATTGTTATTTTATCTTTAATTCCTAGCATGCCATGCCCCTATTCTAGACATTTCCATACTTTTTCTATTTTTTCTTGATTTTCCCCTAATTATTTATGAATTTTCTTTAATTATTTAGTGTTATTTTAACATATTTTAGGTATTTCAAGTAATTTTACGTATTCTTATCTACACGTAAATACATATATGGTATAAATAAATACTGTTAAATATAATTTATGTTATTTTATAATTTTTAGTATCCATATAATTTATTTCTATCAATTTGTTAGCCATCGGAACTCGTTTTACACGTTTTCGATAAATAATGAAAAATTCATATATAATTTAATATTATAACAATTAATTATTTTCATAAATCTAAACTCATAGGATTATTTTTAGTAATATATGTAGTTTAATCGTAAAATTTGAGCTTAATCAAATAATTTATTCGATCGCCCTAAACTTTACAAATCGAGCTCTAAATACTAGATTGCGGGGCTTACACTCTCTAGATGTAGGTTTTACTAAATTGTTTAGTTTACACAGTATTCTTCTATTTTTTTTCTAGAATTAATCTTACTTTATTGTTCCTCATCTTATAATTTTCCTATAATCTTAAGAAGCTAATTAATCATCTAGTGAAAATCCCAAAGTTATAGAATGATAAATGACATTTTCTCTGTCCAACAAGCTTAAATCCCTTAGGTTTTTTAGTGTTGCTTAGTGTCCTAAGTTTATCCTAATTCACCAACAACTGTCTTAATTGATCCTTGCCTATATCAAGATGTTTTCTTATTTTTTTGCAATTGTTATGAGTTTTCTTATAATTTGTTGGTTAATTATACTTAGTGAAGGGTATTTTAAGCATTTTTGGGGTATATAAATATATATAAAAATAATATCCAAGGTATACGTACTACATTTATATATTATTTTAGGTCACTTTATAATTTTTGTGTCTAAATAAATTATCTCTAAAGTTTACGTAGGGCAAATTATAATATAATGTAATTTAGTAAAATCATTTATTTTTAACATAATTCTATTATTTTATTATATTTCAATATTCCGTACTCACAACGTGCCATCGTTTAACTTTTAGGATCTATATGTGAAGTATAACTCTAATTGGTTAACTTTTACATACGCTCTAAATTATTTGCTTGGAATCTAACATATAAGACTACAGACTCTTGGAATCCAATATTTGTTTTTATGGGGCTCACATTTCCACCCTCTTTAAGAAAAGTTTTGTCCTTAAAACTTTGATTATCTATTCTACCTAATACAATATCTAATCCTCCAACATTTATCCAATTATCATTAATCAAAGTAGGAAGGTTTACTAACCTGTTTTCTTGAACAACCATGAATATTTCTTCTATATTGTTGTCTTTGGTTACTAAGTCAATTCTACTTGTAGGCCACTTCCCTTGTGAACCTTTATGTATTTTACATCTCGATTTCTTCATCTCAGAACTCGCCAGTCAAGTATCTGAATATCTTGCTCTTTTATTGTATAATCCTTTTGTAGATCTACTAGCTTTATTTCCTCTACTGAGTTTGAATTCTTCACAAACTTTCTTAATATAGATACATGGAACACATCATGATATCTTAATAAACTTGGGGGTAAAGTGAGTCTATACGCCACATTTCCAACTCTTTCTAGTACCTTAAAGGGTCCAATATAATGTGGACTTAGCTTTCCAGTTGTACCAAATTGCTTAAATCCTTGAAATGGACTTATCTTCACATATACATGATCTCTAACTTGAAATTCCAATGGCTTTCGCTTTTTATCCACCCAGCTCTTATAACGATCTTAGGCTGATTTCATCCTTTGTCGAATAACCTTCACTTTATCATTAGTTTGCTAAATCTATTTAGGTCCTATCATTGCATGTTACTCATTATGCCAATATAATGGTGATTGACACTTCCTACCATACAATGGTTCAAATGGTGCCATTTATGGTTACTTAATAATTGTTGTCATAAGCAAACTCTATTAGTGGCAAATATTGATCCTAATCTCTTCCAAAGTCTAGTATACAACATCTAAGTATGTCTTCTAGTATTTGAATTGTTCTCTCCAATTGAGCATCTGTTTGTAGATGATAGGTTATACTAAAGTGTAACTTTGTTCCCAAAGATCGATGTAAGCTCTCCCATAACTTTGATACAAACCAACTATCCTTATTAGAAATAATACTCTCTGGCATACCATGCAATCGAACAATTTCTCACACATATAACTTAGCTAATTTCTCCATTGAATTACTAGTTCAATAGGCTAATAAATGCGCACTTTTTGTTAACCTATCAACAACTACCCAAATGGAATCAAGACCAACCCTAGTACATGGTTTTAGATTACATCCTTTTGACGCATAGTACAACCTGCTAAATATTAGATTACATCCTTTTTCATTCCCTTCCACTAGTACATGGTTTTCAAATCTCTATACATCTTATTTCCTCTAGGATGTAATGTATATCTAGTAACATGTGCTTCATCCATAATCTCTTTCTTCAATTCCACATCATCAAGTATACATACTTGATTCTTGAATCTCAATAACCTTTTTTCATCTATATGGAAATCTGGCATCTTTTTTGAAATCAACTTTTCTTTCACAACTTTTAAATTCAAATCCTCATCTTTTTGTAACTTATTCTCTCCAATAAGATTGGTTGAATAGTTAAGTTCAACATTTGCACCTTGTCATCATGCCACTTAAACTCAATTCTTAGTTTTTTAAATTCCTGGATCAAATCATTTTGATTGGTTAATAAAGAAGCCTTTTGTTCATCATTTCTATGACTTAAAACATCTACAACAACATTTACTTTATTGGGGTGATAGTTAATAGTCAAATCATAATCCTTAATTAGTTCCAACCATCGCCTCTATCTTAGGTTCATTTCTTTTTGAGTAAACAAATATTTCAAACTCTTATGGTCTATATAAATTTCACAATGTTGACCATACAGGTAATGTCTATGTATCTTCAAAGCAAATACAACGGTTGCCAATTCCAAATCATATGTTGAGTAATTTCTTTCATGAGGCCTTAACTACCTAGAATCATAAGTAATAACTTTGCTGTCCTACATAAAAACACCTTCTAACTTGTTTCAAGAGGCGTTATTATAAACACAATAAGACTTACTTGAATCAGGCATAGTAAGTATTGGAGCTAAAATCAAACTATCTTTTAACTCTTAAAAACTTTTCTCACATTCCTTAGTCCATTCATACTTACCGTTTTTCTGAGTTAATCGAGTTAAAGGTCGTGTTATCTTCGAGAAATACCAAATGAATCTTCTCTAATATCCTGCCATCCTTAGAAAACTTCTTACTTAAGAAATTGTAGTAGGTTGTTTCCAAATAGCTACAACCTTAACCTTTTTTGGATCTACTAAAATCCCTTCACCAGAAATTATATGAACCAGGAACACTACCATTTCTAACTAGAAATCACATTTACTTAGTTTTCCATATAACTTATTATCCCTCAACTTCCATAATGCCAGCCTCAAATGATTAACATGTTCCTTTTTCATCTTTGAATAGATTAAGATATCATCAATAAATACTACTACAAATTTATCTAAGTAAGACTAATAAATTCAATTCATTAAGTCTATGAAAACTATGGGTGTGTTCGTTAATCTAAATATCCACACCGCATATGGAATGCCATCTTAAGTATATCTTCAAATTTAATTCTTAGTTGATGGTATCCTAACCTTAAGTCAATCCTTGAGAATACCGTAGTTCCATGTAACTGATCAAATGAATAATCAATTCTTGGCAATGGATATTTATTCCCATTGGTCACCTTATTAAGGTCTTTATAGTTGATATACAATCGCATTACCCCATCTTTCTTCTTTACAAATAGCATAGGGGCTCCCTAAGGTCACATACTTAGCTTGATAAATCCTTTGTCCAAAAGTTCTTGTAATTATCACTTCAATTCTTGTAACTCTATTGATGACATTTTATATGAAGCCTTAGATTTCAGCTCAGTTCTAGAAACTAACTTATGGTAAAGTCTAATTTCATATGTAATGCTAGGCCAAGCAAATCGTTTGGAAATACATTAGGAAATTCATAAACCATTAGTATTTTCATTACGCTTAGCATTTCCTTCTTCCCTTCTAAGGAAAACACTAAGCAATATGGCCAGTCTCCACTGTCCCCTTCTACTTCTTCAATTACTTCAATGATCGTTAAATTCACATCACAACTCTCAGTCTTACTAGTAAATACAATGTTTCCATCATCCAGTATCACTACCATATTTAGACAATAATTTGCTTTAAGAATAGATAATTAATCAATTCCTACAATAACATTGTAACCACTCATAGGTAATACTACTAGTTTAATTGGAAATTCCTTTTCCTAAATCGTCACTTACCATTCATTTACTACTTTTTGAGTTGATACATTCTCTCCCATAGGGATCCTTATTCAATAGGTGGCTTTTGTTTCAACTACTTTAATTTCGTGGTTTGTAACAAATTCCTGGCTGATAAACGAGTGAGAAGCTCCCATATCCAACAATGCATATGTTACACCTTGAAATGGTAAAATCGTAACAGTCTCACCGTATGAGCCATTCTAAGATAGAAATTGACTTGACAATTGTTATCTTAGATTGAGTTCACACTAGGCATACTCGACTCTACCCCTTTGAAGTATCCAATTTGATACTTGTTTGTGATAAACCAGTGGAGTAACCCTTTAAAATAATTTGTTAAAAATAAACTTGTGGTTTGAATTTACAAAGAGTGGTAGTAATCTCATAAGTACCTATCATTTCATATATAAACTAAAATATTGAAAACTACCAAGCCCCTTAAAGAGTTTCGTGTAATTTTCCTTAAAAGTTAAGAAAGTTAATAATAAGGACAATAACCAAACACCTCTTGTTACACCTTACTCTCTATTTTAGTTTGCTAACGCTCTAGTTTTGGGTAGATACTTGTAATCGATTTGGAACTTGCAAAACAAACTATAGGGGAATAAACAATAACTTGCTCAGTAAGTTAGGTGGAGACAGAAATATGTATTAAGCACATCATAAGTAGGGTTTTCAACCAAGTTAGTTAGATGCAGCGTATGTATAAGTAAGTACTATTGTATGATGTTATTCGGTCAATTGTAAGATTAGATAAATTACGCTCGATCTAACCGAGTTGAGGAGCTTGATGTTGTGCACTTGTGAATCAGAACCAAATTGAAACTTGTATAATGGAGAACACCTCCTTCTATGACCACTTTTGAACTATGCCCCCCCAACCTTATCGCGACCTTCTCTTTTATCACTTAGTTTGGCTAAAGATGGGAAAATGATCATCTTAGCTATCCTCATCAAAGAGTATTTTGGGATATGATCATCTTAGAATTTTAATTGTTACCTTTAGTAGGTTGCGATGTATATCAGGTTTAGATGTTAAGCCGAGTTTAAGTTAGTTCATTTTTAGGGCAATTAACCAAGCTTAAACAATCCAAACATTATAATACTCATACAACAACCATAACATGGAGCTCAACTCCCATTATAGTAAATCAAATCTCAAACACAAGCATTGTATATGCACAAACAGCTACTTACAAGCACAAGCAAATACATACCAAAGTCTCTAGATATTATGAAATAATATCCCAAAATACTGTAAAGTATTGATCCTAGTTACTTGACTTCCTAGCCAAATCATTCTCAAAAAGTTTTTAATAAGGTTACAAATCTGGCTTATTTGTTACAAAATAGAGTGGAAATTAAAATATAGTACCTTGATGAGACTTACCTAATATATTAGATTTACTCATTTGATTTAGCCTAATGTAGTCATAGATATTTATTATGTAACATTATTGTAATTTAATTTTACATTTGAAATTTATATAAAATTACTTCCTAATATTATTTAAGAAGTTTCTACTATTTCAAAGAACTTTTACTTTAGAAACTTGTATTACTATTATTATTACTTACTAAAAATTATATATATACTCCAATTTTTATGGAAGCAATGATGTTAGATTTGTAAAAATATAAACTTCAATTTTAATAGTTCTGATAAAGACTTATTACTAAAAATCTACTCATTTTGAGAATTGCTGCTAATGATACAATTCCTATGATTATCGATTTATATTTTCTAAGAAAATTACAAGTTTGAATCCAAGAAACTTTTATCAATTCAAAAAAACAATCGTTATCTTTATAGACATAAATTTGCCTCAATTATCCATTTTTCCTTAAGAAAAACCTATAAATGAACTTTCAAATTTCAGAAGGTAAGTTTTTTATCCATAACATAATATAAGGTACTTATAGTTTAGTTTATTTATTTATTTTTTTACGAACTATTTTTTTGAGTATTTATATTCTTACATCAAACCATTCATAAAAAGTAACCTAATAATTCAAGTTTTCTTAAATTTGAAATTACTAGTAAATCCTTTATGGTCCAACTATGTCATTCCAATATGTTGCACTAATATTTTACAAGAAGTTCATAATTATTGGATAACTAGTGATAATTTATTTAAAAACAAAAAAAAAATTGGTGATTTTTTTATATATCTTCTTTATAAAAGAATTATAAATATTAAATAGAGCTAAAGACATACCTTATACTGAAGTTTGGGGAAGAGAAAGAGTCCTTTGCTAAACCTTTTACATTTAAAGAGTATCCTCCGTATTCGTGCAATGATTGTGGTAGTGGTTTGATAGTTGATAATAGCTTTGAGGATAATGCATTAGGATAAGGACTAGACGATGGTTGTCATCATGGTATGACAGTTTTACCTTTAATTTTTTGTGATTTTTTGATAATCCTAGATATTTTTTTAGAGTAATCTATATATTTCGTATGATGGAACTGCTCATTTCAAGTTCACCATCAACTTAGAGGACATTGGCTGTGGAAAGTGCTTCAAGCTGAAGAATTTGATGGCGGTGAGAAAATAAGGACAAGGACTTGGACAATTATGGTAGGGGCTAATCTCAACGTAGAATAAAATATCAATATATCGATATCTACGCAAGTGGATGGGATTAATCTCATCGTAAAATAAAGTATTAATATATATATCTACACAAGTGCATGTTTCTCTGGTTGTCTATTCTCTTTTTGTTTATATTTACTTTTTTTTTTATATATTTATAATATCATTTTATTATGAAAACACTTTAACATATTGGGAATGTTTGCAAATTATAGCTACTATTATTATGTCAATTTGGCACCATTTTCCACGTGACTTTTTGAGTATAATTTTATTTTGATTTAATATTTGTAAAGATTCCATAATATACATAAAAAATAGCAGAACATTATATTATACATCTAATCTTAAATCTCTACTTCTAGACTAATTAAGGTTTAATCTGATAAACTTTATGTTATAATTTATATTGGTTGCATCTCAATTTATTTTTGAAATTCGACTTTATAAGACTATTCATTCTTACTTTTAGGGGGACTCATATTACCATTTGATTTTATGAAAAACTACTTTTTTTTTCACTTTCCTTAATATATGAGACGCTATGAATTATTAACCTGAATAATACAATATTACTATGCAAATAGAGTTTATAGGCTTAACATTGCATTCAAAACTAGGAAATTTTACAGACCTTACATATTTGGTGCTTCGAGTAAGATTTGAATTGATAGGTTTAGATTTTAAGAATTTTGATCTTACGATCATATTTTGAAAATTACTTATGCAAGAATCTTTAATAGGCTATTGTTTGATTATACTAAGATATTAAAAAAAAAAACTTAAAGTTTGGTGAAGTAAGTACGTCAAATATTTCATATATACCTATTAATATAATTTACAATATTATATCTTTTGCGAGGAGTATAACTGGATGAAAGCTAGCAAGATAGCTTATGAGGCATTACAATATATATATATATATATATAAACTAAATTGTAGAATATTAGCTTAATTAGACTACTTTCCCCAATTGCGTTAAAACTAGATGCTTGGGAACTAGTTACCAAAGTATAGAGCTTGCAATTCACTTGACTTGGTAACTCTCATAATTATGCTATATCTTAGTGTAGGATCTCAATTGTAAATTTTTCAAGGTCTCATAACGTATGCAACTCATCCGTTTATATTCATATGACCTGTTATACTATTATTATAGTTACTTACAATTTTTAAGAATTTATTATGATATTACTAACTATTGTTCTACTTAACACATAAGGCTTTCTCATTAAGCATAATTTATGCTATAACTCTTCATTAATAGTTAATATTAATGTACATACCTATTATTAAGCTTGGTTCACCTCCATTCGTACCATCATTGTCATTATCCGAACCTTCACAGAAACATTTCTCCATCCATTTGTCAAATTCCTCAATGTCTTCATCCATACTTTCTATCACAAAGACACATGCCGTGACCATTATAGTATCCACTTCTCTAGCATTCTTACCTACAAGTCTAAACTGCTTACAGTACTTAGAAAAGTGTCTAGTTTGTCCACAACGATAACATTTCACATTCTTCATCCTTGGGCACTCTTTAGATATATGATTTTAATTTCCACACATATAACATTTTCCTTTCCATTGCGCTTGCTGGTGAGGATAGTGTTTATCTCTACATTTCCAACATTTGATATTCCCATTCTTGTCATAGAAACTAAACCCTTTGTCTGATTGTGCTGCTCCACCAGTCATCGCAGCTAACTTCTTTCCTTTTTGGCTTGACCTGCTACTTCTAACACCAGAAAAAGATCTCCTAAAAGTAGGCCTAAATCGATTCACCTTACTTAACTTCTTGCTACATTTTGATTACATCAGATTTAGTTGTTTTTAAGCTTATGTGCCTTATCTGCTATTGCATTATAGCATTTAAAACCATAGTCTATGAGCTTGCATCTCATCATAACTCAAATGCTCTCAGAAAAAGATCTTTCTTGAGCTCTGGGTTGTTTCAATACGGTTGTGGTGTGTACTGAATCAATCGGTTAAACTCGGTCTCATGCTACATTATATTCATCGCACTCTTTTTTAAACTCATCAATTCTTCAATTATTTGGTTTTGGACACTCATAGGGAAATACTCATTCTTGAGCTCTTCTCTAAATATTTGCCATGTAAGTGTTCTTAGCAAAGTTCGTGCTTTCTAGTCTTACCATATCAGTGCTCCCTACTTCAACAAGAAAGTTCCATATGAGAGCTTTTGCACTTCTAGTACTTGAAAAGCTTTAAAACTTCACTTATTCTAGGCTAGTCAATCATCAGCTACAGCTGGTTTTCCCATCTTCCCTTCAAAATACCAATTAGCCTTGATAAACTCTGTAAGCTTACCAACTTTTGGTGGTCAGTGTTCTCTTGGCTTCACTTTAGGTTGCCTTCGACCTGCAACATTTCCACCTACTAGGAGGTACTGAATTAAAGCTCCTTGTTGTTGGATTATAGTTTGCATATTTGCCATCATTTGTCTAAATTGAGCAGGGTCCAATATATTAGGGAGAGGTAGTGGTGGTGGTAAATCATTCCTTGGTTGATATTGTTGTGCATGTGGAACTGGAAGTGGTTCTCCATTTTCAGGTTGTCTATCCATATTCATATTTGTTTAATTATCACAATATTTCACTTAATCTGTGCTCAAAATTCATTTACTTATTAGTTAGCACAAGTTTACGAAGTCTTTGATTAACTCTCTGAAAAGCACATTTTCTATTTATTTTAGCACCAAGAATTCCAACTACACATTAACCGATGATCATTCACATTCACAACCTACTTAATTAAGCATATCTTGTGTACACATAACGATATAGACGTAATTTCCTGTAATATCCAAGTCTTAGTTTAATGAAGAATGGCATTAAATTGACACCTGTAAATACAACATCACCTGTATACATTTATATACTAATACATCACCCATGAACATAATAATATTATGTGATAACCAGTTACGAGTCACATGTATATATTGGTTTCTCTGTTATCAACTTGCTCATTCTTATCTCCATGCATGTATTCAACTTAGAGTACATTCAATATACTAAAACTCTTCACATACTACATTACTAGTTTTTCCTAATACAAGTTTATAACTCAAGAGTATACACCATAACTTGAACTTTTACATAAGGAATGAATTACATTATAATTTAACTTTACATTAAGATCATTACATTCAAACTGAACCTTTTTATAGCCCTGGTTACATATAAACATAGTTGTACAAATAAAAGAAATTTACATTAGGACTTCCTAGTACATAAGTTCTGGATATATCTTTCTTACCTCAAGTTCAAAAGTATATTTACAATTCCAAAATACTATTTACATCAAAAAGAGGATAGAACATTGAGATAACAAAGTACATAACATAACCTATACGATACATAAGTTCTAATAGTTGTTAAACTCCTATTAACTTAATCCATCTGATCTGTTTGATGCTACAACACCTTTTAAAGGAAACCAATTTTCATAAGCATTTAAATCTATGTTTTCATTTCCTACTTTTGAGTTAGAGCTTATTGCTTTATATTTAGGTGTCTCAAGAATATATATGACTTCCTATCCATCCTTACTACCCTTATTCGCCAACTTAAGTTCTCTAACTTGATTCACCTTAGCATCTACTTGAATTCTCACTTGATCTCCAGAATTAGCTATCACTTCAGTTTGAACTTCCTCTTCAATCTCATTTTCCACTTCCGCCTAAGTGATTGTTATCTCTAAATCATATTCCAGATCTTCTTTAGGATCCTCTTCTTTTACATTATCACTTACATTTTCTTGTTGAATTGAAAGTGAACTTTTTAGGGGTTCTATAGATGATTCAGGCTCATGTGATTCCAGGGGTACTTCAATACCTACATTCTTAGTCGACAGAAATCTTAGAAACCAATCTATGATTCCAAGTGAATAATGTATATGTACGTATGGGATTCCTATAGGGTCTAGTCAAAACCATGTGGATAATCCTTATAGGGTTTTACCATAGCAAGAAAGTATAATATTAGGACCATCATAGATACAATTCCCTTATTATACATATACTTCTTCTCAAAAGCCGCAACTGTAGTGTATTCATTGTACAAAGGGCCCAACTTATCCTTCATAATCTTCTAACCATCCTTCATACTCTAAGATAATCCCCTCTTATAAGTAATTATAATCTCATGAATAGTGTAAAATATAATCTAGTCAGATAATTTTAATAACAAATTCTGCTATCGAACTCAATAATCAATGGGAGATTCATTTCCTTCCCAACCAAAATGTATCTAAGCATAAATCAACCCATGTTTTCAAATTTGAAAGTAAGCATAGCACGTCACAAGTTAGATTAGTATTTTCTTTTACTTGCTTTCTTTTCATGTTATTTAAGTTCTTTTACATAGATAACTTAGATATATACCTACAAATTTAAGTCTTTTATGCCCATGTATTTTCCCCACTCTTAGTGTTTCTAATGTCTAGTTTATTTTAATTAGATGCTTTAAAGCCTAGTTTTTTATGAAACATGCTTCTATATAACCTAAAACTATTATGCCCCAAATTCGAGGAGTCGTAATAGCCATACTATATAAACCAACCTAAGCTAGAAGCTATCCTCCTTAGTTGCTAAAATAGGTATAGTCTACACAAGGCAAACGATAACTGAACTAGTTTTGAAGTAGTTAGATGGGCACCTGTGATATATAATATCTATGGAGTAACACTTTATAAGATATAGTTTTCCATATTTACAGATAATTCAAATCCTTTACATAGTTTTATATACATTATAAGTTTTTAAGACTTTTAATAGTATTGTACAAGTCTATAGGAAGACCTCATTACATAGCATAGATACATTAGTGAGCTAACAAAAACTATAAGGTCTCCCAAGAAGACCTTATATTCTTTTCACAAAAGAAAAACAAAATAACAAGAATGTTGACCCATTCATTAGTCTTCAACTTCTCACTCCTTGGCCCGTCAGTATTAACCTATGGATTATTGTAACAAAGCATCCTTAGGTACTCACTACACCTACAAAACAATCTATTGAGATGTGAGCTCAACTAGCCTAGTAAGAAAGGATGGAATCATAAGAGTATATTAACAAACATGGTTATTTAATCATTAATTAAATGTGAAAATGCATGAAGCAAATGATAGATCATTTAACAATGGTTGATTAGTTCATTGTGAAGTTAGCTAAATTTTATTCACTTTAACCTATATTTTGAGGAGTTTTAATGTGACCTATTAGACTAAATTCAGGTTGTGCAATGGAGACACTCTCATCTTAGAAAACATTAGAACTATGGTTCCTAACCTTGTCACGACCTCTTCTCTCGTCACTTAGTTTGACTAAGTGTAGGAAAAGAACTATTTCTATTATCCTTATTAATGTGTCGATATTTAGTTTGACAATCTAATCGTTACCCCTATTCGGTTATTATGAATGCCAGATTAGATCTTAAAATGTGAGGAACCAAGTTCATGTACTTAATATATGTTATGCTCAAGCAGAAAATAGTACCTAGAGTCCAAATCCCAAACACCAATCAGTATCACAAGCATATACATAATATACACACAAACAATCTAGCTATAGCCATAGAGAAGCACTCTTAATTCTCCGAGTATCTTAATATGATACTCCAACATGCCATTAAGTATCGATTCCAACTTACTTGATGTTAACGTGACTTAATCTTGCTTCTCATGCTCAATCCCTTCATATGTCCCTAAATAATCAATATAAATATTTTAGTTTTTGAAAAATATAAAGTATATGATTACTTTTCTTAATGTCTTAAATATAGTTTAGATAGGTTTATTAAGTCTTAGATTAAGTTTTCACTTATTATTAAAATCTCTGAATAAGGTTCTGAACACTAAACTTAATGTAGTTTTTTGCCTTGGAATCTTTTGAATAAGTATCTGATCAATAGTGTTGACACAATTTTTATTTTAGAACTCTATGTGAAAGTATATGAAAATAGTTTTGTTAATTAGGAACTTTTTGAAAAAGTATATGAAAACAACCTTATTTACTAGAAATTCTCTAGTTATCCTACATATGTTATATCAACTAAGTATTTCATATAAGTTAGCTCTCTGATCAAATCTCTAAACTTAGGACTAACCTATTTTTAATAGACTAACCTTCGGAAGAACTATCTGAACAAAGCCATTTTATACGTTTACTTAGTATAATTCATCCAACATCATATTCTAGATTATAGATATGTTAAATCATGTTCTTATATCAGGTTATCATACTAAGCAATGCCATAGTACTAAATTCCTCAAATTCACTTACTTACCTATTAATGTGGTAAACCCATATTCATCAACTTGCTCATATCTCATCTCCCACTTAAACCACACAACTCTAGATTATCCTTCACAGTAGAATGTGATCTAAGTAAACTTCAGAACCTAACATCAAGGGTTTCATTAAACTCCATGTACAAAATCCTTAAGAAAATGACATTTTTTATCCAACTTAAAGTCTCAAAAATCCTTAAAAATTCTAGAAATTATTTTTGTCCAAAAACTCTTCATATAATATTTACATGCAATATAGGAACTCTCTAGAAAAAGTTTGGCTTTGAAACTACATTGATAGGGATATTCAAATAAACTTCTAAAATGGATTGATTTTGTCACTTTTTTAAGGAAGTACTATATCTACTTAAAAATTTTTCAATCTAATATTTTTCCCTAAAAATATATATATAAATATGTCAAAATAAAATTTTCTATAATTTTTGGAATTGATTTGATATTTTTACAATTTTAAGGCAATTTGGATGGAAACTTTCATTCACCAGAGCGATAGCCCTTCGACCAACAACAACCTCCCCTAGTTGTTAATCACTCCAGGTGCTACCACTATTGTGGGGTGGTAGTGGTGGTTTATCTCTAGGTACTATCTAGACTTAGGTTCCGCCAAATTGTTCGGTTTATGTAGTATTCTTCTAATTTTTTTTTCTAGAATTAATCCTACTTTGTTCTTCCTAATCTTATAATTTTCCTATAATCTTAAGAAGCTAATTAATCATCTGAAGAGAGTTGGTGAAAATCCAAAGTTTTAGAATGATAAATGACATGTTCTCTCTCCAATAAGCTTAAATCCCTTAGGTTTTTTGGTGTTGCTTAGTGTCCTAAGTTTATCCTAATTCACCAATAGTTGTCCTAATTGAGCCATGCCTATATCAAGATGTTTCTAGTTGTTTTGTTGTTTTTTAGCAATTTTTATGATTTTTCTTATAATTAGTGGGTTAACTATACTTAGTTTATGGTATTTGAAGCATTTTTTGAGTATATAAATATATATAATAATAATAATAATAGGGCTATACATTCTATATTTATATATTATATTAGGTCACTTTATAAGTTTTGTGCTCGAACAAACTATCTCTAAAGTTTTGTTATTTTCTATTCCTAATTTACACGTTTACGCAAGGTAAATTAAAATATAATGTAATTTAGTAAAATTTTCTATTTTTAGTTATAATTCTATTATTTTATTATATTTCAATATTTTGGACTCATGATGTGCCATCGTCTAACTTCTAGGATCTATACGTGAAGTATAACCACAACCAGTTAACTTTTGTGTATGCTTTTAATGATTTGCTCGAAATCTAACACATAAGACTATAAACTCCTAGAATCCAATACATGAGTTTACAGGGCCCACAAGGGTATCGGTGACAACATTTGAATTGCCTATTTTATATTTAAAGGAATATGAAAAGGATTCCAAAAATTCTATCCAATGCGCATGCCTTTTAGATAATTTGTGCTAGCCTTTAAGATATTTGAAATATTCATAATTTGAGTAAATAATGAGCTCCTTTGGAAGTAGATAATGCTGCCACACCCTTAAGGCTTGAATCAACACATATAATTTATGATTATAAATAGAATAATTCAATGTGACTCCATGCAATTTTTCATTAAAATAAGCTATGAGATGCCTCTTTTGCATAAGAATCTCTCTTATACCAACATTAAAGGCATCTCCTTTTAGTTTGAATACCTTACTGAAGTTGGGCAATGTAAGCATTAGCATGGATGCTAGCTTTTGCTTAATCAACTCAAAACTCCTCTGTGTGGCCTCTCCACAATGGAAATTGACCCCTTTCTTGGTCAATTTAGTGAGTGGTGCTATTATGGTGTTGAAATTTTGAATAAACCTGCAATAAAATGAAGTAAGTCCGTGGAAACTATAGACTTCATAGACATTAGTAGGGATGGTCTAATCTAGGTTTTCCTTAACCTTAGAATCATCCATATGAATTCCTTCACTTGACACAATAAACCCTAAAAATATCACCTCTCACTGACAAAGTATACACTTATTTAGATTGGCATACAATTTCTCTCTTCGTAACACCATAATAATTGATTGCAAATGTTGTAAATGGCTATCATAGTTTAGACTATATGTCAATATACTGTCAAAATAAATAACCATGAATTTTATTGGAAGTCACGTAGTACATAATTCATAAGCCGCATAAATGTACTAGGAGCATTTGATACACCGAAGGGCATCACAATCCATTCGTATAATCCATGTTTAGTTTTAAAAGCCATTTTACATTCATCTCCCTCCTTCATTCTAATTTGATGGTAACTACTTTTCAAATTAATCATACTAAATAATTTTGCCCCACATAATTCATCAAGCATATCATTTAGATGAGGAATGGGATATTGATACTTTACTGTCATGTTGTTGGTGGCTTTATTATCCACGTACATCCTCTAGCTGCTATCCTTTTTGGATACCGGTAATGCAAGTACGGAGCACGGGCTCATACTCTCACGTATAAAACCTTTGGTAAGTAACTCACCAACTTTATGCTTCAATTCTTTAGCCTCATTTGGACTTATTTGATACGTTGGGCAGTTAGGTAAGGTATCCTTGGGAATCAAATCTATTTAGTGCTCAATTCTTCTTAAAGGGGGCAATCCTAACGGTAGTTCTTTGAGGAAAACATCATGAAATCACTTAATAAGTCTCTTCACTTCCTTGGGCAATTCGACCACCTTACTGCTACTTAGCACTTGCCTAATGACCAGCAAGTATACATCATTACCCTCAGCCGGCTCACGCTTCACCTCCCTTTTTGATAGCATAAAGACTTCTTTTCTCAAGGGGTTAAGCTCCTTGTGAATTTTTCTCACCTTAGATGGGCTGGTAGGCTAAAACTTAATTTGTTTCCCATTCATAAGCATAGTATAAGTGTTGCTCCTTCCGTCATGAGTGACACTTTGGTCAAACATCTATGGACGGCGTAGTGGAATGTGGGTAGCATTTATAGGAACTACGTCACATTCAATCTTGTCAACACATTTAATTAAGATTGATGTTGACACTAAAACTCTTCATATCACGTGTATAGACCCTTTATCATTTAGCCAGTGTAATTGAAATGGAGTGGGGTGTAGGGTTGTAGGCAACTTCAGCTTGTCAACCATGGTGGAAACTACTACATTGGTGCTACTACTCAAGTTAATAATCATGGTACAAATACTTCCATCGATCGAGTACTTAATATGGAAAGTATTTTAATGTTGCTTGTGATCTCCCATGGTAGTAATATTCAAACTACCTCGCAGAACTCCATTAAGGGATAATGCTAGTCCCTCCTCACCAATTGTATCTTCCACATTCTCTTCCTCGCTTTCAGCCTTTAACTCTTCAACATTCCCAAGAGCCTTCTCTTCGTACCCACTCATAATGTCTCCACTCATATTAGTCATTAGCTGTTGATTGGGGCACTAAGCAACAATATGCCTGTAGCCTAAACATTTAAAACATTAATGTCTCTACTCCTCTTACTAGTTGGAGTTGTAATAGTGCGATAGCTGTAGGATCCTACCTGGGCAAGGGTGTTGGAATCCAAATGGTTGTTGGGTTTAACCTCACTATAAGGTTCTCTTTCTAGCAATCAGCATATGGTACTCCTCTCCTTTCTGTCCTCCATAGTACTTCTTACATTAGCTTAGGCACTAGGCTTAGAAGTAGAAGTCCTAAAGGAGCCTCACTATCATTGTTGCTTAACCTTTTAGTTTAATAGCATAGCTTCCTCTAATGTCTCAACCCTCTGAAGTTTATCGATTTCAAAGATGTTAGGTTGAAGCCCCATAGTGAATCGGGCCATTGTCATCTCTGATGTCTCAACAACTTTATTATAAGTGGTTAAAGTTTCAAACTCAAAGAGATACTCCTCTGCACTTATTGTCCCTTGCCTCAAAGTATGATCTTCTTTAGCAATTCCATCTAGTACCATTCTAGAGCAAACCTACACCACAACAACTCATTCATTTGTCACTAAGTTGTTACTTCACCCTCACTAGTAATTTGTCTATTCTCTACTATGTTCTACCACCATAGCATGACATAGCCTTTGAACTCAAAAGCGACTAGCCTCACCCATTGCTCTTCTTCACGATGATAATATTAAAAAAGCTTCTCAATCTATGTCTCCCAATTGAAATAGTGATTAAGACTTCCTTTTCCATCAAATGACGATACCTTTAGTTTCACAATGTCTAATGTAAGGGTTAGGCACTAATGCCTCTCATTTCCTCAAGTCTGAGGACCTTACCTTGACTTGATTACCAGAATCCTACATCTAATTTGGTGCTTACTATTGATTTCTTCCTTCACATGGTCTTTTTTTTTTTTGGTTATTCTCTTCTACAATGTCTTCTAACCTTTCTACTCTCCTCATAAATCTTTGAATAAGATTCATCAAGTTATGCATTATAGGTTCTTGAGTATCATCAGGTTGATCTCCAACACCTTCCCTTCTTAGGTTGCATCTAACAACGGCAATTGTACTCCCATCTCTAGTCTCCATGTCGCCCATGAAATTTCCTTGTAACCTAATTCACTACAAAGGAACCTTAGATCTTCCCACCTCGTAACCTTTGCTTTGATACAAAGTTGATGTGGATCTCGAGCCTCTTCTAATCTATTTGCTTTAATCAAATTTCTCTCTCTATAATCGCTTCAACAATCTACAAAATCATGAATAACAATTTAATGTTTGTAGTTAGTGATAAAAGAAAAGCAGTCTTTAGTGGATATTATGTACCAATGAAAATCCGCAAACACTAGTCTCTCCGGATATGACTCACAGGATTAACAAGTGGGTTATTTGCTACAATTCCAAAAGAATTGATAAGAATGGAAAATTGAGAGAGTTCTTAATGGTTTTATTCAATAATAATGGCTATAAGGTGCCTTGGAATATTCTAACAAGGTATTTTTATGATAGAAATAACAATGGAAAAAAGATAATAAAATAGGAAACAAAAATAAAAAGAATTGTGTCTTGCAATGTGACCATGGTTAGGGAAAATGGCCATGTTCCAAACCTATGGTCCTTATTGACATCAAATCGATCTTAGCTTGAAGAATTTTTGGTCGAGTAGTCCATGCCGATTGACTACGGTAGTGGTTAGGACCATGGTAGCGATATGAAAGTCTACGCTTAAGTATGCAGTCGTAGACTTGGTTGTGTTCCTCTCTACCAACAATTTCCATGGAGACTTTGCTTGTACACGGCCATGGTCTTCCATCTTGTACTCATATTTACACTCAACGATGTAATTGGTCTTCAATTCTCATCTAAAGTCCTTCGCTTTGATTAATAATAACGTTGAAGACTCTTCTTAAGCACCATCTTGCACCTATGTTCATGCTTAACGATGTAAATAGTCTTCAATTCTTGCCTAAAGTCCTTCCCTTTGACTAATAATAACACTAAAGACTCTTCCTAAGCAATGAAGTGCGATAGGAATGATATGGTTAGTTGATGTTCCTCCTCAAAAGGATCACCATGCAAAATCTTCACAACTAAACTCTGAAGACCGTTGGCCTTAGCTTCTGTGATAAGTCAAATGGGAAGATGATCCCCATCAATGCAATTCATCATGTATACTAATCTTGTCATACTTAATAATTGATGAACCAAAATTAAGAATGATATACATGAGGAAGCGTGAAGTAATGAGTTACTAGACATGTTTAATGTTTAGAGAACATTACATTCAAGTGATACTGGCTCCTTCCTTAGTGAATTTATGTGATAAATCTTTACATCTAAGGTTGCTATCCTCGGCTAAGAAAAAAGGTCATTATCCATTCGGTTTATGAATAGTATTGCTTTAATAGTAGTAAAACAAGGCTTATCCTTTAGCCATTACCAAGCCAATCATTGTCTAATCAGTTTATGAATCATAGTGCTTTAATACTAGTAAAACAAGGCCTATACTTCAGCCATTACCAAGCTAGTCATTAGGTAACCTAAAGCACTCATGATGGTCCATTCATTTCCAACATATATTGCATATTGTAGGCCACTTGGGACATGAGTGACTCAAAGTCATCGATGTGATTTGATAGAGCCTAAATTGTTTAATAAACTAAGAAAAAGATGAAATTAATGGATATAAAATTATGTACAAATTAATGTTGGATATTGGTATGAAGATATATGATAAGTTCATGGATGGTTTGTTTGTAGATCATTATCCAGAGTATTAGGTGGTTCGAAAAACATGGTTAAATGTTCTAAACATCTATGCTTACTTATAGTTTGACCTTCACAAGGGGATTTAGAGCATTCATACAATAAGGGAAAGTTTATGGAATGTGTGTAAAATGGGAGATTTTAGGAAAGCTTGAGTCTGATCATTAGGAAGAATCAATTTGATTTGGAGTTAGAATTGATCGAAACATTAATTGATTATAGAAAAGTTAATTGATTATAGATTGCAGTGCTCCTAGAAAGACATAAATTTATTAGTGAGACAATGTTTGATAAAAGAAAACAAAAAGAGACCGATAGAATTACATCCTAATTAGTGGCACTAAGATGAGAGACTAGTTTTTGTTTTCTTAAAGTATTATTACATCAGATGAAGCCACATGTGAGGAGATACCATGTGGACATGTGAATTGACTCTTCAATTAGAGAAGAGTTGATGGATATGCATGCCTCGGACGATGGATTTGAGCCATCCACTCATCTAATACAATTGCTCACATTTAATAATCACTTATGGGTATGCAAGAAAACACATTCTCAGCTAATCGGAAAAGAACAAATGTTTCCATGCTTAGGACTTTCGCCTTCATACATAGAAGCTTTGGTATAATTTAGGAGTGATTATCATACATATGACATAATCTGCCATACATATGGTATTACGATCTAGATAGTACCTATGCCATGGTAGATCACCGTACATCATACAAATGTCGACAATTAACCCCCTTATCAATCATTGCCTTTCCATATGATGTACTAGGCTACTTTCACCCTTACCTACTATTGATCACATAAACAAATAGCATCATATCAAAACAAATAGCTTTAATAAATAATTAGACATGATAACAAATTAAAGGTATGGAATGTGATGTTCCCAAAATAATGGTGACATAAATAAGTACTCCAAATGGCTACTATAGGTCTACCAATATGATATAAAGAAATTTGCAAATTCTTAGCCAATATTAAGCAGTTCCTTCCTTCTCTCTAAGTAACTCACAATCTTGTCCTAGCTTGAGATTAACATTGGGTATCTCATAGCTTAGCTCAGCGAATAGATGGCCCTATCGTAAAAGGATCTATAGGGATGTAAGCTTATGCTTAGTGAGTTAATCTCTCCAATACGCCTTATAAGCAATATATTATCAATCATATGAATGCATGTAATAATCAGTATGCAAAACAATACATGTAGTGGCCTAGGAATTGCATACAACTCATAAATTTTGCCCTTTATAGTTAGAGTTAGAGATTATTAATTGACATAAATCATCAATCGGATTCTAGCACCTAGATTTTTACTTGAAATTGCACTTATGTGCTCAAAATCAACTTATACACATATACTTGTATATATATAAATATACTTTACTTAACACAAAACATGATCCTTTCCTAAAAATCCTTAGGTCTAATGGTGTAGTGGCCTTCGTAGTCCACAATCACACACTTTAAGCTGAAATCACAAGATACGGCTCTTAGCCAAATGGTTAGCACCCCTTGGCGCTTAGTAAGCTCGCAAGCCAAGACAAGAACTTAATAACATAGCATAATGTGCCTAAATAATCCCTTTAGGAGCTTCTACGCCTATGAGCCCCTTCTTACCTTTTGCGTAAGGTGGCAGTTGGTATAAGTTATAATGCAATGATGTGTCATGCATGACTTATCTTAAATTCATAGCCAAATAATTACTTATGTTTGATTACTTGGGTGATTAAGCAATTTCATACCATAATTACGATGCATAAATTAGTCATGCAAGCACTCTTAGTTCATATATTACCATTGAGTTGTTCAAACAATCAGGAGTCTACACACATGCATTCCTTATACCATTCATGCAACCAATTTAATCATAATATTACTTTAGTGCAACTAAACTATAAACAAAAGTAAGTATAAAGTCATCAGGAATTACTCACGAAGTCATCAAGAATTACTTACTTTGCCATAGTTGCTAGTCGTGATAATTTAGAGATAGGTTGTCTTTGAGATCAAAGTCCCTTGAACAAAGTAAACATAGTAACATAAGGATTTGATGTATTATGATGTCAATATAAAGTTCTATTAAAGTTATTCTCTCAACTTAGTCTTAAATTCTTTCTCGTTAAGTTAAATCTTCAATTACATATAATTTTCTTGTCTTAAAACCAATTTTCGTGATCTTATAGTTGATTTCCATCATTTTTTAGTATACTTTCTTATGGTCTAGTTAGATTTGAGATATGGGGCCCACAATTCTAGTTATAGGCCAGAACAATAGCATCTGTATAGATTAGGTTTCTTTTTGGGCTTAGATTTGTTATTAGGCCTTTTATTGCTTAGTGAGATTATTAGGGCTTGGGCTTGGGCTTGGGACTTTTATTTGGGCTTAATTACTTTCTTCAGATAAGTTTTTCATTGAATATTTTTGGCCTTTTCACTATCTCGCACTTCTTAGATTTTTAAGTGGCTTTTATGATCAAAGATGTGCTCAGTTCTCACATTAGTAATACTTATCACTTTGGTAGGCTTAAGAAACTTAATGTGTGTTTTCTATGGGATTTATTCCATCATTTTCTTAAGATTATCTTGTTGGCTAGAAAGTTTCATAAGGCTTGATTAAGAGTTTTGGGCTTGGTTTTGAGTTTTAGGCCCATAACACTTATCTTACTAGCCTTGGTTAGTCTTTTTACTTTAATTACTATATTTTTAAGGGTGTTTAGTTGGATGAAAATTTAATTGTAGATTTGGTTAGTTTGGTTCTTTGGCTCCTAAACTCATTTTTTAAACCTAACTCCTTGTTTTATTACCTTAATTGCTCAACTAAGGCTTTACACTACTTGCACTTTAACTCATTCTTGTTCTACTCCTTGTAGGTAGATTATTTTAGCATAATATCAAGTGGAAAACATGGAACATGTATAACTCTTAGGTGCAATACTTTAGGTTGGGCCTTTATGTGATGATTTCTTCACCAAAGTTTCATATAATGGTTTTTCCATCACCTAGGGTTAATTTGATGCATGGATAACTCAACAAAAGTGAAGATAACACTTAGGTAAGCTTCATACATTACACGTCCAACACTTTAAGAAGCTTCACATGAGCTTATTTTTGTGGTTTTCTCAAGTTACAAGGCTATACTACAAGTAACGTACATGTACATAAAGAGAAAACATGCTTAAGCTACTCATGTTTTATCACTTGTGAGGAAACTTCTAGAAAGCTATCACCTAACCTAACTAAGAGAACTTCTAAAGTACATGATATATTTACAAAAATATGAAATGAAACTCTACTCATGGTGTTCTAAAGACATTTGAAGATAGGATATACTTTACTAGATGAATGAGTGGTAGTTGCATCTTACTTTAGTCTCCCTTAACTCCTTGTTTTTGACCTTAGTGACCTTTTGTTCCTTGAATTCTATGATCTTGGGTGCTTGTTGGTGCTCAAAAGTCTCCTCAAATGGTAGCTTTGGGGTATCTTCTTTGATGGTTGAGCTTAAGCTGCTCAAATGGGGTGGTTGGTATGTGGTTTGCGTATGTTTTTATGGGCGGTGAGGATAGTGTGTTTGGGGAGCTTCTTCTTGTTGTGTTTAAGTGTTGTTTGTTTTGGAAAGAAATGGAAAAGCAAATAGGGTTTAGGGGGTTTTCATGGTCGGTTTTGGGGTTAGGGTTTCTTATCCAAATCTTGTCACTTTGATGTGTTAAAGTGATACATAAATCTAGGGGATGTGATTGTTTGTATAAGTTTTCTAAGTGGCTATTAATTGTGATATAACAAGTGAGATAAAGCATGAAAATAAGGAAAGATGGCATGCCATACTGCCTTTCTCTAATTGGCAGTGTAGGGGTGGTTTAGAGTGTGGTTTCTTATCCCATCAATCCTTGCTTTTGGCTTAAACTAAAAATGGTTAAGTTACCTTTTTCCATAAATGGCATAACTTGTATAGGGAGTTGTAGATTGTCTTGTCTAACACATGGAAGTTTACTAAGTTTGCAAGTCAGCTAAGTTCAACACTCTTGACTTTAGTTTATTTCAACTTAAATTGGGAGGGAAATTGGATGGAAGTGGTTGGTTCTAGCTTTATACGTATGGCTCCCAAATTTTTGTGCTTGAATGTCTTACTTGATTGTCTTATTCAAGTGGCTAAGTTAAGGTTTAGTTCTCAAATATTTCCTTACCTTAAATTGGTTTTCATAATAGGTTATAAGTATCTTAGGATTGGTTTAAGCTTAGTTAGGTTTAGGCTTTTGATGTTGGGTTTTTAAGTGTTTCATTTGGTACCTAGGTTTTAAATCTTTCATTTAGGGTTTTGATAAGCTTAAAGGTCTTCACTACATTTTAGGGTTTAGGGTTTTAGTAAGTTAGGGGTTATAATTAAATTTTAAGGTTTTCAAACATTCGAGTTAGTATTAGGGTTCTTGACCTTTTTGTTTTAGGGTTTTCACAAGCTTAGAAGTGTTCTACCATACTTAGGAGTTTTAGGGTTTTCGGCTAACTTCTAGGATCGATATTGACTTTAGAGTTTTGAAGTTGAATTATAATTATGATGTTAATTATTGTGAGTACAACTTTTATATTAGGCTTGATTATTAATTTGATTGATCCTCGGGAATATTTAAAAGGTGTTTTCCACTACATGTATTGTTACTCATAAATTGTAGAGTTTACACATGGTGGCACATTTGACCCTCTTTCTAGCCTTGACATTATTTGTATTTCTTTTATCCATTGCATTTATTCCTCTATCATTCATAATTGAAGAACTCGAGTCTTTATATGTAGCAAACTCTCAATTAATCCCTTTATTGTATTATACATGTAGGAATTTATAGAAATTCTATTTTGCAATCTTTAATCCTTATTTTAGACTATATTTATTCCACGGAATTGAATTCAATTTTAATTAAATATATTTTGTATGTGTTTAAATGGTGAAACTTATTGGGTTGCTTTTGGTGCTTGTTGGAGGTGGTGCGTTGAGAGATAGCCATGGTATTAGTAGTAAGTTGTGTCGTGGGTGTTTTGTTGTTAGTGATTGACTAAGTTATGAAATAAGAGGTTGTTAAGAATAAATTACCCTTTCGTTATGTATGGAAGATAAAAATACAACGATTATAATTTTAGGTATTCACTCAATCTTATTAGGCATTGGTGCTTTTATTCTACTATTGAAGGTGCTCCATTTTGGAGGTGTATATGATACTCGGAAGGAGAATATATAAGAAAAATTACCAACTTGACACTTAGCCTAAGTGCTATATTTGGTCATTTACATAAAATCACCCTTTATGGAGAGGGATGAATTGTTGGCATGGATGATTTAGAAGATATAATTTAAGTCCCCATATCAATATTTGTTCTATATTGCGTAACTTATGCAATATTGTGTTTAGTATGTTAAGGTTATGTGATTTGTAATTTTGCATGTTACAATGATGTGAATGCTTGCCTCATGTTTATTACATGAAACTGATGAGTTTTTAGGTAGAAATCGATGATGTGAATGCTTCGAATTAAATAAATTGGAAGGATTAGAAGAACTCAATCTAAAAATTTGTGTTCGACCCCCCGATGTCGAACTCAATTGGGTCTTTGGACTCTATGTGCTTTTAGAATGATCCATAACCACCACCCTTCTTTCCATAGGTAGCTTGCGGCCAGTAGTTATAGTATGTGTGTGTGTTTCCATCTTGGCTAATAATTTTACAAAAATTTTAAGTGAAAATTTCGGATCAAAGTAGCTGCAATGGCTTGCCAGTGGCTGGAGTTTGTTCACTTTGTTGTCTTTATTGCTTCTTTTCCTATTGTTCTTGAAAATGCTCCTTCTCTATAAACTCGAGTGGTGGGCATTTGGGTTTGCATAGATTGTGCTCTGACATGGGTGGAGAATACTTAAGTCTAGGCTGACTACACTTGATCATAGGTGGAGAATAGTCCATTATATTTACCATCCTTTCCTCGCTAAAATCATAGAAGTTCATATTGTTCATCCATGTTGTAGGGGTAGGGCTTTTCCTTTACCTTCATCAACTGCCTCTCCAACTGAAGCTAGATGAGACAATAACAAGACTTGCCATCGCATATATGAAATATGAGGTATTCGAAAAATATAAAAGCAAAAAAAAAAAGGCTAGTCACAATCTCAAGGGATGAACTAGTAAATTTTATTAAGGTAACAGTTTTCAAAGTAAAAGATGGGAAAAACAAAATATATTGAAAGCAAAATATGGAGGAGAAAAGAGAAAGTATCAGTTTTGCTGAATGCATAAATGCACTCTTCTTCTTTCTATGGTAAATCATGATGAAGGTTTCGACGTTCAAATTTAAATACTAAGAGTATAATTAAGGATTGCACACTGTAGTTAGACAATGATGGGTACATATACATGCTTCGGGACTGAGATTGTGTCACTCCATCATTATATTCACATCAAAAGTATTACAACATTTCAATATTTGCTTTCCTTTACATGTGGAACATGGCTGTAGCCTGTAACACTAAAATTCGATTTAATATCTTATCTTTATCCTTTTCAATAAGCTATCATAAAAAATATGATATAAAAATGATGTGTAAACAAGTTATGGAGCAAATTGAAACCTATGGGCGTATATTTTCAAGCATTTGCATTGCAACAAACAGATAAAAAAAAAATAAAAAAAGAGAATACTAATACAACCTTCAAATAAAAATAACCTAATCCTGCAGTTTCTGATGAATGATAAGATGCTGACTTCTTGTTTGGAGATTCCATCACGACTTTGGTTTGTACATTTGCAAACGTATTTTCGTCATTCTCGCCAATACAAAAAAGAAATAAAGTTACTTGTCTTTTGTGTGTATGTGAGAAAGAAGGGAGGGGGGTGAGGTTCTTTGGGGTACGTACATCGGTGAGAAAATGAAAATTTACTAGTAACCAGTAATGGTTGCGACATCATAACCCATTTAGAATTTTATATCAGAATCAAGATAAGTTGTAGTTTCTAGTTGACATCAAACGACTTAAAGATATTAGACTTTATTCTGAAAAAACTTGAAAATATTAGAAGATTCACATGAATATATATATATAGTTATTTTAAGAAACCACATATTTCTTTCCAATGTTTCATTTATCTTATTTCCTAGTTATTTCCTTTCTTTATATTTCATCTTTCTAAGATTAGTATTAAGCTTAGCTTATAAATTAACTTCTGTAACCCCACGAGTTTGAATCCCTCATGCCGTATACACGTATATTTTAACGTGTCTTGCTTCTCTTCATTGTGTCCAGCTGTGTCCCGTAGATGACGCCTTCTACGAAACACGTGCTATCTTACATTAAGACTGACCGTTGGAGATTTTATCAGTTAAGCTTGTCTTGATCCTTTTTGCCACCGATCATGATTCAAGTTCGCCAAAATCAATGGGCTAAAGTCATTAAGAACAGATTTTGTTTCTCCCAATCTAAACTATCAGATAAAAAATCACATGGATCATTAGAAAAGTTCAAATTTGGACTTTGGGTGAGGTTTATCTTCAATGGCCAATCATTGTATTTTCAGTTTATTTTGACATGCACTCATGATTGGTCCGAAATGATCGTAATCCAAAAATTTCGAGCTGATAACCATGGAATCTGTGACACCCCGACTCTGCTAGGGCACAACAATCAGTGACATGTCCTACTTAAGTAGTAAATGCTAAGGCTAACTACTTTGGGGTAGGTTTCTAATAAATTTTCGAAATTGAAAAATCGTTAAGTTTGAGGAAAAGATTTCATTTGCAAAACAAGTATCATTGATAGATATTGTATATCTTAATAGAGCCTCGTTAGGCTCTTCAAAAGATAAGGCCTCACATGCTCACAAAACCAAGTTCTAGCCCAATATCTAGGACCCAAAAGAAAAGTCTATAAGACCATGAAACAATTCGCGTCATATCTACTGATAAGCGGGATAAAGGAATTCATAGATACGAAGTGTAATAATATACAAATAGGAAAACACATATCAGTCGCGAAGTCCCCCAATAAATCAAAATCAAAATCACCAAGCTCAGCATATGAGAAGTCCACATAAAAGTACCACCTAAAAAGTAACTATGGAGTATGAGTATAGATGCAAGAGTCACGTGCGTACCGTATGTAAAATCGTGCTATACGTGATTTGGGAAATGACTTAAGTGACTCATACAAGATGATCGGGAGAGAAGTGTAGAAAGAAGGAGTAGGTAATCTTGGTAAGGTTATAACACGTACAGTAATAAGTGAAGGAGCATGATGCAATCAAACTCCATAATTGATGAAGGATAGGATAGTGTATTTGAGGTGTTTAAGTGTTTGATTTTTGAGATAAGATTTCTGTAGAGTAACGGTATTAATGAGTGTTTTTCTCTTATTCAAATGAAAATGTGAATAGGATATTTATAAGAAATGGTAATTAATCCCATCCGTTGAACTATGATGGTGATCAATGGTTAAGAATGAAGCCTTCTATTAATGGATCTTAGGTGGGTTATTTACATGGGTTTAAGCCTAGATAAAGGCTTTATTTATTATTTTAGTGTGAGCCAAACTAAAAAACGCTGGATTGGACGGACTGATTTAATGTACCTTACTTTAAACCTACCGTGCCAAAACTCCCTTGATCATCCTAGGTATTTAGACTCTACTTTTTAGGCCCTATCACTTTAATCTTAAGAGTTAAACTCAATTAATTAATGAGCTTTAAGCCCAAACTTAAATTTAACCCTCTACAAGAAATAAGAGTAAGATCACAAGAACCTACTATGTTAGTCACTTCAACATATACAACACATATCACATGGGCTTCATACTAATGCAAGAAGCAATTTCATTAAATCATAATTAGACATGAAAGTAAACAAGAAGTATAGGTGTACTCATAACTTCGGATATCATGAGGGGAACATGGGGTTTGTAACACCCAAGGAAAAATAATAATATTAAAGAAATAAAGTGATAAAAATAATAAAATGTTGTTAAGAGGGGAAATAAACACAAAGGAGTTTACATAATAGGAGTGTAGTTCATTCATTTGAAAGTTTAGTAAACCCTCTTAACCTTTTAACCCTAACTCTTATTGATAGGCTCTCAAAGGGATCATGTGGAGAAACCTCCTTCTTGCTTAGATCATTAGCAATCTAGTGATTGGAGTAAGTGATTGTCATACCAAATTGTTTTTGGATTTTCCTTGTTATTTGGGTCACTAAGGTTCCATTGCAAAATACAAATATTGGCATCATCATAGAATGGGATTGGTTTTGATGGGCAAGAGTAGTGGGTTATGGTAAGTGGCATTTTCCATGATTCTAAAGATCTAATTTCTCTTGTGTATGCATTGTAGTTATGATAGGTTAAGTGTTCATCGAAGGAGTTAGAGTGGGTTTCGATCTAGCCTTTGCAATTTACATAAGTGCCAAATATTTGCGTTAGAAGGTGTTATAGATTGATGGATTTGAAGATGTTTTGAGTATTTAGTATTTCAAAGATATGAATGTTTGATAGTAGCAGTGAATTATTGTGATAAGATGTGTTGGGATGATGCAAAATTATAGGCTTTGGGTTGGTTTTCATGTTTTGGCTTTTTGTAGGTAGTGCACAATTTGAAAAATGATTGTGTAGCTCTTTTCTCCAAGCCGTGCTAATTAGTATAGCCAAGAGCTTGCCGTGCTCCTTAGTATAGCTAGTTTACCTTATCTAGTGTTTTCTTCCCCCTTTTGATCCTTGTTCTTTTCCTTGGTTTCTTCTACATTATTTACCCTCTGTTAGTTATTTAAGTCCTTAGAATTTCTAGGCTCATGAATTGTGTTAGGAAATTTTTTTATTCTAAGTAGGTAGTAATAAAGGTATTTTTGTTTTTATATTAGGAACTCTTAATTTCATTATTCATAATATTCCAAATATGTGACATGTGTTTACTGTATGTGGTTGTTAGGTTAGCTTATCTAAAATGGAATAATAAATGGTTGGCTTAAATTACTGTTTGTTGCTTGCTACTTGTGCTTGACTTGTCCTAGGAGCTTGGAGTAGTAGATCTCTAGGGGGCAACCCTAATCATTCATAAATACGTTGTCCCTAGTAGAGTCTCAGATGTAAATGATCTAGGATAGATTAGGTTATAGAGGGGCTCAAAGAGGAATGCCCAACGTTAAGTTGTAAAGGGGCCTAATGAAGCATACCCAACGTTAGGTTTTGATACGAGTTGTGATGTGAGGGGTTCACAAGGACCTTCGTTGTGTGTTATATGATTGGTTAAAAATAAAGATAATAAACTAGTTGTGTGATTTACTTTCTTTGCATCTATTGCATGTGATTTGGCATTGTTGTTCATGTGCAAGTATTTGTATATTGATTACTAAGTTTTGGCTCACCCCTTATTTTTCTTTTACAACTATAAGTCAAAGTGATGGTTTTGCAGAGTACGATACTTATACAAATTATGCTGATTATGAGAGTTATACTGGATATGAGGATTGGGGAGGTAGTTACTACTTGATGATACTTATATCAATTATTACTACTATGATGATAATCAATAGTATTAAGGATTGTGATAAGGATTAAATGTTGGTTTTGGATTCGAGACTACGTTGATGTTTTCAATATGTTAAAATAGAGTATATTTGGGAGTTATCAAAATTATTACATTTCATGTGAAATATTTATTAAGGTATTTAAACACTTTTAATTTGAGTTTAGCATTTAATAACTTAGTGGATGTTATTTTCTTGTGAATCGAAGAATTTAGTAGTAGCATTAGAAGTTGATATGTTAGTAAGAGACTGGGGATATGTGGTGGTCCGTAGTGTATTAAGTTTAGGGCATTATAGGCATTGGCCTTACCACAACAAGCGTTAGGGTTTGATAGGCTTATTTAACTATCATTTCGTTGAAATTGAACAAATAAATGGTTTGGATGGTTACAAATGCATTGTAGACATGAAGTTCATAGGTTATATACTCTTTATCTAGAGTCTACTCCCTTAGATAACAAGTCATAGCTTCCTCCATTTCCTTGACTGTTCATTATGTCCTTACAACTACCCACTACACCAACATGGCTTAGGCTATCTTTGAGTGCCGCACCATATCTATGGCTTAGGCCATATAATATGTATTTATGTAGGTATATATGTATATATTCACTACATTGCCTTATAACATGCGCCTACTATTGTATCATCTAAGTAGTCTAACCTATAGACTCAAAAATCGGTTCAAGGTAGCTACCCTCTAGATTTGGTGACTATGCACAAGTAGTACATAATCATTATTTAGTTAAGTATATGTATCAGTTTGATTAGATATTCTTAAATTCTAACAAGTAGCATATTACTGTGTAATATATGATTTCTTAAAATCTAAGTGATGTACCTCCGGGGTCGAACACACAGAGAAGCACTACAACGAAGTGGACCAAAAACAAACAGGGAAAAAGCTAGCGAAGTCCAAGTAGCTATTGAATAGATATGATGCATTACTCGACCTTATACAGCTTACAATCTATCGGATATGACACACTAGTCCAAATTGATCAGTCATTCACCACTATTCGTTGCTAAAGGGAATAGATTAGAGTTGAAAGATAATGAGAACAATAAGGTTGCTTAATATGAATAATTCTGTATTGATTAGTTGATTATTTTACAAGAAAGTGGGGGTTTATATACCTATCCACTAAGGTTACTTTACATGTATGAAAAGACAAAAGGGTATTCTACAACTAGGTTTCATAGGACATACTAAAAAGTGTAAAAGAGATAAAGAATATTCAGTGCAAAAAAGTGAAGAATCCTTCTAGAAAGATCATGCTAGAAGACATGTGTCATGTGGTGGATAGGAGTTAGGATTATGATATAAAGTAGGTGAAAGAGAAAGTACTGGCAGTCAGGAGCCAACTTGATTAGGACTAGGCCAAGGGCCAATTAGTTCTTCTAAAGAGAAATTAGCTCGATTCGGGGTTGGATGTGATGGGTTACCGATTACTGGCCCAATCACTTGCGTACGTCTTAGAGGCCTCCAGTCCCTTACCTAAAGGATTCTTTCTTATCAAACTGTCGACGATGAGAAATAGTATGCTGAAGGAGGATGGTTGAATTCCCTAAGAGCTCCAGGTGATTATACTATGCTCTGTTCGTTATCGTGTGCCAATGTTAACCTTCTTGTAGCTGAGAGCACTGTGCTAAGTGATCGAACTTTCAACTGTTGAGAGTCTTC
This sequence comes from Lumnitzera littorea, assembly GCA_024138015.1. Lineage (NCBI taxonomy): Eukaryota > Viridiplantae > Streptophyta > Magnoliopsida > Myrtales > Combretaceae > Lumnitzera > Lumnitzera littorea. Next base: position 51,304,341 of record JAMXBB010000001.1, read on the forward strand.
TATCGAGTAAATGCAGCTAGCTCCTGGTTAAGTACTTCTCTTCTGGCTTCCTTTCAACTCTCACTGCATCTTCTACTTCTTAGCTTCTTTGTCGCCACAACACCTTGAGTCTTCTCACCTACAATGCTCAGAGAAACCTTTGTACAGATTTAGTGTTGCACTGCCACCTGTCCTCTTCATCTGAGATTGTCCTATTTTCCTTTTTTTTCTTTTATCCCTTTTATCCCTTTTACCCCTTTTCGTATATACTAGGAATTCCCTTTTCGTATATATTAGGAATTCCCTTTTCGTATATACCTTCTTGTAATTTCTTTATTTATAATGTTGCCCTAGGGACTTATCATAAATAATTCCGGGTTACAAGGAGAAGATAATCCCTTCTCCTTGTAACCTGGAATTATTTGATCTTACATATATATATTAAATATACTATTCTTCATATATATATATATATTAAATATACTATTCTTGTGAGACAACTCTCTCTAAACCCATTTTCCCACACACTCTTATCTATCTTGTCGAGTAGTTTAGAATTAGTGGCAGGTGGACCTTAACATCAACTTGTGTATCATATCAAGTGAAGTGTCAAGTTGTATCGTGTTCATTGGTGTGTTATATCCTCCAAGCAGCTTTACATCAGCTACTTTAGTTAGTTCTCAAATCGGCTCATCCTATTGTGAGAATGATGTTGAAACCGAGAGCTGTGTAGTATTTATGTTCGTGTAAGGATTTATTGTATGGAGAGTACTTTCAAAACCTCGATTGTGAGAATGTTGAATCCTAGTGTTCAAGGAGAAATTAACGATGCCGAGAGTGATGTACATGGTCGTGGTTGTATGACCTAACAAACACTACGTACTACTGATGAGTAGATACAAGACCTTGCTACTATAGTGGCTAATTTAGTTGCTTCAGTACAGAGAGTTCTAGAGATTGGGCCACGTGAGAGAGTTGTTGAATAGGGTAGAAAGATGAGAGATAGGCCGAGAAGGTAGATGAATGAACGAGCACCAGAAGCCTTTCCTATGAGCTAAGAACCACCCTATTGTGCCGATATAATAGTGAGAAGAAGATTGGAGTTGGACGAAGTGGAAGAGTATGATGAAGGAGAGGAACGGTATGTTGGGGTTGATGAACGTGAGCTTAGAGCTCCTAAGGGAGCCAAACACCTCAAGGTATAGATTTCGAGCTTCAATGGGTCTGGTTGTGCTGATGACTACTTAAACTGGGAGGAGAAGATCGAAAAGATATTCAATTTTTATGATTATGAAGATGTTATTCGCTTTTAAGTGGCTACATTGGAATTTTCTAGATATACAACAATATTGTGGAAGAAGTTGTAGAACATATGCATGAGAGCCAGATGAGAAGTCTGGACATAGAATGAAATGAAGAGAGTCCCAAGAAGTAGGTTCATTCCTGAACACTACGAGCAAGACACTTTCTGTCACAAACTGAAGACGGCCTAGTCGTGGCAGATGCCGTATATTGTATGAAGAACCCCTGATTGGTTACCTTTCCAATCATGAACTCTTCACACAATATATAAGGCTTTATAACCACTAGTTTCCTAAGAACATATAGACTCACATGATATCATCACACAAACATATTTATATAAAATGTGAACTATAAAGCTTACAATATACAGTAATTTAGTATATCTAAGTCTATAATACTAGTTAAAACATAAGTACATAAGTAAGAGTCTATATAAACTGTTCTCTCTCAATACACAAGATAGCTCGCTCTTGCCTAAGTTCCCAAGCTAACCTATGGCATCCCTCGGCCAGCCTTTATGAATAGGCTATCCTACAGTAAAAGTCTAAAGGGGTGTAAGCCTAAGTTTAGTGAGCAAAACCCTCAGCCACACCACAAGCAAGTTATAAGTGTATTATATTCATGCATATGAATGAATGATCAAACAGAATGCCAAACGATACGAATAATTAACTAGTTCATATATGTAACTTAGATTTAATGCCCTTCAAAGTCAGGGTTGGAGTATGCATGGAACTAATAAGATCTGGGTATTATACTAGAACTTACTTTACTACGGAACTCTATGTTCCGTACTTAAATCAAATAATTCTTTTATTTTTATAAAAACCAAGTTTTAGCATAATCGTGAGTGGGCCCCCACAGTCCACACTCACCCTTAAACGGAGGCTACTAGACTTGACCCTTAGTTAGGCGGTTGGCGTCTCCAATGCTTAGTATTCTCGTGAGCTAGGGTAAGGTCATTTTGTACGAGTGCATCGTACAGAACCAATAAATTAATAATAATAACCCCCGAATGGCCTCTCTTTACCTCCGTGTAATGTAACAGCCGGAATTGTGTCTATGCAATGCATGTTAATGCATGTATTAGTTTCTTTTTATAAGCCGAGTATAATTAAGTTCAAATTATGTTGTGACCCTCCAATAATACATACAATCATTTTCTATACTACTATGCAACAAACATAACATTATCTATACTTAAGGTAAGTTTATAACTCAGCACATAACAACATACACAAGCACTTCCCTAAACCCCATACAGTAATCAATTAATAATAATATTAAAGTCCACTATCTACAATCATATTTAAGCATGGAATCATAGGGTAAATACTCACTCGACCATGGCGACTTGCCTTAATTGTAGTAATCGATCGGAAGATCTTCACTCACCTCGGGATCACCTGGTCATTACAATATGATAACGCTAGTAAGTAATTGAATTAACTAGTAATTCTAAATACCTATTTGCCTAATTCTACTTAAATTACTATAAAATTTTATTCGGTTAGACTTTATTATTAATCGTATGTAACTTTTTCATTTTATTTATGATATTTATGAATTTATAGTCGTTTTTTATCGTTTTCGGACGTACGTTCACATAGTGATATCCGTTTTGGACATTAAGACCCGTGTTTTACAATATAGACTAAATTTATAGAAATTTTTAACTATAGAACTTAATTAATCTTATTACTCATATTTATATCCTTTGTTTATACTTAATGATTTAGTTAACCCTTAAATTCTTATACTTAGAGAATTTTATTTTGCTATTGCTAATTCATGTACTTAATTAAGTATAATCCAATTTAGAAAGTGTATTAGGGTTTACTAATTTAAGTACCTAATTAGTATACACTTTTCTTATTTTCTTATTTTATAAACCTATGCTTACGTCATCGCTTACGCTATTATTTGCTTATGTCATGGCTTATGTCATGTCATCACTTGCTTATGTCATGGCTTATGTCATCTTTTGATTACCTCATTGGTTACTTCATCATTTGATTACATATGCCTCGCCTCATGCTTATGTCATGTTTAAAAAGCTTATGTACACTTCACTTAACCTTTTATGTATATATAACTTTACTATACTTATATGTATACTAGTATACTTATACATATACTTATACTTATACCCTATTTATACTTGTATACATACTCATATAACTATACGGCCATATACGTATTTTTGTACAAATTTCGTATGCCTAATTTTCCTCTTAAGAAAATCTTTCTAATTTCATTCTTTTGTGTTTTTAAGTGTGTATTTAGTATAGTATAGGTATGTATAGTTAGGATTTGTCTTAATTTAGATTATGTATATAGTAAATACTCATGTACAAGGGTCCCCACACTTGTATTATTCTAGTATATTCTTATGCACACACACTTAAAGGCATATACGCATGTATTCCTTTCCTCTTCTTCATGATTCCTAACTTCCTACACTTAAAGATGGAAACTTTATGTCCTATTCTACAAGATCATACATAACATATATCTACTTATCCAATCTACCTAATTATCTAACTAATGAGTAATATAAAGCAACATAAAGTAACATGATCACATACCTTAATTTGTGTTGGAATTATGGAGACAAAGAGGAAAGTTTTGAAAGTGAAAGGGAAGAAGAAGGGTTACGGCAATGGAGGGGATTTTACTTTGTTTCTTTTTGTTTTGTTTTGATTATGGAAGAAAGAAAATGGTGGGGTCTAGAAGGGAAATGGATGGATGGCAATTAAGGAGGAGGGAGGAAAAGAAAAACCAAAAGAAAAGAAAAGAAAAGAAAAGTAATCATTAGATGGTTAGATATTTTTCTTATGCATTAGTGTTTTTTGTTGACTTTTCTAATTGTTGACTTTTCTAATTGTTGACTTTAATCAACATGTGTTGACTTGGTCAACTTTCATTAAATATATGTCATTTTGTACACATAATATAGTAATTAAGGGAAATTAAGGGAAAAATTAAGGAAATGAGGTATCTGGTGAATTGATTAGTAAAAATAGATTATGAGGTCTTACTTTAGGTACTTATAGCCTATATACATCATTTGGTAAACTACTTTGTATAACTAGTATGAAAAGTACTAATTAAGGTATTAAGGTTCACTACATTTAACTTAATCTCCAACTATATCCCTAACCCTATGTAATACTATCTTAATCATATTCTTAAGAGATAAATGGAATTTATGATTCATTATCTTAGTTTCTAAAGTACTACTTGAGGATTTTAAATATAAATGCTTGATTAAAAGTCATCTCTAACCTTTCACTAATGATTTGGCAAAATATGAGGGTTATATTATCAATGAGGGTTTTAGGGTATATTATGATGAATTAGTGCACATATGTTTTTATGGTCATCATTTTGAGGGTTTTTATCACTTTTGAATGAAATCTTTAGTGTTTACATACATTTAGGGTAGATAAGTTTTATGCATGATTGATTTGTTCTTTTAGGGTTTTCATTTTCATTAGTTTTGTCAACTCTTAAATTGTCTAACATAGTTGAGTCTATTTCAAAAGCTAGATAAAAAATTTTAGGGGTTTACACTTTCAAATAGCTCTAAGACCTGAAGCAAGGTAACAGATTGGTGGACGACTATGTTTGAGAGTTTTAGTTGCTCATGATCCGATGTGATGTCAATAAACCTAAGACACGGACTATAGCATGGTTCATCTCTAGGCAACAAACTGAGATTGGTAACATCGTGGAGCTGCAGAACCTTACAACTCTGGATGAAACCATCTAAGTGGCCTAGAGAGTTGAAAGGCAAAGGCGAAACCAGATTATTTGGGTGCCGAGTAGCTGACCTATGTTGCTGAATAGGGGCGGCATGTTGAGCCGACTAAGGAATGACTGGGCATCAAACAGTTTTGAGGTAGAACATCAAGGGCCTATGCTAAGTCGACTAGAAGAAGGCCGAGGTAAAAGCAAGACTGAGGAACCTAAGATTTGAAGGGACTAAGGTTAGAACTTAGGAAGGAAAACCTGAGAAATCAAATGTTTTAAATGCCTTGGCTATGGACATGTGGTTAGTTAATGTTCGAATCACTAAGTCATGACTATAAAGGGAGACAAGCCCTAGTTTGAAGTAGAGAGCGTGAGTGAAGGAGAGGAAGAAATGTTAGTTGATCAAATGCTAGAAAAGTTTCAGAAGGATCTCGATGTCGAGATATCACCTGAGTATCGTTTTGTCATTTACCGATCTCTCAATACTTTTGTGGCTAATGTGAATGAGCAAAGGGAGAACCTTTTTTATACAAATTGCCGAGTGAATGGTAAGCTATGCGCCTTGATTTTTGATGGAGGGAGCTATACCAATGTCATAGCACAAGGGGTAGTTAAGGCTATGAAATTGCCAACCCTTCCAGATCTCAAGTTGTACAAGATTCATTAACTGAACGAGAAAGGAGGACTACACGTTGTTGAGCAAGTTAGAGTGTCGATTACCATTGGTGATAGGTATAGGGATGAGGTGCTGTGTGATGTCCTTCCTATGTGTGCTTCTCACATATTACTCGGCCGACCGTACCTATTTGATTTGAGAGTGTTACATGATGGCTATAGGAACACCTACATGTTTTAGAAGGATAGGAAGAAAATTATATTAACACCTATGAGTCCTGAGGAAGTGCAAGAAGCCCAAGAGAAGGTTGCTAAATCATTGTAGTGAAAGTCCTTGGTGATTTCCCTAGCTCAATTTGCCTGAGAAGTCAAGGCCAATGACTTTGTGCTCCTCTTAGCCAGGAGGCTCTTGGAGGTGAGAGAAGCTGATAACTTACTTGCCAAGGTGCAATTACTACTTTAAGATTTTGCCAACCTATTTCCTGTCAAGATGTCGAAAGGTTTACCTCCTTTGAGAGGTATTGAGCATTGCATCGACGTCCAACTAGGAGTTGCCTTACCAAACCGACTCACTTACAAGCTCAATCTAAAGTAGGTAGCTAAGCTGAAGAAGTAGGTAGATGAATTGATGGATTGCGGATATGTCCATGAGAGCATGAGTCCTTGTGCTGTACTGGCTATGCTCATGCCAAAAAAGGATGGAACATGACGAATGTGCATTAATAGCCAAGCCATCAATAAGATCACTATTAAATATCAATACCTGATCTTATGACTTGATGATATGCTTGACGAGTTACATGGCACCTATATCTTTTCTAAGATTGACTTGAAGAGTGGCTACCATCAGATACAAATGAGACTTGTAGATGAATGGAAGATAGCCTTCAAGATAATGGATGGTTTGTTTGAATGGTTGGTGATGCCGTTTGGTTTAACTAATATGCTGAGTACATTTATGCAGCTAATGAATGATGTGCTCTAAATGTTGATTGGAAAATGCATTGTGGTTTATTTTGATGATATTCCGATCTACAGTGTCGGCCTCATCACTTATGTTGAGCATTTAAGATTTGTGTTCAATGTACTCCATGTTGAGAGATTATTTGGTAACTTGGAGAAATGTGTATCTTATCAAAGTGAGGTTGTATTCCTCAGATATGTTGTTTCAGGGAAGGGACTTCGAGTTGATGACGAGAAAGTCAGAGCTATTCTTGAGTGGCTTAGGTTGACTAGTGCTGCTGAAGTTAGGAGCTTCTATGGTTTGGCTTCGTTCCATCGGAGATTTATTTAGAACTTCAGTTCCATAACTACGCCATTAATTGAATTGATTAGGAAGAATGTTGAGTTTAGGTGGTCAGAGAAAGCTTAGAAATGTTTTGAAGATGTGAAGACTAAGTTGACGTTTGCTCTAGTACTCACATTGCCAAATTTCGAGAAAATTTTTGAGGTTGAATGTGATGCGTCTAGTGTCGGCATTGGTGTTGTCCTTATGTAGGAGCATTAACCCATGGCTTACTTTAGCAAAAAGCTCTAAAGTGTTGCATTAAATTACTGAGCTTAAGATAAGGAGTTCTATGCCCATGTTTGAACAGTCTAGAATTGGCAACATTATCTATTATCGAGAGAATTCATCATCTATTGGACCATGAATCTCTCAAGCACCTTTACGGGCAACAAAAGCTTTCTTAGCATTACGCCAAATGGGTCAAGTTCTTAGAGACCTTTTGCTATTTCATTAGATATAAGAAGGGGAGCACCAACATAGTAGCTAATGCTCTTTCTCACCGTCATGCCCTTATCACAACATTGCAAGCTAACGTGCTGGGATTTGGCACTTTACCTGATCAATATGAGCATGATCCACATTTTAGACCTTTAGTAGCTAAGCGTAGTACTGGAGGAGCTACAGAAGGATTTTCCTTAAGTCAGGGGTTCATGATGAAGGGCAATAGGTTTGTGTGTTGAGTGGTTCGGCAAGGGCACTACTCGTTCAAGAAGCTTATGCTGGGAGTTTAGCTGGCCATTTTGGGGAAAATAGGATGATTGAGATATTGAAGGAGCATTTTTACTGGCCTAGGATGATGAAGGATGTGCACTGAGTACTTGAGAGGTATGAAGTGTGTAAATATGCAAAGGGGAGGAGAGAACCCTATGGGGAATACATACCCCTACCTATGCTAGAGTAGCCGTGGACCAATCTAAGCGTGGACTTCATGCTTAGCCTTCCTTAAATGTCGAGAAGACATGACTCAATCATGGTAGTGGTCAATCGGTTCAGTAAGATGGGCTATTTCATTCCCTTCCATAGAACTAATGATGTTTTATTCATCGTTAACCTCTTTTTGCAAGAAATTGTACGACTACATGGAGTGTTAAGAAGTATTGTGTTTGACCATGACTTAAAGTTCACAAGCTTCTTTTGGAAGACCTTATGGAAGAAGCTTAGCACTAAGCTTCGATTTAGTACCTTGTCACCCATAGACAGACAGCCAAACTGAAGTTGTGAACAAAACCATTGATAGCCTCTTGTGTATAGCTATTGGGAAGAATTCGCATGATTAGGATTTAAGCTTGCTCGTCATTGAATTTTCTTACAATTGCTCAATTGGAACATTACCATTTGAGGTTGTTTATGGACTTAATCCGAACTTACCCTTAAACTTAATTAACAGTCTAACTACATAAGGGGAAAGTCAATCTAACCTACAATTTGCTAAGGAATTCTAGAGGTTACATTGGAAGATTACCAAGCAATTAGCTAAAACTGTGGCCTAACAAAAGAAAGCAGGAAGCCACAGAAGGAGATGAGTAGTTTATACCCTTGGGGACCTTGTTTGGATCCATCATAGCAAAGAATGCTTCCCTAGCAAGAGGATGAGCAAACTATCTTCCAGAACGGATAGACCTTACAGGATCCTTAGGTGGATCATTGATAACGTCTATGAGGTTAAACTACCCGAAGGTTTCGGCAAGTCTACTACATTCAATGTTGTTGATTTGACTCCTTATGTGATCGATGATGATGAGGATCATGATTTGAGGGCAAATCTCCAACAACCCTAAGGAGTTGATGGGTTATTGACTACTGGCCCAATCACTTGTGCATGCCTTAAAGGCCTCCAGTCCCTTACTCGAAGGATTCTTTCTCATCAACCCATCGATGATGAGAAACAATATGTTGAAGGAGGATGGTTGAATTCCCTAAGAGCTTCTGGTGGTTATACTATGCTCTATTCATTATCGTGTGCCAATGCCGACCTTCCTCTAGCCAAGAGCTTTGTACCGAGTGATTAGACTTTCAACTACTGAGAGTCTTTTGTTGAGTAAATGTAGCTAGCTCCTGGTTAAGTACTTCTCTTTCGGCTTCCTTCTAACTCTCATGGCATCCTTCCACTTCTTGGCTTCTTTGTCGCCTCAACATCTTGAGTCTTCTTGCTTGTTGTGCTCAAATAACCCTTTGTACGGATTTAGTGTCGCATTGCCACTTGTCTTCTTTATCTGACATCGTACTATTTTCCTTTTTTTTTTGTCCCTTTTACCCCTTTTCATATGTATTAGGAATTCCCTTTTTGTATATACCTTTTTGTAATTTCTTTATTTGTAATGTTGTCTTAGGGACTTATTATAAATAGTCCCTTCTCCTTATAAGCTGGAATGATCTTATCTTAGACTTATACATTAAATATTCTATTCTTGTGAGACAACTCTCTCTAAATCCATTTTCTTACACACTCTTATCTAATCTTGTTGAGTAGCTTAGGATTAGTGGCCAGTGGACCTTGACATCAACTTGTGCATCATATCAAGTGAAGTATCAAGCGAAGGATATCCTCGGAGCACCTTCATGTTAGCTAGTCTAATCAGTTGTAAAGCCAATTCACCTTATCTTTCTTTGATTTCTTGAAGGACCTATTACTTCAAATTCGTTACTGCAAGCACTAGTAATAACTGAGCTCCTAGGCACATCAGGTTGCTTGTAGTTGGATCGGGAGCTCGCCTCGACTATTCTTAAGCTATCTTTTGAGATAAAGCATTGCTGCTAAAGAGGGGCAAATTTGACATAAGTAAGGATCTGATATCTAGGTGGGCAAGGGACCGGCTCGGGATAGGAATCCCCATCTCAACTATGGCCTAGAGATGGTATCCTTCGAGTGAGTCCTTTAGCTTAGCTACTTGTGATTGGTCTAGGGGGTAGATTTCTGTCATCTGCTTAGGGGTTAGAAAGATTTGTCCTCAAATCTAGAGTGGTCTTTGCTTTTTCTTCTAGGGCACTTGTAGGGTCTTCTTCTATTGGTTGGTGAGGAATCAGATCGGATACATTGAAGATGGAAGAAACACCATAGTCATTAAGCAACTCGATTTGGTAAGCATTGCGATCGATCTTCTTTAGGACCTTGAACGGAGCATCAGCACGAGGAGATAACTTGTTTTATCTTAAGTATGGAAATTGTTCTCGACTGAGGTGAATCCATACTAGGTCTCTTAGCTGGAAAGAAACCATTTAGTGGCTTTGGCTTCCAATTTCTCGTTGTCATTGATTGAACTTGGCAATCTTCTTCGTTAAAGACTGGTGTAGCTTATGCAATTCTTGAGCTTGGTCAACTCTAGATTGACTTTCTTCAATAGTTGTTGGGGTGTAGATCATATCTAAGGGAATAGTGGGATTAAGGCTGTAGATGACCTTGAATGGGGTCTTTCCAGTGGTGCTATGAACAGTTTAGTTGTATGCAAACTCCACAACTGGTAGGCACAAGTCATGATCCCTTAAGTTCTTCCCTACAATAGCTCTGAACAGATTGCCTAGTGTCTTGTTCACCACTTCAGTTTGGCCATCAATTTGAGGGTGGCTACTGGAGCTGAATACAAGTTTAGTTCCAAGTCTATTCCAAAGAGTTTTCCAAAAATAGCTCAAGAATTTTATGTCCTAATTTGAGACAATAGTTTTTGGTACCCCCATGTAGCTAGAAAATCTCTTGCAAAAACAAATTATCAATATATAGAGCATCGTTAGTTTAATGGTATGGAATGAAGTGTGCCATTTTGCTGAAGCGGTCCACTATAAAAAAAAAATAGAATCTGTCCCTCTAGATGGCTGAGGCAACCTTAGGACAAAGTTCATGCTGAGGTCGGCCTAAGGTAAAGTTGGTGTTGGCTGTGGCATGTACCTTCCATAGGGTTCTCTCTTCCCCTTAGCTCACTTGCATACCTCATAACACCTTACTACGTTATGGACATGCTTAGCCAAGCCAGGCCTATAAAAGTTTTCCCTCAATAGATTGGCTGTCTCGGTCTCCCTAAAATGACCAGATAATCTTCCGCTATGAGCTTCCATGATCAATAGCTCATGTGTGGAGCAATTTTGAATATATAGCCTATGGTCCTTGAATAGATAGCCATCCTTAAGATAATATCCTCCAACAACTACCCCTTCTTGGCAATGTTCAACAACGAGACCAAAGTGAGGGTTAATAGTATACTTCTCAGTGATGAGTGAGAATCCCAATAATTTTGTCTACAGAGTGGTTAGTAGAGTTTTCCATCATAACAGAGCATCGACGACTACATTTGCGCTTCCCTTCTTGTGCCAGATTACACACGAGAACCCTTCTATAAACTCCAGCCACTTGACTTGCCTCTTTGAAAGCATATTCTAACTCCCAAGATGCTTTAATGATTTGTAGTCAGTGTAAATAACAAACTCTTATGGTAACAGATAGTGTTGCCAAATAGTGAGGGCTTAGAAGAGGGACTATAACTCCTTCTCGTACACAAAATAGATTAAGGCAAGACCACTAAGTTTCTTACTATAGTAGGTGACGGGTTATCCCTCTTGCATCAAGACAACGTCAATTCCCACTCTTGATGCATCACACTCCAATTCGAAGGGTTTGTCAAAATCTAGTAGTAAAAGGACAGGTGCCGAGGTGAGTTTTTCCTTGATCTCTCTAAAGCTCTATTTAGCTCGGTTGTTCCACCTGAATCCTTCACTCTTCTTTGTCAACTTGGTTAATGGGTGTAGCTATTACACTAAAGTCCTTAATAAATCGCCTATAGAAAGAAGCTAGGCTATGAAAACTTTGGACCTTAGTGACATTCTTCAGCATCGGCCATTTCAAAATTGCTCGGATATTTTGTGCATCTTCTTGGATCCATTTCCTTAACATTACAAACTGTAGGAAAACCACTTCATTCTAGCAGAACATACACTTGTTTACGTTCTCATACAACTTCTTAGTTCATAAAATGTTGAATATGTCATAGAGATGTTGAACATGGCTGTCCAGGTTGGTACTATGTACCAATATGTCATCAAAATACATGACCACACACCTTCTGATTAGAAGGCACATCTCATGGTTCATTAACCTTATGAATGTGCTTGGTGCATTAGTAAGCCCAAATGGCATAACCAATCATTCGTAGATTCCGTGCTTAGTCTTGACGGTAGTCTTCCACTCATTTCTTAGTCACATACAAATTTGGTGGTAACTACTTCGTAGATTGATCTTTGAAAATATCTTAGCACCATGAAGCACATCTAGAATATCATTGAGCCTCGGTATTGGATGTTTGTGCTTGATAGCAATCTGATTGATTACTCGACTGTTGATGTACATATGCCATGAACCATCTTTCTTTGGAAAGAGTAGAGCTGGTACTAAATAAGGGCTCATGCTCTCCCTCACATAGCCTCGCTCAATGAGCTCGTCCGCCTGTTTCTTCAGCTAGCAGCTTAGTCAGGGTTCATCCTGTATGTAAGTCGGTTCGGTAGGGCGGCTCTTGGCTGCAGATCAACATAGCACTTTATGCCTTGGATTGATGACAGTCTTCTAAGCAGTTCTTCCTGAAACAACTTGGAAAACTCATCTAGCAAGCTTTGGATCTCTTTTGGAACATTTTGTAATTCTTTCATCTCCAACAATCTCCTAACTAATAGGAACATAAGTTCTTCTGCTTCTTTAGTAGTTCAAAGCTCTCTTCGATTCATCACCAAGGTCTTCTTCTTACTAGCTCGAATGAGCTGGTTATGAGTTTCGTTTACTCAGGATGGGGTCATGGGTTGCACACAATCTTCCTTCCATCGTTAACAAAGGGATAGGTGTTTTTATACCTGTCATGAGTAACATGTCGGTCGAACAACCAAGTCGTCCAAGCAGTAGATGTGAAGCTCCTATGTGATGACATCACAAAGTACTTTATCCCTGTACATATTCCTAACACTAAACTATACGGTCACTTATTCAGTTATGTGCAAAGCACCCTTATCATGAACCCAATATAGCTTGTAAGGTCGGGGATGCTTTGACATCAGCAGACCTAACCTCTGTACAAAGGACTGTACAATGACATTGATACAACTTCCTCCATCTACATTGATCGTGCACGATTGGCCTTTGACAGTACCTTTGGTATGGAACATATTCTCCCTCTGGTCCTCCTTAGAGTTCAGTAAGGAACTCAGTATTCATCTCAGGACTAGGGTCATTACTTCTCCCTGGTTGGCATAGACACAAATCTCCTCTTTGTTTTTGGCTTCAGGTTTCCCAACATCATCTTCTTCCTCAAGCTTGCTCTCGTCAACACTATCCACTACATCTCCTCAGAGCACCATGACACGTCAGTTTGGATACTCAACAGCCATATGTTCAAAGCCTAAACATTTAAAGCATTTTACCTCGCTGGTCTATCATTCGGAGGTCTACTCTTTCTCATATATCTTCGAGGTTGGCCTAACCTTAGCTCAGCCTTGCTGGTTTGCCTGGCTATCATTAGATCAGTCATTCCTATCCTTAACCTTATATGGCCTCCTTGGCTTGACTTGAACAGGTCGGCGTAGTATTGGGACTCGCGAGAATGTCAGCCTAGGTTAGCTTGTAACACTTCTCCTCTACCTTTCAACCCTCTACACTATCTTGATGGCCTCTTCCAAGGTATAAAATGTCTGCACTTCTACGATATTGCAAATCTCATACTTAAGCTTAGAAATGAACCTCGATACTGTATGAGCCTTTTGTTCTTTGACGTCAGCTTAGATCATAAGCATCTGGAATTCTCTTACATAGTCATCAATAGATCGACTTCCTTGTTGAAGCTCTTGTAATTTTGCAAACATATCTTACAAGTAAGTTTTGGGTACAAATCTTTCTCTTAACAACCTTTTCATCTCATCCTAAGTTTTAATACCTCATCTTCCATCCCGTGCTCTGGTTGCATTCAGATTCTTCTACCACATGGTGACATACCCAGTAAACTCTAGCACAACAAGTTGGACCTTAACAGCATTTGCATATTTGTAACATTCAAACACCCTCTCGACCTTCTCTTCCCACTCCAAGTATTCATTGGTATCTCTACTTCTACTGAAGGGCAGAATTTGAACCTTGACATTATCTAGCCCCTGAGGAGCTCGGTGTCCTCGTCCCTGTGCTTGGTAATAATCAGCCTCTTCTTCTTCCTCCCTAGGCACTTCAACATCTAACTTCTCATCATCTTCCTCAATCTCCTCTAACTCCAGTCTTCATTTAGTAGCTTGGTCTACTACTCCTCTAGCTCGTTGCGATCGAATTGGGCGATTAGTTTGATTCCCTTGGTTATGGTGTCTCTCGAGGACATTTTCTTGTAGGTTATGGTGTTGTACACCATGGGCTTGTTGTTTGTTAACTTGCATTATTGTAACTAGACTTTTAATAATGTTGGTCAGTTTGTCAAGTTTGTCATCTATTAATCCTAGGGTACTACTACTATTATGACCATGACCAAGTTGAGCATTACTTCTTTGATCACCAATAACACCCTGAACACTCGAATCTAACATAGTACAATACTTCCCGAATAGATTAACAATTCACTAGTAACTTTAGTGCCCAATGGTCACTCAAACAAAATAGAAACAAACTTGCTCTATTTTTGTAATGAGAAATAGAGTGAAAATAGAGTAACAATGAAACTACGCTTACTATCACACAAACATACTACAGTAGCTATGGCTATGGAAGGAACACAACAGCTACTAATAGTAAAGTGAACCAAAACTTCACTGCAACTTTATACACTCTTTCTTAGAACTGTGTTTTGATACCGGTGAAGCTGATATGCCTTTGGGGTCGAATATACAGAGAAGTACCACAACAAAGTAGACCAAAAACAAACAGGGAGTGTGTGAAGTTGCAGTAAATAATAGCCATATGACACACTGGTCTAATTTTAGCGAAATAGCCATATATTAATACTCCATTGTAGCAATTGATCAATTATCCCCTTCATTACTTTATCATCATACTTAAATTCATTCACTAAGTCCAAAACCTTTGGTCGGATAAGGTCTAAATTAACCATTTGATTTAGGCCCACTAACTTAATTGGTCAATTAATTACCTAATTAGGGATTAATATTCTTAATTATCTAATTATGTCTTTGACTATCTTATTAGATTTAAGGCCTTATCATTCTCAAGGTCCATAAGACTTATTTTCAACTAAGTAATTCATAATTTAGGTTTATTCATCAATTAAATTGATTAAGTGGCCTAAAGGGAAGGGTAGAAGTTAGTTCAATTGGATGAGTTTGGTGGATTTGTTTTAGGTTTGACTAGTCTTGGTCCAATTTATTTAATTATTATGTTATATTCATTATTTTATTATCATTTCCATTCCTCCACTTTTGAAATTTCTTCAATATTTTATTTCATAAATACTTCTCTTCTAAAACACTAGCCCTCTACAAGATCAAGCAAATTCTTTAACCAAATTTTATTCAAATCTTACTTTCAAAACTAAGTACTATGTGTTTCTTATATGAAGAATTTGTTGAAGTGAATTTAAGAGCTAAACATTTATAAGAAAATAAAGAAAAATTCAAGATCATATAGAAAACACTTTTTGGTTGAATTTTAAACATAAAAATGGATCAAAAAGAGCTTTTCATGAAGAACATTTGAATGTACTTATGATAATTAAAATATCAAAATAAAATTTTTGGAAAAATCTTAGAAACACACCATTAGTTTTGAAACATATAAGAACAAAAGGAATTAACACACGAAGACCCTAGGACACATCAAGAACTCTAAGAATATTAAATCATACATCAAGTTAACACATTAAAATATGGTATTTTGCTAGAAAAATCTCAAATTTAGTATCAACTAACTTTCTCCATTAAATACATGCTCAAGATAACACCATGATGCAATCATATTAACACATAAGTTTCCCATAGCATCAATATCATTATTTTTCCTTAAGGTCATCATTCTTATCATTATAGACACCATTTAGCACAACAATCATATATAGGCATAACAAGAAAGATGTTGGAATTTTATGAACATACATTAATATTTCAATACAATCATACTAGTGTACCAAACCAAACATATGAGGATGTTAGGTAGCATGTTTAAGTCATTAAGCACTTAAATTACATCCTATAACCTAAATCACCATTTCAACATACAATAATTTTAAATCACAAATCAAACAAATTTTACTCACTAAAACAAGGAAGGTGGCAACTTATATATGTTTAGGGTCTAAACAACTTATCTTGCTACAAACCAAATCTTTAACCTACTAAGCCTTGTCTAAGCCTTAAGTTGGTTTATATAGTAACTCCAAATCATATCAAATTAGTAGAATATACCCTAAAAGCATATTAAACCAATAGTTACCTTACATAGACACACATTTATTCCATCAAATCTTCAATCTAGTGTGTCTAATGTCTCCTAATGATCACCTTTAATTTGGTAAATGATGGATTACCAACCCTTAGCCTCCTTACTCATGTACGCCTCCAAGGCCTATAGTCTCTTGTGAGGAGGATACTTTCACATCAACTTACTGAGGATGAGTGCTAGTACATGGAAGGATGGTAGGTGAATTCCTTGAGGTCTTAACTCGAACACATTCTTCTCTGCCTAGTCATCAGCTTGCCTAGTGCCAAGATTAACCTGTTGAATGCCAAGGCCGATGTGACTATACGTTGAGCCAAACTCCAATCTATAGACATGACAAGTACTGAGGTCTCAACATTTCGAGCTTAACTTATTCATCCTACAAAATAGCAGCATCCTTCTTTTGTCTCGATAGTTCTAAATACCATCCATCTACAACAACTACAATTTCATCGCAACTCAGCTACTATGTCTTAAGAATCACTAATATGAACCCATTGACAGGCTGCCACCTATCCTTACTTTTTTGACATTTGTACTATATTCCCTTTTTATCATTTATCCTATTTATCCTTTTCATACATTTTAGGAATCTCCTTCTTTAGTGTCTTTTAAGTAATTTTTTTTATTTGTATTGTTGCCCTAAAAAACTTATTATAAATAGTCCTTTTACTGAAACCACAAAGCATCTTACATCCTTTCAGATATTGAATATATTTGTTTTTATGAGATATTCCTCTCCATATATAATTTCCATACTCTTATCTAATCTTGCAGAGTAGCTTGAGATTAGTGGTGAGTGGATTCTAACATTAGCTTGTGAGTCATATTAAGAGAAGTGTTAAGTCGTGTTGTGTTCATTGGTGCGTCATATCCTCCAAGCAACTCCACAGAAGCTATTGTGTTTGCCTACCCCTCCATCCTAGTTTTCGTTGATATCTCAGAGGACCCACTTCGTTATTATTCTCTATGGTAAGTCTTAGTGATCATAGAGCGCTTAGGCATATCATATAATCTTGGTATCAGAGCTTGAGGATATCGAGAGCTAAGTTTTGAAGTAGTTGATTTTGTTATAGTGTATTATGTTTTACTCTATTTTCTTGTAGAAAAACATAGCAAGTTCTGAATCACTGTAAAAAGTTGTATTGTCATGTTGTGTGAGGATTTTCTGTTAGAGTAGTTGATTTTCTATAATCTTGAATTGAAAATGTCAAATCTTAGTGTTCAAGGAGAGATTCATGATATTGAAAGTGATATTCATGGTCGTGGCCGTATCCCACAACAAATCCCATGAACTATTGAAGAGCAGATACAAGACCTTACTGCCATTGTAGCTAATTTAACTATTATTGTACAAAGGGCTGTTGAGACTAGGCTGCAAGAGAGAGTTGTTGAGTAGGGCGAAGAAGTAAGAGATAAGTCGATGAGACAGATGGGTGAGAACCAAGCACTTAAAGCTTTCAATGTAAACCTAGTTCCTCCCCGACATGTTGGTAGAGTTGCGAGAAGGAGACTCGAGTTAGACAAAGTTTGGGAGTATGAGGAGGAGGAGGAGGAGTAGTATGATGGAGTCAAGGAGCATGAACTTAGGGCTCTTAGGAGAGCTAAGCATCTCAAGGTGCAAATTTTGAGTTTTAATGGGTTTGGTAGTGTTGATGACTACTTAGATTGGGAGGAGAAGATTGAAAAGATATTCAACTTTTATGATTACAAAGATGTTGTTTGTATTTAAGTGGCTATGTTAGAATTTTCTAAGTATGTAGTAATGTGGTGGAAGAAGTTGTAGAATGTGCACTAGAGAGCCTGATGTGAAGCTTGAATATGGAACGAGATGGAAAGAGTCTTGAGAAGTAGATTCGTTCCCGAGTATTACGAGCAAGACACTTTTTAACATCTTCAAGACTTGAGAAAAGGTAACAAATCGTGGATGAGTATTGTTGTTGATGGATATTGGTAATTGGAAATATCCTGCAAATGGAAATAAAAAGCACTTGGTATTGGGGCTAGTTCGTTGTGGCTACTCTAATGCCTAAGTTAGTAAATTAGAGTGTGGGAAGTCGAGTGAGTGGTTCAGAGTTATCAGGTGCTCTTACAGTGTTTCTTTCCCATATTTATTGGTAAATGTCATGTCTGAAGCAGCAGTTATTGGAATAACCATCGAGACACATGGAAAACTCTTGATTAAACCCATCCCCTAAAATGTAGGGAGAGCAAGCGGTTATGTAATATAATTGTACTAGTGACAACTATTCGCACCATTTCCCTTGAATTCAAATTAGGAATGAATTTATGTCATTCGGGGGGATATTGAGAATGTAAGTTACTTAGCCGTTCGACTACCAAATGGAAGAGTGAGCAAAACTTTGACTATCAAATTTGATGAGTCAAGTAAACGAAAACTGACTATCAACATCTACCCCCTAACTCTTGTGTTCAAGGATTCAACAAAGGAAGTAACATTTAATACACTAGAGGCGGAGTGGGGAGCAGTTCCTTAGATGCCAAGTAAGGTGGGAAGGAAGACGGATTGCATCCTAAATGAAAAGTCGCAATTTTCATTTTCCTACCTATTAAGAGACCAAAAGGCAGAAGGTATGACATCTGTTACCTCGATCATCATTACGCTACAGGCCTAATAACTGCTAGAGAATTGATAACCGTTAGATTTTTGTCTTGAAATACATGTCAACAATCTGCACCATTATCTAACCAGCGCATCATTACCATCAGAAACACATTTGCAGTTATGAGGATAAACTATCCGTATTTAAGGGACTATTCAAAATCAAAATAGATTTCTTTTATCCCATCCACAAACTTTCATTTGCCTTCGATGTCTCGTCTTTACTCTCTCTGAAATTCTTCAAATTTTATGAGATTCCTCATAATCAATTAGGTATGGTTCACAACATAATTCGTCGACTTGTCCTTTCGGATTCTGAAGCAATGAAGACTGAAGCCACTTCTCTCCCCTAAAAAAGGAGAGAGACAGCGTGTTCCTTGAGTATTTCAGTTGATAGCATGGTATAGTGGTGGGATAAACTCGCCCGAATCAATTCCCTCGCAGTAGATACCTACCAAGATGATAAGGAGGGAAGATCTTTGGCTAGGTATCTATACAATAATATAGTTAACTTTTGTGATTCGTTGGATAGAGCAATTAGTGCTATCGATAGGGTCCTTGCTTTGAAATACAATAGGTACTGGCAAGACCTTCTTGGGGCATGGAATCTTAGGAGGCTGAGAGAAGAGGAAAGAGTGTGTTTTCCGAGAGAGCATGAGTTCTATATTTACCTTAAGTATCTTCATTTTGAATTGCACTTCCCTTTCTCGACATTATTATTCATTTGATACTTCTTCACAATTAGGAGGTAGCTTGATGGTTGGTATTGTGCCACTGTGAGGCATGGGTGGAAGTTCATGGATGGATTAGAGTCTAAGATCTATAAGCAGCACGACAAATTTGTGTCTATTGTTTCGAATAAGGAGTTAGATTTTTGGACTCAATGGATGGAGCCAATCTGTATAAAAGACATAGAGTTGATGCTGAATGATGCTGCTACAGCAAAGAAAATTCAAGAAAGGAGGAAGAACAAAATGTTCTTCTAGGAAATCAAAAGAATAATAAGGCGCTATGAAAGTAGAGAGCCAATCTTTTTTGAGAAGGAAGGTACACTAATGAGTGACTGTCGTGCTAAGTATAGCTATAAGAGGAAAGTCGTTCTCGTGACTTTGGGGAAGAATTATTGCCTTTGAACCTTGCTTGGCACGAAGAATGTAAGTTCATTCTTTTTCCTCACATTAATATTAATATGTCATACTTATTACTGTAGATATAGGTGCTGGTGAGGTGAATTCTGCTAAACTATTGGCCCAAGCTAAGGCCAAGAAATCAAAGGCTGACAAGTTTGAGGTCACCACTACTACTATTACTCAACTAGTTGTTATGAAGAAAGCAGCAAAGGAGGGTGCAGCTAAGTAGGTGGTAGCCCAAAAGGAGACCTCCCAATTGGTTGAGAAGTGGAAGGGAAGTGAGAAGTCTGGGGTGGCTGAAGCCATACATACTGAGGCACCTCCACTTCAGAATATTCAATTTGTTATAAAGTTGAGACAAGATGGTCGAGAGACCTAACCCTAAAATGAGGTTATAGCTACTACAACCGTCGAAGGGTCGTCATTAATGGTAAAGGTGGCATTGATCACTAATAAGAGACTTGGGAAGGAACTTGTTGGCCAACCACCTGCTAAGAAGGCTAAAGATTTTGATGAAAGGATGAAGGAGGCCATACACAGTAAAGCTCTTAGCATCAACAGTGTTGAATTGGTCCCCAACATAAAGGTTAGCGAGTACTTTATCCTAAGTTGGAGCCACACCATCTTGCATACCAACTTGGCCTTAGGGGATAGGACAAAATCTTTAACCTTGATGGAAGGTATTATTCTTCCCAAGGATAAAGAGATCACAAAGAAAGACGTTGATAGGGCTAGTGGTTGTAATAAGGCTCACATTGTAGCTAAGTTGCATAATGTGAGTATTTATAACATCCTTTTAACTTTTCAAGTTTGTTTAGTTGCTAACACTCTTGTTCGTTTCTAGATAAGTAGCTACATTTTGACAGCTTTGGATGAGGTTGACAAAGAGATGAAGAAGGTTATAATTATAATAGCCTTCATGTATTTTGGCAGTTTATCTGGAATACTTTGTTGTAGAAAATTGAGGATACGTACAACTCCTCCAAAGCCCAAACTATTATTGCTGAGAATATAAGAATAAAGGTTGAGATTAAGGCCAGAAAGTACCAGGAAGAACTGGTTACTGAGAAATTGTCACATTCATTAGCTACTGATGAAGTCTTGAGCCTTAAGGCCAAAGTTGAAGAGTAGTTCAAGGAATTTGAAAGCCTGAAAGAGGAGCTGTAGAAGAATAAAGAAGAGTACTAGGGTTTAGGCCGAACTCTTTACACAATGAGCGATGAGGAAGATAAGCTCAGGGTAAATATCAAAGAGCTGGAGACCAACAACACAAGGTTGCAAAATCTTGTTTCTAAGTTAGAGGAAACTATGAAGAAAGGACCCTCTATTGAAGAGGCACTAGACATCGTCACTCCCAGTTAGCAATACAAGAGACTCTTGTGAAAGAAGTTGTTGGAGGGGGTTTAAGTGGCAAGAAAGAAAATCTTCAAGCTTCACCTAGATTATGATGTCTCCTACCTTAATTTCACCAACGTTGATGATAAAGTCAGTAGTTGAGAAGAGGATGATGACGACGAATTAGGTGTTGAGATTTTAATGAGGGGGTGATAAGGAAGCTCATGTCGAGGATCTTGGGGAAGATGAAGATCGTCTATCAAAGGAAATCTCCTATGATCGAAAGGAAAAATCTACCTATTTTGAGACCCTAAGTGTTGAAAAAGAAGTTTTCTTTGAGAAACCCTCAGCCTTTGATCTAAAGATTGCATCTACTCACTTTGAAAATAGGCCATAGGATAATCTTGTACTTATGTTCTTTGTACATAGTACTTTGGGCCGAGTTGTCGAGTATTTGTAATAACATTGTGATGAATGAAAAACACTTGTTCTTTGTATAACTTAGTATTTCTAGTATGTTTTATTTCACGCACCATGTTTTCCCAACATGCATGATTTCTTCTATTAATATGCATGTTTTATTTCACATGCTCTTATTCTTCAGCATGTTTTATTTCACATGCTAAGTGTTTTTCGGCATGTTTTACTTCACACACCTAATTCTTTCGACATGTTTTAATTCATAAGCCCAATTCTTTTGACATGTTTTATTTTAAATGTCTTTCTTGTGTCTTTTATAGACATTTTCCGTTAGCCATTTAAGATGTGCACTAGTTGTTTTCCTCAGCTATAGGATTGATTTTTGAAGTTTGTTAACTACAATAAGCTTAAACTTACTTCAATTCGTTCACCATGCAGTTTGAACTTATTAACTTGTCAGTTATAAATAGATCAAGAAACAAAATATAACTTCGAATATAATTCTCACAAACAAGTAGGCTATTGCTTGACAAACAAGTAGGCTATTGCTTGACAAACAAGTAGGTTGTTGCCTTATAAAACAAATGGAAGTGAACATCATCTAGGCAATCAACTGAAATAGAGTTTTAAGTTCTTGGCATTCCATGCTCGAGGGATGATTGATCCATTTAGCCTCTTTAGTCGATAGGCCTCCTCATTAACAACTTCTTGGACCTTAATAGGATCCTCCCAATTTGTGCCGAGCTTTCCTTGACTTTTTGATTGTAATACCTAGCTACTTTATGTTGGTGTGCTACAACTCTTACTCTTGCAATATCTCTAATTTCTTCAATGGTGTCCAAATTTGTTGTTAATCCAACTTAATTAACCATCATATCAAAATTCTGTGTTTGTAGATTAGGCAAATCTAACTCAGTCAGCAAAACTGCTTCTATGTTGAATGCTAACTTGAAAGGGGTCTCCCTTGTTGCCATTCTATGGGTAGTTCGGTATCCTCATAAGACATTTAGTGGCTCATCAGCACATCTCCCCTTAAATTGATCTACTTTCCTCCTTAAGCCATGAAAGATGATCTTGTTGACGGCTTTAACTTTTCCATTCGTTTGAGGGTGTGTTATAGATGTGTAGTTTAAGCAAATGTCATATTTCTTACAAAATGTTTAGAAATTGTTGTTGTCAAACTGCGGGCCATTGTTTGTGATTATCATAAAAGGAACCTCGAATCTTGATATTATGGAGTTAAAAACAAATGCCTCTACTTTCTATTTGGTGATCCTCGCCACTACCTTGGCCTTTGCCCATTTCGTAAAATAATCCATAGCAACAATGACAAATTTTTGTTGGGCGGTAGACTTAAGGAAAGGTCTGAGAATATCTAACCCCTACTAGGCAAAGGGCCAAGGATTGGATAGGCAGCATAACTTAGTTGAGGGCACATGACTTGACACCTCATGCTTTTAGCATTGTGGACAATGTCGAAAAGCTATCCTTGCATCTTCTTTCATGGTTGGCCAATAGTAGCCGAGTCGTAAAGCACAGACATACAATGTTTGCACTTTCATATGGTTACTGCATACACCACCATATAATTCAAATAATACCCATTGGGCATCTCTTGGAGGAAGGCATCAAAGATAAGGTTGTGATATGCTACGTTTGTATAGCTGACCATCTGTCAGCTTATAGTTGGCAGCTTGATAAGCCAATCTTCGTACTTCTTTCTTATCATTGAGGAGGGTGCAATCTCTTAAATAATCTACAAAGGGATCCATCTAAGACTCTTCTTTTGGGCAAAGAGATTATTCGAAACTTTGCGATACAGTGAATAAACTTTTCTGTGGAAGAAATTTGACAAAAGGCTTGTTGCTTACGTCAAGGAACGCCATATTGGCCAACTTTGACAACTTATTAGCAACAATAATCTTACTTCTCAGAACTTTGTAGATTGAAAAAGATTGAAATTCTTTTGTGAGCATTCGTACCATCAATAGGTACTTGCTCATCTCTTCTTCCCTTACTACATAACTTCCTGTGACTTGATTCACCACTAGTTGTGAATTAGAGAACACTTCAAGTTTGTTGGAACCAATCTCTTTTGCCAATTTAAGTCTAGCAATCAAAGCTTCATATTTAGCTTTGTTGTTGGTGGTTGGGAATCCGAATTTCAAAGCCTAATTAACTTTGATCTTATAGGGCCCTTGAAGAACAAGGCTGGCACAACTTCCTTCTCTTGTGGAAGAACCATCCACATAAAGGTACCATACAGGTTTCTCAGTGACCTTTACACTATCTTCTTCAATAGTGAATTTGGCTAAAAAATCTGTTAGCACTTGAGCTTTTAATAATGCCATTTTAGGTTTGTATTGTGCATCATAAGCACTTAGCTCTAAGGCATATTTCATCATCCTCCCAGAGGAATTTGGCCATTGCAATGCCTGTCGCAAAGGCTGATCAGTGAGGACTATGATCTAGTGAGCCTTGAAATATGGTTTTAATTTCTTTACCAAGAGAATTGCTGCTAAAACAAATTTCTCAATTTTTATGTACTGATGCTCTAGCCCTTGTAAGACATGACTCACATAATAAATGGGTTGATGCTCTTCGCCATCAATTCGAACCAGTACAAAAGAAAGAGCTTGGCAGCTGACCAATAAATATAAATATAAATTCTTTCTAAAGATGGGTGTCGAGAGAATCGGGGGTGACGTAAGGAATTCTTTGAGATCATTGAAAGCCCTCTTGTGATCATTGAAAGCCCTCTTGTGATCATTACACCATTTGAATTCTTTTAGTTTTTTTTTTTTTTTTAAGATTTTAAATAATTTTGCACACCTATTCGCACTTTTTAACACAAACTGATTAAGGGCGGCTATTTACCCGATGAGTTCCTGTACTTCCTTGATCATATGAGGAGATTTCATGTTATTATTGCCTTAATCTTTCTTAGGTTGGCTTCAATGCTACACCGTGTGACTACATATCCTAAAAACTTTCCTGAAGTTGTGCTAAAGACGCATTTCTATGGGTTAAGCTTCATGTTATATCTCCTAAGAGTAGCAAACATCTCCTTAAGATCAGTAAGATGCCGATCCTCTATCACGCTTTTTATAATCATGTCATTGACATATACTTCAACATTTCGGTAGATCTGAGGTTTGAGCATCTTAGTAACAAGTCTCTTGTAAGTTGTACCGGCATTTTTCAGCCTAAAGGGCATCATTGTATAACAGTATGTTCTAAAATTAGTAACAAATGATGTGTGAACTTTGTCCTCCTTATCTATCTTAATTTGGTTGTAACCTAAGAAAGTATCCATAAAAGAAAGAAACACATGTTTAGCGGTTGAATCTACCAACTGATTGATTTTTGACAGTGGAAAACAATCCTTGGGATAGGCCTTATTAAGATCCATGAAGTCTATGCACATGTGCCACTTGCCGTTAGACTTCTTAACTAGCATACAGTTGGCTAACTAAGTCAGATAAGGCTCTTCTCAAATAAATCTTGCCTTCAATAGCTTCTAAACTTCTTCTTCTATAGCTGCTTGTCTCTTATGGGCAAAATGCCTTTTATTTTGTTGGATCACCTTTATGCTTGGATCAATTTAGAGCTTATGTACCATAACGTCCCTTGGGATACCTTAATGTAAATCGTGTCTAAGAATAGATAAGGTTGATTGCTGGATGGGTCTAAGCTTATCAAAAGCTTGAAAATGGTGATAGGGAATGCGTAAAAGAATGGAAAAGTGAATGAAAAAGTAAGCAAAAACATTAAAAGCTCTGAAGGATATGACGCACCAATGGAACCTCCGAGGACTCATGACACAACTTTATATAACGTACGAATTGGTTCGGTGAGGTTACTCACCACTTAGCCTTGCTTAAGGGTTAAGATAAAAGTGAAATGAAAGTAAACAATTAATGTTTACGAGAAGAAGAATATTCAGTATATTAATAGCAAATTTGCTTGTTACAGCTACAAGGGGTATTTATACTTGAAAGTTAGGACAACTTGCCTAAAGGGAAAAAGACAAAAAAGGATATTGTCCTAAAGAAGTAATGTACAAGAATACAAGAGGGTAAAAATGAATATTCAAGAAAAGTAATGATTAGTGTAGTAGATTCTACACATGATCCTATACACATGGTAGAGATACATTGGTGATGCCATTATAGGATGCAAATAAAAGAGTATGACCAAGTTGCTTGTCCGAGCAGGGGTGGCTAAGGATTAATCCGAGGTATCTCTTGGCTTATCAGTAAGGGTGATGCTGAGTAAGTGATCGGCTTGAATGTGAGTAAGCAAGCACATAAGGTTTGTTGGATGTCTTGACATTCTTTTATTCGGCACACAATCTCTAAGAGATATACACAGTCATTTAGCTTAGCAAGCAGAGTGGCTTAGTGAAGAGATACTTGACTTTAGCAGGAGTCGGTTGGAGCAAGAGGATTCGCCTTGTTAGCCCCTCTAGTCCTCGAGCTTGATTGTAGGTCAAAGGCCTAATAGCATGCTTCCTATCATAATTGGCATGTCTGAAGGAGACCATGCAAACATATCGGCATTGACTCACAAGAAGTTGATCAAACTTTATAGAATATCTGTTAATAAGGGTTTTCCTATCTTCATTTTTTTCCCAGTGTCATCTCTTAAAGAGATTTCTACTGTATCACTCTTGGTACTTTCTATGTTGACTGACTTTCCTTTTGAATAGGTTTTCACTTGAAATACCTCTTCTTGTCTCAAGGCCCTCATGTACAAAGACCTTGCCAACTACTGATCCCCTTTGCACATGTTGACTCCCATAGGAGTATGGAATTTGGCTTTGAGATGTACAGTGGAAAGGACAATGTTAAATAGATGTTGATACGGCCGTCCCATGATCATGTTGTATGGGGTCCAACATTTGAAGACGAAGAAGTCCACTTTATTCTTTGTGACATGCTCATCATCTTCGATTTGAATCGGTAAAGAGATTACTCTAGTGACCTAGACAGGTTGATTGTTGAAGGCATACAAATCATATTTATAAGATCTTAGTTGTGCTTTGATCTTTGGTCTCATTTGGTCAAAAGTGTGCTAGAAAATGATGTTTGTCGAACTTCCAATGTCAACAAGAATTTTCTTGACTTCGAAGTTGGCAACTCCTGCGTTGATAACAAGTGCATTGTCATGCAGCCTCTAGATGCCCTCAAAGTCTTCCTTTGTGAAGGAGATTGTATTATCGATCTTGACCTTCTTGCCTTGGATGTTGCAAACATAATTTTTGGTGTTAGTCAGACTCGAAGAGCTTGATTTGCCTATAGTAGGTCTGCCAACAATAGTGTTGATTACTCCATTGAGTGCTTTGTTGGAACTCCCATCCCTTGCATCTCTCCCAGCAACAGCTGGCTGAGTGTCATTCTCTTGTTCCTTACATCTCCTCTAAGATGGTCTCTTAATATTCTTGGCATCATGTGCTAGGAACTTTCATAAATGCCCATGTTGAATGGCATCCTCAACTGCATTCTTGAGTTGAATGCATTTATCTGTGTTATGACCTTTGTTGTGGTGGAAATTGCAATACTTATTGGAATTTCTTTTTGAGGGATTTGCTCTCATTCTTTTTAGCTACTGCAGAATGCCTCTTTTCCCACATATCTCCATCAATATATCCGAAATTGGACGATTGATAGGAGTTTAGGATTAATATGTTGGAATCTTTGGTCTCTTTCTCTCGACATTCGAACCTTCATCGTCATCTCTCCCAAGTCTATCTTTTTCACTTCTCTCTTGTCATTTTTCTTATCTCCTTTGTTTTGATCGGCTTCTCGTCGAGCCTTTATATTATCTTCTTATCGAATGTATGAGGTGGCCTTCACTTTGAACTTGATGAAAGTTCTTGACTTATTCTTTGTGAGAGACTTGAAAATGTCTCCATAGGGCTTGACTCCATCAATTATGGCATTGTAGGCCACACGCGTGTCCAATTATTGGATCTAGACCATCTCAGCCATAAACCTAGCCAAGTAATCTTTGATTGACTCAGCCGATCGTTGTTTGATCGCGTTAAGGATTGAGGAATCCTTAATAGGAAATTTACTTACAAGGAAGTGTTGAAGAGACACTTCTACAAGTTCTTCAAAATAGGAAATGGTATTTGGTTTCAAATGTTTGAACCATGTACTGGTTGCATTTCTCAAGATTGAGGGAAAAGCTTGACAAGGCACTGCATCACTCAGATCGTACAACTTAGTCAACGTGCAGTAATACTCTAAATGATCTTTAGGATCTTTCATCCTGTCATAGGTTTTAAATTGTGGTAGCTTGACGTATTATGGTATCACTTCCTCCAAAACCTTAAGAGTGAAGGGCCTCTTCTTAATTTGGAACTGTTTGCTCATTGCAGTAGGGGTGCTGACATGTCTAGGTCTAGTAAGGTGCACTTGCTAGCCGAAGGTCCCATTGCAACCTCGGCTTGCTTTTTCGACATTTTAGGTGAATAAATTGAGTCATCACTATTCTTAGTGTCGTGATCACTATGCTTTTTGTTTTGATTTGGGTAAACACTGTTATGAAGGAGATTAAGGTTCTCTTCATGTTTTTTGTTTAGTTTTTGGTTTTTTTAAGTAAAGTTGAGGCAAAGTTGCTCAAGCCTAGCCAAACGTTGCTCGTTGGTATGCTTACTCACCCCCTCAGGGTGTTGAGAGGAAGTGTTAGCACCTGCGCTCTTATTCATTCAAGTTTTCTCCATGTGGGTGTGTTTAAGAAAAATCAGATGGTGCCAAATGTTGTTAGTGGATTTTGGTAATTGGAAATATCTTACAAAGAGAAAAGAAAAGCACTTGGTACAGAGGCTAGTTTAGTACGGCCACTCTAATGCCTAAGTTAGTAAATTAGAGTATGGGAAGTTAAGGGAGTGGTTTAGAGTTATTAGGTGCTCTTACAATGCTTCTTTTCCATATTTATACGTGAATGTCATATCTGAAGTAGCAGTTATCAGAATAACCATTGAGATACATGGAAGACTCTTGATTAGACCCATTCGCTAAAATGTAGGGAGAGTAGATAGTTATGTAATATAACCGTGCTAGTGATAGTTATTTATGCCATTTCACTTGAATTCAAATTAAGAATGGATTTGTGTCACTCAGTGAGATGCTGAGAATGTAAGTTACTCAGCCATTCGGTAGCTAAATGGATGAGTGAGAGAAACTTTGACTATCAATGTTTGATGAGCCGAGTGAATGAAAACTAACTATCAACAAGTATATTCAAGAATTTCAGTTACTGATGATTAGATGTGATGTTGACGTACTTGAGGCACAAACTATAACATAGTTCATTTATGGGCTTAGAAATGAAATTGGTAATATAGTGGAATTACATAGGCTTAGGACTCTAGATGAGATCATTTAAGTAACATAGAAGGTTGAAGGCAGAGGTGAAACCAGATCGGCCAAGTACTGAGCACCTGGCTTAGCAAGCAAGACTTGTATACCGAGTTGATCAAGATATGATTAAGCTCAATATATTTCTGAGGTAGACCACCATGGTTAGATGTCAAGTGGACCTAATGATGGCCAAGGCAAGATTAAGGCCGAGGAGCTTGAGGTTAGGAAGGACTAATGTTAGAGCATCGAAAGGAAGACTCGAGAGATTAAGTGCTTCAAGTGTCTTGGTTTTGGATATGTGGCTAATTAGTGCTCGAATAGATGTATCATGACCATCAAGGGAGACAAGTCCTAGTTCGAAGTGGAGAGTGCTAGTGAAGGAGAAGTTGAAGAGGAGTTAATAAGCTATTAGAAGATTTCTAGGAAGATTCTGATGTTGTAGCCCTACTTGAAATTGGACCTGAATATTGTTTTGTCATATGATGATTTCTTAGTACCTTTGTGTCTAACAAGAATGAGTAGAGAGAGAACCTCTTTCGTACAAATTGCCAAGTGAATGGTAAGCTTTGTACATTAATCATTGATGGAGGGAGTTGTACTAAAGTGATAGCACAGGGAGTAGTTAAAGCCCTGAAATTGTCAACGTACCCATACCTTAAGTCGTACAAGATTCATTGGCTAAATGAGAAGGGAGGCTTGCCTATTGTTGAGTAAGTTAAAGTGTTAATTATTGTTGGTGGTATATATAAGGATGAGGTGCTATGTGATGTCATACTCATGTATGCCTCACATATCTTACTTGGTTGACCTTGGTTATTTGATTTAAAAGTGTTGCATGATGGATATAAGAACAATTATATGTTCTAAAAGGACGAGAAGAAGGTTATACTGACCCCAATGAGCCTTAAGGAAGTGCAGGAGTCGCAAGAAAAGATTATCAGATCACTACAGTAAAAGTTCTTAGTGATTTCTTGAGCCCAATTTTCCAGAGATGCTAAGACGGAAGAATGTGTGTTCTTGTTAGTCAAGAAACTTCTAGAGTTAAGAGAGGTTGGAGGTTTACCTATCAAGGTGCAGACTTTACTATAGGAGTATGATGACCTATTTCCTATAGAGATGTCGAGAGGTTTACCACTAATTAAGGGTATAGAGCATTGTATTAACCTTTAACTTGGAGTTGCTTTACTTAACTAACCTGCCTATAGGCTCAACCCCAAGCAAGGTACCAAGTTGAAGAAACAAGTTGATGAGTTGATTGGCTACGAATATGTACGAAAGGGCATGAGTCTCTATGTTGTGCCAATTGTCCTGGTACTGAAAAAGGATGTTTCATGGACAATGTATACTGATAGCTAAGTAATCAACAAAATCATTGTCAAGTACTGATATTTTATTCCACAGTTAGATGATATGCTCGATGAGTTGCATGGTGCTTAAGTCTTTGGAAGATCAATCTTAAGAGCGGATACCATCAAATAAGAATGAGACTTGGAGATGAATGGAAGATTGCTTTCAAAACAAAGAATGGTCTATTCAAATGGATGGTGATATTGTTTGGTCTAACAAACGTACTGAGCACTTTTATTCAACTAATGAATCATGTCTTGAGACCATTGATTGGCAAATGCATTGTTGTGTATTTTGACGATGTTTTGGTATATGGTGCAAACCTCATGTCCCATGTCGTGTGATTAAAATTTGTGTTTGACATCCTCTATGTTGAGCACTTATTTGGTAATTTGAAGAAATGTGTGTTTTGTTAGAGTAAGGTAGTATTCCTCAAATATGTTGTTTTTGAAGGAGGTGTTGGAGTTGATGATGAGAAAGTTAGAGCTAGTCTCCTATGGCCGACACCGACTAGTGTTGTCGAAGTAAGGAGTTTTCATGGTCTAGCTTCATTTTATTAACGATTCATTTAGAACTTTAGTTCCATAGTTGCCCTATTGACATAGCTGATGAGGAGAAACTTTGAACTAAAATGGTCCTAGAAAGCTTAGAGAAGCTTTGATGAGATTAAGTCCAATTGACTTTTGCCCTAATACTTATCCTGCCCGAATTTGAAAAATTTTTTGAACTAGAATGTGTGCATCTAGAGTCGGCATTGGACGTGTTCTTATGCAGGAGTGCCAACTAGTTGCCAATTTCAATGAGAAGCTTAAAGGAGCCACATTGAATTACTCGGCATATGACAAGGAGTTTTACGCCCTTGTTTGGGCACTTCAAAACTAGTAATAGTACTTGCTACTGAGAGAGTTCATCATCTACACATACCATGAATCTCTCAAGCATCTCATAGGTCAACAAAAACTTTCTTATCATCATGTTAAGTAGGTTGAGTTCCTAGAAACTTTTTAACATGTCATTAGGTATAAGAAGGGAAGCACTAACATTGTGGCTAGCACACTCTCTCATCGGCATGTTCTTGTTATGGTGTTGCAAGCTAGGATACTTAGATTTGGCACCCTACCTGATTAGTATGAGCATGATTCATATTTTGGACCCTTAGTGGTCAAATGCCATATTGGAGGAGTAGTGGATGGATTCTATATGAGTTAAGAGTTTCTGATGAATAGGAAGCAAGTTTGTATGCTGAGTGGTTCTATGAGGGAATTAGTTGTCCGAGAAGCCCATACTGGAGGCTTGGTCAGCCGCTTTAGTAAGAAGAGAACGGTTGAGTTATTGAAAGAATATTTCTATTGGCCAATGATGATGAAAGATGTATGTCAGGTTCTTAAACGATGTGAGGTGTGCAAATATGCCAAGGGAATAAAGGAATCGTATGGAGAGTATACACCTCTGCCTATACCTAAGTGGCCATAGATCAATTTGAGCATAGGTTTCATGCTTAACCTACGTAGAACATTAAGAAGACATGATTCTGTTATGGTAGTGGTTGATTGGTTCAGTAAGATGAACCACTTCATTCCTTACCACAAAACTAATGATGCTTTATTTGTTGCTAACCTCTTTTTGTAGGAGATCGTACAGTTACATGGAGTACTAAGGAGTGTTATTTATGATTGTGATTCGAAGTTCATAAGCTTCTTCTGGAGAGCCTTATGGAAGAAGCTTTACACTAAGCTCATCTTTAGTACTCCTTGAGACAGAAGTTGTCAACAGAATAGTCGGTAACCTCCTTCGCGCTACTGTTAGTAAGAATCTACATGATTAGGATTTGTACCTACCCGTCATTGAGTTTGCTTACAATCGCAGCACTCATAGCTTGATAAGAAGCTCACCATTTGAGGTTGTCTATGGACTTAACTTGAACTTACCCTTGGGCAAGGTTATTAACCCAACCTCCTAAGGAGAAAGTCAATTTGGCCTACAATGCACTAAAGAGTTCCAAAAATTGCATTTGAAGATTGCCGAGCAACTAACAAAGACTATAGCCCAACAAAAGGAACAAGAAAGCTAAGGAAAGGAGGTAAGTCATTTACAACCCAAGAGACTTTGTCTAGATCCACTTCAGTAAGGAGCATTTCTTAGGGAAGAGGATGAATAAGTTATCCCCTAGGTTGGGTGGACCTTTTAAGATCCTTTAGTGTATTAATGACAATGTCTATGAGATTGAGCTACAAGAAGGACATGGAGTATCTTCTACTTTCAACATCACTGACTTGATGCCCTATGTGCTTGAAGAAGAAAAAGATCAAGATTTGAGGGCAAATCTTCAACATCCTGGAGGAACTAATGGATTGTTGAACCTTGGCCCCCTTACTCATGTATACCTCTAAGGCCTATAGTCTCTTGCGAGGAGGATACTCTCATGTTAGTCTACTAAAGATGAGCGCCATTACACAGAAGGACAGTAGGTAATGAGAACCTACAGTAAGATTAGAAAAGTTGGGCTAACGACTATAAACTAAGCACTTTATAGGAGGCAACCCATGTCTAACCAAGCTAAATTTTTTTATTTATTCATTATTATTTAATTATTTTTTACTATAAAAAAAATTTGGGCCGGCCTTTGACATCAAGGCTACTGGCTTGAAGAAAAGAAAAAAAAAAAAAGAAGAGAAAAGCACAAAATTTGAATTCAAGGTCAACACTTAAGGCCGCCGACCTAGGCATGTACACCAACAATATACCCCGCCAGCATATAGAGGTAAGTGTCGGTGTACAGTGCTTTTAAAAGCATGTCTGTCTATTTTCTCTCTCTCCTCACTCATTTTTTTCTTCCAAATCCTCTCTCTAGTTTTCCTTGTAGATCTCTTTTCCTCTCCATCACTCTAACTCTCCCAACACTTAATCCATTTATCCATCTCACATTCACTAACTATTTTACTTTTCCATACCCATTTTAATTTTTTAGTTCTGATATGTGATTTGCATTCATCATGCTGCCTAAGCAAATGCAACCAAGAAAGAAACAGAAGACGGCAGCCGCTTTTCCTTCTAGAAGTTTGGGCAGCGATCTACTCTCACATTAGGAGTATGCTAGGGAGAGAAGGAGGAAGCTACAACGGATGATATTCATGAATCAACAATATCTAGATTGGACTATTTTGCAAGAGTATAGAATATATGATAGAATCTAATAGATGGTTCCTGGTAAAACATAGTTTCTATTAATTGACGTAAAAGAACCTACTTATAGAAATATAGCCATTGATTTTTTGTCCACTTTGTAGCTAGAGAGAAGTGGGCATAAGTCTACTTTTACATTTCAGGTTTATGGAGAAATTTATGTGATTGAATTGAGTCAAATTAGCTATTTTCTGGGTTTATATCAGGAGAAGGAAGTCAATTTACCTAACTCTTAGCTTAATGATATGTTTGTTAAGAGATTTTGGTTCCAGTTGATTCATCCTAAGCGGGACGATTTTGTACCTTCAAAGTCGCTTTCCATGACTTTCTCAATAGTCGAGCACAAGCTACTCCACCATATCCTTGCTCATACTCTCAGCTATAAGAAGACTAGCCATAGTAAGGTGACCGGTTTTGACATGTTTTATCTATACAATATGATTTTTAGATATCAAATAGATTTGAGAATAGAGATAGCAAATTTTATCTATAGACAGATAGATGATACAAGGATACAGGTTATCTTTTATGGTGGGTATATTATAGCATTATTGAAAGATATGGAGCTTTTTCAAGAGTTGGAGGGGGATAATGGTATCCTATGTAAACCTATTTTTGCTGTACCATTTAGGGGTTGGGGATTGGTTAAGATAAATAATAGGCCTTATCCCATTGATGAGGAGGATATCCCTGAAAATTCTCCTATTGCTACTAGAGCATCTACTTCATCCAATCCTCCAAATAGCAGTTATAAACAATTGAGTGTTGAAATTAGAGAAGTCTAGAATGAAATTAGGAAAGAAAGGAAGAAGACTAAGAAGTTTCAGACTACTATGTTCAATATGTTGAAGTTTATTATCTCATGTTTTTAGCCAGTAGCTGTAGAGCAATTCTATTATGAGACTTCCAATGTAGAGAGTAGAAGCACTGATAGATATAGTTAGATATTTACGTGCTTTTACGATGTTTTTATTTTTTTATTTTCATTTTTCTTTCTTTTCTTTTTCTTTTATTCTACTGCTTAGTTATTGCTGTTTAGTACCCATCTATTTGGGTAACTCGGGATCATTAGCTCTACTATGTACTCTTTAGTGCACTTTATATTATCTTTGCTATTTCATGTTTCTTTGCATTTGATGAAACAAGTTAGATTTGAATTCTATGATAGAAATGATCTTATGCTTGGAATTTTCATTGTTGTTGAAAATTTGAATCCAGAGAAGTACTAGTTTTTCATTTCTTATTGCTATGAATTTTTATTTCCTCTTAAATATTGAATAAAAGACAATATAGACACCGTTTGTCCTACAGTAGGGGGAAGGAATTATAGGAAACAAAAATATCAATTTTGATGTCGGTTTTTTGTTTACAAATAATTATACTTTTCTATCAGCTTGAACTTTATTTGTTCTTAAGTAACTAGAAATGTTTAGGCCAAATTTTTTCAAAATTTTGAATTTCTTGTTTAGAATCTAGAGATTATATAAAGAAAAAATTTTTGTCGATAGCATCTGATTGTGATTTGTATAATTGACTCATTAAGGTGCCCTACTCACCAATGTTGAGATTTTTGTATTTAATTAAAATTAATTAGTCAATTCTTTAGAAACCAAATTTACCTAGTTTTTAGCCTTAGAATTTGAAGTTTAAAAGTTGGTCGAGTACTTAATTGAAAGATAAATAGGTTCAATTCTATGCAAAGTTAATTAGTATATGGTCTTTTTAGTTATTCTAATGGCAATTTAACACTTAGTGAAAGACGTAAGTGAAGCTTTGAACTTAGTGATTCCTATAAAAGAAGACCGAAAAATTTTAGTGAGCATTTAAAAAATGATGAAATGAGAGCCTTACTCCAATAATTCAAGAAATTGAGTTAAGAGTATCCTAACTTGAATGTTAGAGTTAGGGGTCCCTTTAAAACTTAGTCACTTGGGTGATGAGCTTGAGATATGCCGACTCAATGCACTCACTATAACGAGAAGGGCAAAAAGGTAAAAGTTCAATATCTGAACTAATGAAAAAAAAGAAAAAGAAAAAAATTGTTTTGGAATGGAAAATGGAAATTTTGAATGCAAATAAGATAATGAATTAAGGCTTGTAATAAAAAGGAAGAAAACCTAGGGATAGGGTAGATACCATATGCTTTCACTACTTTGTTAATTTGTTTGTTGGAATAATTAGAGGGATAATATGCTTACTAACAACTGTGAAGTTTAAATGCGTGTTTTTTCTTATAGGACCAAATATTTACTTTTGAGATAGAAATCTGAGATTAAATGCTTGGATTAAAATTGGTTTTTTTTTTTTAGATAATTGATTAATTTCAATTGTAGTACTCTAATCACATATTTCAATTTGGTTAGAACAGTGGGCATTATAAATTAGTGAGTCTGAAATGTGAAATATTAGATGTTTTGGATTAGTAATTGGAAACTTTGTATTTTCAACGATAGATTTCTTTAGTTCTATTTATTTTGCTTAGGGACAAGCAAAAGTTCAAGTGTGGGTGAGTTGATAAAGGCATATTTTTCTTGTTTTAAAGTGCAAATTAAGATAGAATTATTATTGATTTTATAGAAATCCTTAAGAAACAGTACTTAATTTTTCTTATAAATAGCTTATGTTTCACTGTTTAGAAGACTTTAGGTTTTTTTAGAGACTGGAGAACACACTTTCCTTTAACATAGAGAGCTATAGAATAGTCTTTAGTTACTTCTTAAAGAATTCTTTGGGAGAATTGTTTAGATCGTTGAGAAGAATTTGCTTTTGCTATGGAGACCAAGTTGAAGTTGCAATTAAAGATTATCTTTTCCAATACAAAATTGGTGACATCTATTTCAATTATTCTTATGCAATTTTGTTAATTACTTATGCTTTCAATTATGAATTTCTTTTGCAATTTCAATCAGTATTTGTGTTTTTGTTTCTAAATCCATAGCTAATTAAATTTATTTGTGGGAATTGATGAAACCCTAGATAGTTAAGATGATGAATGTGTTCATGTTATAGGATTGAGAGATAAATGGATGATTCATGATTAAAATTTCTATGATTTCGATTATAGTTGTTGAATTGATTATAATTATTAGAAACCTTAATTGTTGATAGTCAATTTTTGCTCAACTTACACTCATCTTTTCATTAGCCAAGAAGCTAGGTAATCGAATCTCTCAACATTCCTACTCTTTAGACACTTAGTAATTATGCCGAGTAGAAGAAACACTCCTAGTTTGAATTCAAATCTATAGCGTGAACAGTTATCATAAGCACAGTTATATTTCACAACCGCTTGCTATCCCTACATATCAGGGAAGATGTCAAGTCAAGAGCAATCCACGTGTCTTAATAGTTACCTCGGCAACTGCCTTAGATACAACAACTATCTATAAATATCGGAAGGAAACTCGATAAGAACTCTCGAACACTTTTCATTCTTATACTTACTATATTAAATCACTATTCTAACTTAGGCATTGGAGTGACTGCATTGGATTGGCCTCGATACTAAGTATTTTTACTCTCTTTTGCAAGACTATTTCCTGACCCCCAAAATTCACCAACAATGCTAATGATATACGAGTTGATATAGGGTTCATTAGAAATTCCTAGTTAATTTGATTAATCAATGTGGAAGTAGAGTTAATTGAATTAATTAGAAATTATCTAGAAATTAATGCGATGTTCGGCGATTGATTATTCACGAAGACATTAGGGATAATTGATTTAGGACATTAGATAATCATAGTATCGAGAGATATATGATTGTAATTTATAGTCTATTGTTAATTGGAAGATACGGGAGTTGACTAATTAATTAGGAGTTTAAATTCTTAGGTTTTAAGTTATAATAATTTCAATTGAATGACCATATAGCTATTAATCTATATAACAAAATAACAATTTGATTAGCATAATCTAGGGTGGATTCTGTTTTCCTACAACTATCAATTAATTGCTTAATTTTAGAATTTTCATAGTTATTTTCTTTTTAATAGTTTTAGAGTAATTATTAGATTAATTAATTTAATTTTAATTGCTTGAATATTGATAAGAACTAGCATAGGATTAATAATTTTTTCGTTCTCGAGGGATCGACAGCCTTATTTTCTCTATATTACTTGATTCTGACCTAGAATACGTGATGGAGTATTTGCGATTTATTTATATATATATATATATATATTTTAAGTGAATCAAGTGCTCACAGTAATTCTCCAAGTCAAGGCTATAAACTAAATTGTCATCAAAATATACAACCACAAATTTCCCTATCAATTTTTGAAGCATATGGTTCATTAGTCTTATGAATGTGGTTTGCACATTAAACAGTTCAAAAGGCACCACAAGCCACTCATATAATCCATTATGGGTCTTGAATGCAGTCTTTCATTCATCTCCCTCTCGCATTCGGATTTGATGGTATCTAAATTTGAGATCAATCTTAGAGGACACTCTTGCTTCATTTAATTCATCAAGCATGTTATCAAGCCTTGGTATAAGATACTTGTACTTGATGGTAATGTGATTAATTGTTTGGTTATCAACATACATCCTCCATGTCCCATCCTTCTTTGGCACCAATAGAGCTAGTATAGCACATGGACTTGGGGACTCTCATACATACCCTTTCTTAATAATCTCATTTACTTGCCTCTATAGTTCAGTAGCTCGTTCAAGATTTAGCCTATAGGTAAGCTTGTTTAGCATAGCAACTCTTGGCTACAAGTTTATCGCATGTTCAATGCCTCGAATGGGAGGCTAACCTTCTTGTAGTTCACCTGGGAATAACTCGGCAAACTAATCTAGTAAGGACTTCATCTCAGCAGGTGGCAATTCCCCCTCTGATCCTCTCATCTTAAGAAACCTTTTGACTAGTAGATAAGTCGACTCTTTAATCTTCATCTCTCTTTTCAGCTCAGCTTGAGCCATTACTAGAGCCTCTTTCTTCAAAACTTGGCTTTGTTGAGTCTGTATATTTTTAACTTGTTTGGAAATCATTAGGCTTAACTTTAACTGTCATGACATTAAGGGGGGCCTAGTAAGATTGTTTAAAATTTTCATATCATATGTGTACCCATGATATAAAAACTGCCTTATAAGTTAGAGATTACAAGACTCTAAATAATTAAAAACTAAGGTTTTTTATTTTAATTAAATAGTTCGATATAAAATATAATTGAATGTAGATATCCAATAAGCCACAGTCCATCAAAACCATAGAGAATCGGTATCCCCTAACAAATGCTAAGACAAGGTAAAACAACTTACTAATTTAAAAGAAATACTACATAATCTTATCATATGAATATACTCTACATAAATTGTTTCTGTACCACTATACACTTTTCAATTAACCCTAACATTGCCAAACCTATCTTCAGTTTGTACTCTACTCTCATGCTTATCCCAATCCCTACTTACAAGAAACCTGCAAAAGAAATTATAGGGGAATGAGCAAACTACGGCTGAGTGAGTTCATTCCTCATCACTACCTCTCAAGCAAGTTATCAATCATTATTTACACTTATATAAGCTATCTACATACAAAATGAATGCAAGCGTAATGAATGCAAGTAACGCATCCATAGGAGTCTGGAACTATGAAAGGTGCAGAGTTACGTCGTTTACAAGTCAATTTTTCCTCCATACTTATTCACATAGAGTACCTCACCTTAACCCCATGAAGCTACTTAGAGGCACGGTCCTACTAGATGTTACTTGACTATTACCCTAGTCTAAGAATCAACAATTAATATAGGTAGACCCTAACTAAGGTTGCCCACCAAACATATCTAAGGCCACTCTAGCACACTAAGTGAGTCCATCTCGCTATCAATAAATATCTAAGGCCTCATGGGTATAAATATACGAGTCATCCTACAATGAATTGGAGATACTATGTTAGCTTTGCCTTAATGATAGAAATATTATTCACAGGCACTATTAGCCCTCATAAAAATCATATATATAATATATTTAAGACTAGAAGAAAAACGATTTAAAAAAAAATACTTTTCTCGAAAATCTACAAAGTTAGCACTCTCCATCAATATACCAATAGAATCATAAACATGTAACAAATACAACTAATTATTTCAGCTGAATAGTTATGATTACTAGTTTAAGAAAGTGAGCACACAGATGATAACACATACAACAATCAATTATTGAACCAAACAATCCGTATCAACTAACAAGGAGCATACAAATAACAAACAACTAATAGATAGCGAATCATAAGAACTCCTTCACTTGGGTTAATACTCACTTTCTTGATCTTTGAGAATTCTAGGGCTCAATAATCGATTACCAAAAAGATAAGAAAGGTTATAAGTATTTTGAAAAACTAGGTTTTCTACTGAACTAAATATCTATTATTATTTACTTAGTTTTCCACTATACCTCAAGTATGGTATGAATATAGTTTGACTTATATCTCTTACTCATATTATTTTAAATTTTCAATCATGTATAACTTTTTTTAATTTAGTTCAAATTCTTATGAACTTATAATCCATTTTAATTGTTTTCGAATGAACTTTCTCATAATATGGTCCATTTTGGACATTGCAACCCGTAGTTTTGATTGTGATATTAAAATATCACAAAATTCATCATTTTAACTTAAATAATTGTAAAATATTAACTTAAGCTTTTCTTAGTATAATTAAGATTTAATTATTATTTAAATCATATATATTTTTTAATTTTTTTATTTTAAGTATATTTTCCTATAATTACTCATTTTTACTTATATTTTTTTTGGGTTTAAGATCTATTAATTCAAATTTTTCTATTTTATTATTTTCTAATTAATTAATTAATTGCTATTATTATTAATTACGAAAATTACTTAATTATACTTAAGTGATGATGTGGTGACACATAGAAGTACCACGTGTCACCCTTATGAATTTTTCATGCTTTCTATTATTTTCTTATTTCCTTATATTTTACGATATATTTATATATTAATACTTGTTACTATATTTTATTAAATTTTCTAAATTAATTATTTATTATACTTCTCTTAAATTATAATACACTAAACTATTTATATATATTTATTAAATTAATATTATAGTATATTATATATATACTATTTAAATATACTCGTATTTCTACATATATGATACTATTCATATACGTACACTATACTTTATGTATTAAATTATCTTAATCTTAATTATACATTATGTACATATATAATATATATGTATTTACACTTGAAATAAATATATACATATATGGTTGTATTATATATATATACTAAAATACGAAATACTATTAATAGTATTATACATACATATCATGAAAATACTTAGTATAAATATATATACATATACCTATTATACACATATACATATATACCATATAATACGAAATACTATGTATATCTATACATATACATAATCACACCTACATATATATATATATATATATTCATACATAGAGAAAATACTAATAACATACATATGTACATAAATACAAAACTACATACTACATGTATATATATATCATATAAGTATATTTACATTTACACATTATATAATAAAAATAATTACTATGTACATATATACATATATATACCCATTTACACATACATATTATATCCTTAGAAAAAAAAGATACTATGTACATATATATTTATATACTTAGTCACATATACATATACCTACATAAGGAAATACATGGTATATATATATATTATATACACATACATGTACACACTATAATTATATTGTGTATAAATACATAAATACTAACGCATACATATATGTACATAGTAGTAAAAAAAAATATACTAAATATACATGTACAAATTATAGAGTATATATATATATATATATATGTATATACAAAAATAATTAAATAACTTATATAAATTCTTTAGTAAAATAATGGATTGAACTCCCCTTAAGTTCTTCTTCTCCCCCTTCTTCTTCTTCTTAATGTTTACTAAGTTTATGTGCATTTTGCTTTATTTTTCCTCTTTTTTTTTTCTTTTTCGGTTTTGATGTTTCCAGATGTGATTCAATTGCAAGAGAAGGTAGAAGTAATTAAAAGAAGAGAAAGAGATCCAAATCTAAGTTATATTGTGTAATTAAAGGAGATGGGATAAGGTAATTATACTTTTGTCCTTTTTTCCATAAATTGTTGACACTTGGACAAAGAAAATAGGCACATGGGCAATTGAAACTTAAGCTTAGAAATCGCGTGGAACAAGGAAAAAAAATTAGGAAGAAGAAAAAGGAAAAGAAAAACAAAGAAAAGGGAAGAAAAATAAGAATAAAAATAATTGTATTTAATTTTTCCAAACATAAAAATCATAAAATTAATATTTATAAATTAATTTTGAGATTTTCTGAAAATTTATTAATTTAATTGGCACCAGTTACATTGATAATATTTACTAATTATTTTAATCTTTTTGTTAGGGTTTATATGCGATTACGCGATTTAGTCGATAATTACAATTGACTATGGTTATATTATTATTAAGTTATATTTATTCATTTTATGTGCTTAAAGTTATAGTTTTAGGGTTTTAGTCAAGTTCAGGTTCGATTTCAAATATTTATGTATACATCGAATTTATGGTTTTTGTACGCAATTTAGGTTTTGATTAAAATTATAGGGTTTTTATTACTTATAATTTATTCAAATTTATAACTTAATAAAATTTTTATCTTACTCAACCTTATCGACTTCTAAAGTTATTTACAGTATTCGAACTTAATCTTACACTCAAATGGCTAAATTTATGGGGTTTACATTAACCTCCTACTCTCGTGCAAAGAACATGTGTTCTTCCTTCCATCATATACCACATTCCAGTCAAACATCCATGGTCATCCAAGAAGAACATGGGATGCACTCATAGGTAACACATCACAAAACACTTTATCTCGATAGTTTCCAATATTGATTAACATAGTCACTTATTTACTTGTAGGGCTCCCTTGTTACTAAGCTAGTGTAGTTTATAAGGCTTAGGGTAGGGCTTGGTCGGCAATTTCAACTGAAGTACCATGAATACGGATGTTGCATTGGTGCATTTGCCCTTGTCAACAATCAATGCACACAACGACCCATTCACCTTGTAGCCAATGTGGAATAAATTCCCTCGTTATTCGTCCTCTAGCATAGGACTCATACTTATAGCTCTCCAAACACCATGGTTATAGGCATAAAATTATCTCCCCACTATAAATGATCTCCTCCTCTTCGAATAGGTCAATTTGTCCTATCTTTTTTAGCTCCTTAATGTCCTCATCTGTATTATTGACCTCATTGGTTGACATTTCTCCTTTCATCACCATCTCTTATCTATTCAAACATTGTGTGACCATGTATCTAAACCCTTGATACTTAAAGAACTTGATTTAACTCGTCTTTCTTCTTAAGCTCTAGCCTTTCTCAAACATCCTTAGGTTCTCCTTCTGCTCTGCTTAGGTAGTTTAAGTAAGTCAAACCTTAGCAACTTTGCTTGGTTCTCACCGCATAGGTCTACTTGAAATAGATTGGCTAGTGGTAGGTCAACTAAAAGGAGCTCTAAATCTTCCTATTAAGTAGTACCTCTCGATTCCTTGGTAGTTTTGATAGCTTCATCAAGTGAACCAATATCCATAATCTCCAAAATATCTCCAAAATATCTCCAATCTCATACTTCAACCTACTAATGAATTGAGATATAGTTTGGTCTTCAAGCTTAACAACTTCACAATAGATCGTTAACATCTGGAACTCCTTTACATACGCATCAACACTTAATCCTCTTACCTCAACTCTTGTAACCTTTTGAATGCGTCCTACAAATAATAGCTCAGAACAAATCTTCATCTCATGACTCTCTTCATTTCATGCCAATGCCCAACTTCACATTCTCCTTCTCTTTTATAGGTAGCTTACAGGTTTTTCCACTATAGGGTGGCATAGCTAGTAAACTCCAGCACAACAAGTCTAAGCTTAGCATTATCAGGCACTTCAAGACACTTAAACTACTTCTCAATCTTATCTACCTAGTCTAGGTATTCCTCAGCATCACGACTTCTAGAAAAACTAAGAATATGCATCCTCAATCCCTCCATTCTAGGTGCTTAGATATTCCTCTCCTCGAGTTCCTAATACTTTTCCTTCTCAATACCTACTTCCTCGTCCTCCTCTTTGATCTTGTTTAACGTTAGTTTGTTCAAGAAACTTTGTCCACTCCTCTAAGTTAGGGTAGTCGAACTAGGGTGTTAGCTCGGCCAATATCAGCCATTGCCTCTCTTAAGTAGCTCATTAACTTGGCCTTTGTATGGGTCATTTTGAGCTTGTTGCCTATCTTCATTTATGGCAATCAGCAGTCTGGTCACCAAATTAGTAAGTCTATCCAGTTGTTCATCCACATATTAAGGTGTGAAACTTCCTTGATGACCTTAGCCATTGTGAGTGCCACTCTTTTGGTTACCCAAGGTTCCTTGGATACTAGAGTCAAACATTGTTGTTTATTATAATAGATTAACAGTTGAAACACAACTCAAAATTCATTCCATGACCAATAGCAATGAAACAACACTTTAACACTCCATCAGCTTTGCAACCAATATGCGATAAAGCAAATGTACACTTACACTATGTTTCGTCTACAAGAAATAGGGAAAAATAGAGCACTAGACTTCTTTAACACTAATAACAAGTTATACAAGGTACAAAGTAACATAAAATTGCTCGAATGTAACCAAGCTCTAATATTGAGATGATACGAA
This sequence comes from Lumnitzera littorea, assembly GCA_024138015.1. Taxonomy (NCBI): domain Eukaryota; kingdom Viridiplantae; phylum Streptophyta; class Magnoliopsida; order Myrtales; family Combretaceae; genus Lumnitzera; species Lumnitzera littorea. The sequence continues at coordinate 51,348,834 of JAMXBB010000001.1, forward strand.
TTGTAGGGAAGGATGACACATAGCTACTGATATCATACGAGCCATAAAAGGTAGGTTCGAATCGTAGATGGTTAGAAAGGTAAATGGAAGTTGAAGGTTAGCAAGGGTCCTTATGCATAAACGATGGATATGACTCACTAATGCCTCACACGAGCTTAACCTATACTTAATATGACACATAGGTATAACAAGAGGTTACTTGCCACTAGTGCACACTCAATGGCCTAGATAAGAGCTCTTCAAGGTCTTGATTCTCATCAAGAAAACATAAGCTTAAGAAGAAGGAAGGGGAAAATGTCTAAAGTTCAATATCACTATTTTGATTATGCAGGTATTACATATCACAACTATTTATATAGCCCTACTAAGGCAAGTCCCATATATACATAAATTACAAAAAGGATTCCTACTAGGAAAGAAAAGGGTAATAGATTACAAGGGTAAAGTTGTAAATAAATAAAAGAATATTTGGTTACAAAAGGACAATATTAGTGTCAAAAAAATGATGCACATATCAACTCTCCAGTCTGTGGTCCTAATGGTACTGCTTATCAAGTAGAGTTGATTTTGAGTAAAGTTCGTTAGGTCAAATACTCGGCAGCTCGGCTATTCAAGGCTCAAGCAAGTTTCATCCAGTGGGTGACCATTCTTTAGCTTTACCTCGGTTGGTTGGATCAAAAGTGGGTAGGTTGGCCTTAGATGTGTTTCATCTTAACCATATGCAAATTCAATGCTTGCCTTAGGTATGGCAATAAGTGGTTGGCATGGTAACTAATCGGGCACTTTAAAAATCTTCTTAATGAGATTAAGAGAGGTCGGAGCAAAGTACCTCAATGGTTCCTAATGGAAAATAAAATGTTCTTCAAGGCTTAGCTCAACTTAGATGGCTTAGCGAATCATATGAGTGAGTCCTTAAGCTCTAGAGCAAGTGATTGATCCGTGATCCCTATCACATAATGCATTGTAAATCATATGTTTGATAAAGTTTCTAGCAATTTGTTGGACTGTACTTTTGAATTATCATATATTACTCTCTCTCTTGAATTGGCTGATGTAGTCTAAAGTATAAATCCCTTAGTCTAGTACTTAGCCCTACTTCCTTTCTCATAGATATGACCTTAGCTTACCACACTACATTACAATCATGACATGATGCATTTGCCAATTATATTGACATTTTAAGAGTGGTTTCTAAAATTAGTGATTTTAGTAATTTACTTTCAAGTCTTTAATCATTGAATCAAATCTAATGGGTACAACTAACATAACTGAATTACTCCATAATTATCAAAATGTAAAAACTATAGCATCAGTTGTAGTTTCCTTCAAGCTTCTAACCTATCACACAGTATTCTTTATAATCAGCCACTTACCACGTAAGTAGCACTTGATCAAATCCTCTTAATATATAACTCCACTCAAGACACTACTACATATTGATCAATAGTGATATGGTAGAATTACCAACACTTTTGGTCTCCTCACCCCATCTAAGCACAAGTAGCATACTTATTATGGGTGAATAGTTATAAAGTTCATTAATCATCTAATCCGTTGTTCCCAATCAACAAATAAGAAGAGGGGGTTGAATTTATTGTTAATCTCATTTTAATTCCATTCCAATTGTAACTTCTTGATGTTTAAATTAACCATGAAATATTAAACTTGTTTTTTCTTCTTGGTGAATAAAAAATACAACAAATTTAAATTAATGATTTGCATGCGAAAGTTTAAACTTAATGTTCAATTTGATCTTTAAGTTAACTCTTCAACCTTTAGATATATATGCTTCTAATAAATCAATGTTATGTCAATGCAAACACTTAAGCAATACAAATTAAAGAACCCGAAAATAAATAGATAGGGATTGGAAAATTAGGCAGCGATGTATATAGGTTTTGCCTTGTACATCTATCCTACTCTTTTAGTACCAAGTGCTAAGGATTAGGTCTTTCATACTTGATATTCCATTATTTGAGAGAAATCAATATAAGGTATACAGTTCCTCGACTTTGCCTTACTTCCCTACTCTTTACCTTAGAAGTAATTACAAGTTTACAAAGTCCCTTTACTCTTCTATCAAATATTACTCTACTAAGCATAAAGAGTTTAGTTGCTCTCTTCAAGGAATATAGTACGATTCCTCACAGTTTATTCTTCTATCCCAATACTCTATCTAACAATAGATATCACACTTTAGCACATGTAATTCTCAAAAACTTATAATCATGTAAATCACTTGTTTTTCTTTTTCATCTTGTAACACGTCATTTGTTGTTCTTGTTTTCTTCATCTCTTAAATAGGCCTAGCTCCAATATTCAAATGCTCTAAACTTGGTAATAATCGTTGTCCTTCAAATCTTTTTAATCCTTGTATGTTAAATTTGCTTAATTATTGAAGATATGTATCTACGATTCTTTCTTTCTTTATGGCTTGTAGAAAGTATATCTTCTTTGTTTCTGTAATTTGTTTATCATACAATTTTATAAGATATTATGTAAAGTATCACTTGTCTTGATCAAATATATTATCCAAATGTATCTTTTTCTTAACGTTAGGTCTTGGCCTATTAATATTTCTATTCTTATTTCTTTGAACTCCTTTTGCTTCTTTAAAGCTTTTGACAGTTGTCTATCTTTTGAAAATTCTTTTATCTATTGTCTTATAACTTGTTTTTTGACATCTCTTAAGCTTCTAAATTTATATATTTCTTTTCTTCCTTCATCTATAAATTTGGTTATACCTTGTCTTCTTCACTTTTGATCATTATTGTTTTTCTAGATTATGAGTGATAGTTGTTATGAACTTATTACTTTAGTTATGATTAGCATTTAGGCTTGTCTTTCTAATTTTGACCATGTCTTTCAAGTTCCATTCTTTTCTTTTCAGATACTAAATGTCAACTTAAGTTCCAATTTAAACTAATTTTGCTTGCTTAATAACATAATTAGTAATTTCAAGCACGTATATTTTATTATTATCAAAATGCCTTACGTAAAGGTTTTGTAATCTTCCCCTTTTTTATGATAACAAAATATTTGTCCCAAAAAATGATAATCATAAGCATGAATAATGACCATAAATTTCCTTTTAAATTTTCTTCTTGGTATCTGTCCCTTAATATTTGCAATTCCCTTGTGATAAAAAAAAAAAAAAAAGATCAGATTTCTTGCTTTCTTTAAAGTTTAACATTTTGATTTTTCTCCCCTTTTTTGTATCCCTTCTTTATTGAATGTTATATGTCCAAAGTTTATTTTAGCTTTCATTTAGATTTTCTTCTCCTACTACTCTTTGTTTTGCTCATTTTTCATCTATTTCTCATTTTTTATTTCACATTTTTCATCCTTTCTCTCCCTTTTTGTGATAAAAATACATATAAGAAGTTTTGACTATAAAGATGAACACATAGAAACTCATCAAAGCATATATGCAAAACATGAAATATGAGATCTAAGATACTTCTAATCTCAAGAGTGTTTTTCTCTACATGATAAGATTAGTAGCATTTCAGTGAATCGTAAGGATTTCAAACCTGTTGTTATTCCTACCTTATATAGTATATGACTTTTCATATTAATTCATGCAAACACTTGTTAGTTTATGCTGTTTCTTAGCATACCCCATCAAACAATATATCATATAGATAGAATTCCTACATAAGCTCATATGTTGTGCTATAAATATATCCATCTACAAGAAACCTATCATAACTTTAAATCAAATCATAAACATAGTTTTCTACGTGAATTTGCATAAGTTTATTGAAAACATGATTCAAACCAAAATATAGTTCAACAAATAAAATCAACTAGGTTCATCAACTATCATCAACAAAAATTCTCCTAAGAAAAATAAAAAATAAAATTTATAACTTCTCTTATAAATCTAAAACGAAAATCAAAATATTCCTTGGGTTCTTAAATATCCTTTGGTCTCTTCAAAAATAGAATCAATTTCATCTTTAAGATTTTCTTTGACCTTGTCAATCTCTTTTTCCATCTTTTTAGTTATAGACCTATTCTCATCATCTAACAAATCCATAACAATCTTTCTATCATTTTAGGGTTGGGGTTATTCATGTTCTTAGTTTTCATCATTTGAAAGTGGATATGGTATAAGATTCTACATTGGAAAAGCATTGTAGATGAGATTAGATGATGTATAGTCTAATCTATCATTTGAACAGTCATAGATTTCAATTTGTCCATGGCCTCCTCTCTCTTGCCACACTTTCTTAAGTTCTACCTCCTCAGCCTCTTCTTTTGGTTCTTCCTTAAGAACTATCTCCTTCGCGTAATTGTCATCAATTTATTTCATTTGCCAATTTAGATTTTTCTCTTGTCCTTATAATTTACCTGCCTTGAATTCCCCTCCTCTAAGGGTATATTTCTCAAAATTTTATTCATGAAATTTCTTGTATAAGACACTTATGCAAAATCAATTTGTTCAGATTCTCTTACTGTCACATCTCTTGTCATGTTGATGTCTTACTAAAGGATTCTTGAATGAAATTTTTCTTAAGGATTCTTCCATTTTTCTTCTTCGCTAAACTTTCCATATCAATGCCATCAACTTTACTGGTTTTGTCCTTATTCCTCCTTGCTCAAATAACATCCTTTGAACTTAATCAATTTGTAAATTATTCATCCATGTACTAGCAAATTGATGAATAGTGTATCCTTCTTTCAATCCTACCCATACTCTTAAGTCTATCAAGATGATCACAAATGAACTCCCTTCCTTGGAAAAGCAAACTTATGTACAACCTTGTGCAAAATTTTAGAAAAGATTGGGAAATTGTTTTCGGTAGCCTTCTTAACATCCTATTCTTCCTTTCTTCCTCCATTGATTTCATACCGAAAATCATCTCTAGTTTCTAAATCAAATGTTGCATCATCTTTCTTATTGTCTATGTTTTTACTGATTTGATGATCACTATAACTTAAGGACTTCGACTCTATACCAGAAGAGGTCAAGAGATTAATCAATGAGTTCTCCAACCTACTCTCTATAAAATTGCCTAAAGGACTACCTCTAATCTCAAGTATCGAGCATTATATTGACCTTTAACCCAATGCTGTCCTACCTAACCGACCTACGTATAGGATAAACTTAAAGAAAGCTGAGCTTAAGAGATAAGTGGCTAAGCTTATTGAGTAGGGCTATGTAAGAGAAAGTATAAGCTCGTGTACAGTTCCTTCTCTACTTATGCCAAAGAAAGACAGTTTATGGCATATGTGAATCAGCGAAGTTATTAACCGGATTATTGTGAAGTACAAATAATCCATACCGAGGCTTGATGACATGTTAGATAAGCTCCATGGCACTTAAGTATTTTCTAAGATTAACCTAAGGATTTTCTTTTTTTTTAGCCATCATTAATCTAAGGAGTTGATACCACTAAATTTGCATGAAGCAGAGAGAACAGTAGAAGATTGCTTTTAAACTAGGCATCATTATGAGTGACTAATCATGCCCTTTGGCTTGACGAATGGGTTAAGCATGTTCAAGAGACTCATGAACCATGTTATGAGACCCCTAATCGGAAGGTGTGCGATTATACACTTTGATGATATTTTGATGTATAGTGCCTACCCAGCCAACTATACTACATAAGTCTTAGTTGTTTTTGACATACTTTGTGCTGAGAAGCTATTTAAAAATTTGAACAAATGTACATTCTATTAACATAAAAATCCAAGATAATGAAGAGAAAGTTCGAGTTGTCTTAGAATGGCCAACTCTAAAGAACATTACCGAGGTAATAAGCTTCCATGGACTTGCCTTGTTCTATAGGTAGCTCATTCAGAACTTCAATATTATAGTGATCTCCTTGACCAAGCTTAGAAAGAAAGGAGATGGATTCTAATAGATTGAGTGAGTTGAGAAAAGCTTTAGAAAGATTAAGGAGAAGTTGACTATGGTCCCCTTCTTAGGATATTTTGACTTTAAGAAGAGCTTTGAGCTATAATGTGATACATCAAGTGTTGGAATTGGTGTTGTATTGATTTAAGAGTATTGACTTGAAGCTGGTTGCAACAAAAAGCTCAGTGGTGCCACCCTGAATTATTCCATATATGAGAAAGAGCTCTACTGTCTCTTTTGAGCTTTGATTGTATAGCATCATTACTTACTACTTAGAAAGTTTGTCATATATATGGACCATGAGTCCTTGAAACACCTTAGCAACCAAAACAAACTCTCGAAGAGTCGACTTAAGTGGCTTAAGATCAAGGAAGGTTTCTTTTATAGCATTAAGCACAAGAAGGCTAATGCTAATGTGATGGTAGATGTTCTTTCCTGACAGCAAGATCAGGTTGCCACCCTTTAAATATAGTTACTTGATTTTTTTTTCTCATCATTGAGCAATATGCTCAAGCCTTTTAGCTTGGTCCTATTGTTGAGAAATGCAAAGATCGAATTATTGTAGTAAGATCGCATAAGGAGGACAGATACTTTTATAGATGTCAGTAGTTATGTGTACCAATTTAATCCATTAGGCTTTAGGAAACTTATAGTAAAGGCTTATCCAAGAACTCTAGCAAGACTAAGACTGCCAACCTTCTTATAGAGAACTCTTACTGGCTAAGAATAGTAAGGGATGTTTACATGGTAATTGGTATCGATGAGACTTTTAAGGGGGCTAAGGGTATAAGGGAGCTATATGAAGAGTATATGCCCCTACCTATACTAACCTTGCCTTGAGATGACCTACGTATGAACTTTGTCCTTGGGTTGCCTAAGAAGTCCTAAGGATGGGATTCAATTCTTGTGGTCATGAACTAACTCAATAAGACAGTATACTTCATACCATGCCATTAAACTAATGACACTATATATATTGCTCATGTGTTTTTGTAGCAAGTGGTTTGTTTACAGAGAGTCCAAAAGTTCATTATTTTAAATTGAGATACAAAGTTCTTGAGCTGTTTTTGAAAGACACCGTAGGAAACACTTTGTCATGAAGCTTATGTTTAACTCTAGTAGCTACACCCAAGCTGATAGATAGATTGAGATTGTAAACAAAACCCTTGGTGCGTTGCTCTAAGTTATTATAGGAAAGAACATAGGGGATTGGGCTTATGTTTACCAACTGTGATGTTCACATATAATCAATCTCTCATTAGCACTACAGGGAAGACATTGTTTAAAGCTATCTATAGCCTTAATCTAACCATTCCATTAGACCTGGTTAGTACCCCAATAACTCCCGAAGAGAGCTAGTTCTACACCAGCTAAGCTCGAGAGATACATAGGTTACATCAGCAAGTATCTAAGTAGATTGCCAAATTCAACAAAATTCAACAACACATTGGTAGCGATAGCCGTCGAGCCATTAGCTTCAATCTAGGAAACCAAGTTTAGATCTACCTTAGAAAGGAAAAGTTCCTACAACTCAAGATGAACAAGTTATTACCTCAAGTTGATGGGCCATTTAAGGTACTGAAGAAGATTAACTACAATGCTTATGAGATTGAACTACCTAATAGCTGTGGTGTCTCCTTAACCTTTAATGTAACTAACTTAATTCCTGATTGATTAAAAGAAGAAGAAGAAGAAAAAGAAGAGGGTAGAAAGCAACTGACAAGTGAAGGAGATTTTTCATATTTGAGGTTAAATCTCCCAAACCCTTAGGAATATTATAGGAATCTTTATTCTAGACCCATTACCTAAGCTAAGTTAGAGCACTATAAGGCTTAACTCAACTTGTTCTAGCCCGAGAACCATTAAGGGATGAAGATTCCTTCCTTATCCAAGACATAATTACTCTTTATTGACCTGAATATTAGACAATAGTTATGATCAAAATCACTACCAACTTGTTTTAGATTAGGGAGATAGACTTGGGGGAGTTAAATGGCCTAATGGATAAGATTAATCGAATGTCGAACAAGTCTAACGCCAAACTAAGCTGTCCACTTACCTAATTTGATCCAGATTAGGTTAGTTAATTCGACCTATACATTATCCACCAATTTGCTAAGCTATCTAACCTCATAGTCAAGCCATTAGAAGACTCGGGCTTCCATTCCTACAAGAAGATAGCCGAACATATTCCTTCTACCCTTTTATTAGAGTATCATATTCTAGATTGAAATATGGTCCCAATCGCAAAATCCCATGATGATTCTCTAACATATTCCAGTAACTTTGATACCATTTTATCCTTTTTGCATACATCTTAGGAATATGTTTATAATTACCCTTTTTAATCTCAATTAGGCTTTAAGTTGATGGTTCAACATAGTCTCTAGTAAGGTCAGTATAGATGCATGATCTATGTTCTGCAAAGGGTAGCTTAGTTGTTAGGAGCTCGATATACAGCTAGAGAGGTTGGATTTAGGTATAAGAGCTTAGCCCATATCGTATATAAGTCGGTTTTGATGTTAGGGTCCATCTATAAATTAGCCTATCAATGGTAACATATTAGGCATTTGGATGTTAGAGAAATAGCTATTGTAGGCTTCTTACAAATTAGCGCCAAGATAGTTCATGAGATGTCTAGATGCAATCCTTTAAACATGTAATTCTTTGTTTTTATAGCCTACTTTTTGATTGGTAATTTAGTAGGCATCCAAATAGTTTGTGTTGATAGTCAATTTTCGTTCATTTGACATTTGGCTTTTCATTTGTCGAGAAGCTGCATAACCAACTCTCTCGGCATTTGCATCACCTAGATGATGTATAGCATTTATACTGAGTATAAGAAGCATTACTGGTTTGAATTTAAGTCTGGTACAAACAGTTATCATAAGCATGGTTATATTACACAACCGCCTACTACTCCATCATATGAGGAGAGATGTCAAGTAAAGAAACTTCTATATGTCTTAACAATTGTCCTAACAACTGTTTTGGATGCTATAACCAACTATAAATATTAGAAAAAACTCTGTAAGGGGTCCTGACACTTCTTATTCACATACTTACTCTATGAAGTTGCCTTACTGACTTAGGTATCAGAATAGCTGCACTGGACTAACCCCGATACCAAGTATTTCACGTTCTTTTGCAAGATTTTTCCTCATCCTAAAATTTACTAACAACATTCGACGCTGTTTGTTTTTCTCTAAATACGACCACATGGTTTAAACTAGAATGACCAAATGTACAGGTGTTAGTACTTCCTCCTACCACCCTGAAGGGGTGAGTTGGCATGCTGATGAACAATGATTAGCTCAACTCGAGCAACTTTGTCTAGATTTAGCTAAAGAAAATTCTAAGTTAAATAAAAAATGTAAACAAATCCTTGACTTTCTTCATAAAAGTTTTCACCTAAATAGGATAAAGAGCATAGTGATCATAATGTTAACAGTATCGACGATTCCATTTATTCACCTGAATTACCAAAAGAGCAAGTTGAGGTTCCAGCAAGACCCTCAGTTCCTACTTTCAAGAAGATTGATACGGGCAAGCAATCGTAGCACGTACATCATGCAGGACCCTCGCATGTTAGTACCCTTGTTGTAATGACCAAACAGTTCCAAATCAAGAAAAGTCCTTTCCTCCTAAAGATTTTGGAAGAAGTAATACCTCGACACATTAAGCTGCCTTAGTTCGAAACATATGATGGGACGAAAGACCATGAAGACTACTTAGAGTATTATCGTACATTGGCCAAGTTGCATGGTTTAAGTAACGCGATGGCCTGTCAAGCCTTTCCCTCAACCTTGAGGAATGTAGCTAGCACATGGTTCAAACACCTGAAACCAAATACCATTTCATGTTTCGATGAACTAGCAAAGGTGTTCCTTCAACACTTTTTTGCTAGCAAACTTCCTGTTAAGGACTCTTTATTCCTTAACACAATCAAACAAAAGTCTGATGAGTCAATTAGGGACTATTTGGATATATTTATTACCGATATGGTCCGAATCCCAAAACTGGATATGAGTGTAGCCTTCAACGCAGAAATTGATAGAGTTAAACCTCATGGAGACTTTTTCAAGTCTCTTGTAAAGAACAAGCCAAAAACTTGCATTGAGTTTAAGGCTAAAGCTACCTCATACATCCAAAGAGAAGACAACATAAAAGCACGACGAGAGGTTGAATAGAGCAGAGGAGATGGAAGGAGTGACAAACGAAAAAATGCGAAAGATAGACTTGGCACGAACAATGACAACAATTTAGATGTAGAGAGAAAGAGATCAAGGATACCGACATTCACATCCCATATGCCTATCAATTGTCTAATCTTAGACATTCTGATGGAAGTACGTAGGGAAAAGAGGTGTCATCCAGTGGCAGGAAAGAATGCGAGGGAATCCCTTAAGAAGAAATTTGAACAAGTGCTATGATTTCCATCATGACAAGGGTCACAATACAGATGAGTACATTCAACTCAAGAATGCAATTGAAGATGTAATACAATACGGGCAATTGTAAAAATGTTTAGCACATGATGGAAAAAAATTGAAAGACCATCTCAGAAGAGAAGATAGGAACAAGAGGATGAAACTTAGCCATAAATGGCCATGAGAGATGCAAGGGATGTTAATCCCACTAGAGTACCTAACAGAGTAATTAATACCATTGTCGGCAGACCTAGTATAGGCCAATCGAGTTCTTCGAACTCAATTAACGCCAAGAATTACGTTTGCAATATTCACAGAAAAAAGGTTAGGGTTGACAATACAATATCTTTTGGAGAAGAGGATTTAGAGGTTATCTAGAGGCCGCATGATGATGCACTTGTCATCAATGTGAGAGTTTCCAATTTTGAAGTCAAGAAGATTTTTGTTGACATAAGAAATTTGGCCAATATCATTTTTCAGCATGCCTTCGATCACATGAGGCCCAAGGTCAAAGCACAGTCACGGTCTCACAAGTGTGACCTCTGTGCCTTCAATAATCAACCCGTCTAAATAGTTGAAGTTATCTCTTTACCAATACAAATAGGGGATGACGAGCATGTTGTAGAGCACAAAGTGGATTTTCTCATTGTCAAATTTTGGTCCCCTTACAATATGATAATAGGATGGCCATGCCAACATTTATTCAGCATTATCCCATCAATGGCACATCTAAAGGCTAAGTTTTCTACTCCCATGGGGATTAGTGTATGCAGAGGGGATCAATAATTGGAACGGTCCTTCTATATAAGGGCCTTGAGATGAGAGGAAGTTTTTTAAGTTGAAACCTATCCCGATGGTAAGACAGTTGGCATAGAGAATGTTGAGAATGATATAGAGGAAATTCCTCCGGGAAATGATCCTAAGAAGATAACAAGGATAGAAAAACCCATGTTAGTAGATGTCCAGCAAAGTCTGATTGACTTCCTACAAGCTAATGCTGACTTATCTGCATGGTTACCTTCGGATATGCCAGGTATTCTTAGAGACGTTGTGGTACATAAGCTCCAGATTGACCCGAATGCAAAAGTGGTCCAACAAAAAAAGAGACATTTTGCACTAAAGAGACAAATGGCAATAGAAGAAGAGGTCCAGAAATTATTGAGGGTAGGATTCATCTGGGGAAGAGCCTTACTTGACTTGGCTAGCAAATTATGTGTTAGTTAAGAAGTATAATGGCAAGTGGCGAATGTGCATAGACTTCACAAATCTCAACAAGGTATGTCACAAGGATTGTTTCCCATTGCCAAAAATCGATCAAATGGTAGACGCAATCGCAAGACATGCGTTGCTTTCTTTTATGGATGCTTTCTTTAGTTACAATTAAATCAAGATGGACAAAGTAGATAAAGTCCACACATCTTTTGTTACCAATTTTGGAACATACTGTTATACTATAATGCCCTTTAGGTTGAAGAACGTCCGTGCCACATACTAAAGATTAGTAACGAAGATGTTCAAATCTTAGATCCATAGGAATGTTGAAGTATATGTGGATGACATGATTGTGAAGAGCATGAAGGAAGATCAACATCTCAATGATTTGGAGGAAACATTTTCCACATTGAGGAGTTATAGCATGAAACTTAACCTACAAAAGTGCATCTTTGGCATAACATCAGGGAAATTCCTCAAATATATGGTCACACGATGCGGCATTGAGGCCAATCTAAGAAAGATTGAAGCCATAAGGAATATGAAACCACCTTGCATGGTCAAGGAGGTATAGGAACTCATTGGGCAAATTGCCGCCCTCAACAAATTTGTGTCTAGAAGTGCAAATAGGCATGTAAAATTCTTTAAAATTTTGAAGAATACAAAGGAATTCAATTGGATTGATGACTACGAAAGAGCTTTCAAAGAGCTTAAGGAATTTCTTGAGTCACCCCCAATACTCTCGACACCTATTTCGGGGGAAAATTTATACTTATATCTATTAGTCAACCATCGAGCACTTTCCTCTATACTTGTCCGAATTGATGGCAAGGAGTATTGACCCATTTATTACTTAAGTCATGTTTTGCAAGGGCAAGAGCTTCGATATACAAAGATTGAAAAATTTATATTAGCGGTGATTCTCTTGACAAGAAAGTTAAAGTCATATTTTGAAGCTCACCAAATTATTATCCTTACTGATCAATTATTGTGACAAGCATTGTAGCTGCTTGACTCCTCAAGGAGGATGATGAAATATGCTTAAGAGCTTAATGCCCATGGTGTGCAATATAAACCCAGAACGATACTAAAAGCCTAAGTACTGGTGGATTTTGTTACCGAGTTTACGGGAGAGGAAGACTATATGGAGATTACCGAGAAACCTATCTGGTTTCTTTATGTTGATGGTTCTTCGACACGAGAAGGAAGTGGTGCAAGCCTAGTCCTTCAAGACCAACATAATGTTAAAGTCCATTACGTTTTGAAATTTACATTCCCAGCCAGTAATAATGAAGCAGAGTACGAAGTTCTAATCATCAAATTGAAACTAGTAAAAGAAATTGGTGTCGAGAAACTCGAAGTGTTCTTTGATTCCTAACTGGTGGTAAATCAGCTCACTGGAAGTTACGCAACAAGAGAAGAAGAGATGAGCAAGTACCTCTTAGTGGTACAAATTCTTGTAGAAGAATTCCTATCATTCTCCATTAACAAAATTCCCAAAAGCAAGAATATCGCTACCAACAAGCTATCGAAGTTAGCTAGTATGGCATTCCTTAAGTTGAACGAGAAACTTTAATGGAGTTTCTCTTGTAGAAAAGTTTATCCAATCTTTTGCAGAGCTGTGAGTTAGCTCCTTACCAAAGAGAAGAATCATGGATGGATTCCCTAATAAATTATCTAAAAGATGGTACCATCATTGACGACAAAAAGAAGGCGTAAAGATTGGCTTACTAGGTTGCGAACTACACACTGATTGACGGTTAGCTATATAAGCATGGTGTATCTCAACCTTACCTTCGATGCCTTTCCTAGAGGGATGCCCAGAGGTTGTTATTTAAATTACATAGTGGCATATGCAATAATCATGTAAAGTTACAAACACTGTACATTCGAGCAATGCGACTAGGCTATTATTGGTCAACTATGAGAGAAGATGAAAAGAACATTGTCTGGCAGTGTCCTTAGTGCCAGAAGCATAAGTTGTTGAGCAATGCACTTGCAATTGAGCTATGTAGCCTAACCAACCCTTAACCTTTTGCCTAGTAAAGGCTAGATATTCTCGGACCCTTTCCAAAGTCTACCACCTAGTGCCAATTCGTCATTGTTGCTATTGACTACTTTACCAAATGAGCTAAGGTTAAGGTTGTAGCAAAGATTATCGAGTAGAAAGTAGAAGCTTTCGTATTCAACTCCATCGTATCAAGATTCAAAGCTCCCTACATGATAGTTACAGATAATGGCCCACAGTTTGACAACAATAAGTTCTGATCATTTTGTGAGAGGTATGACATTCAGCTCAACTATACGTCTATAGCACACCCTCAAACAAATGGACTAGTCAAGATTGTAAATAAGATCATACTACAGAGCTTAAAATAGAAAGTGGATCAAGTTAGGGGGAAGTAGGTCGATGAACTACTAAACGTCCTATGGGGATATAGAACCACTCACAGAACTACTATAGGAGAGACAATATTTAAGTTAGCCTATGGTACTAAAGTCGTTTTGCTGATTGAGCTGGAATTGCCTAATCTATAGATGCATAATTTTGATGTTATGCTCAATCGAGTTAGATTAACAGCGAATCTAGACACTATTGAGGAAATTTGAGACATTGCAAAAGCTAGGGTCGCGGCATACGAACATAAAGCAACAAGATACTACAATCAGAAAGTGAAGTAAAGGTTTTCTAACCTAGAGATCTGGTTTGCCATAAGATGGAAGCAACTAGGGTACAAGCAAATTAGGGAAAGCTTAGCACAAATTAGGAGGATCCTATCAAGATTCGAGAAGTTATTAGCGAGGGGGCCTATTGACTAGAAAGGGTGGATGGATCCATCATCTCTTGAGCTTGGAATGTTGAGAATTTGAAATTTTATTTCAATTAATGCGGGATGATTTCTTCCATCTCTCATTGGCAATAGCCAACATGTTTGTAAGATTGGTACTTGTTTATGATAATTATAAATTTGAAGTCTCATCATATTTTGGTTACAATTGCCGAACTAACAAGTTCTATTCTACATGGAAAATGAACTGATCTAGGTTTTAGCCTAATGTGGTTAATGACCCATACAAATTAACCTTACAGTCGAGTAATGCAGCTAGTCCACACCTCAAACAGTCAATAGAAAGTATAAAATGATGGGCATGTGAAATAAAACATGCTGAGAGATAGTTGGGCGTGTGAAACAAAACACGTTGAGAAACAAATGATGTGTGAAACAAAACATGTTGAGGAAAAATGATGTATGAAATAAAACATGCCGAGAAACAATAGTGTGTGAAATGAAACATGCCGAAAGAAAATTAGGTATATGAAATAAAATATGTCAAGAGATAGTTGAGCGTGTGAAATAAAATATGTCAAGAAACAAATAGCATGAAAAATAAAACATGCTGACGAATGAGATCGCAAAGTAACATACATATACCATATAATCCGAGAAAGTGCAATAAGTAAAATTAAATGTCACAAGAACTTGGTATTGCCTTAATTATATTTCAATTAATAAATTATATTAGAATGCAATGTGCCAATATAGTAAGTCCTATGACCTATCTTTAAATTCAATAGAAGTGATTTTTAAATCATTAGCTGGGGCTTCTTCAACAGTTGGGTTCTCGGAGTAGGTAACTTCTTCGGTATGAGCTTCATGATCACTTTGATCCATACTCTCGTCACTTGTCTAATCACCTTCATCTTCGTCGACACTGCAAACTTTGTCGTCGATGTCAATAAAGTTGAGATACAAGAGATTATAATTGGGATGAAGCTTCAAGACCTCTTCTCTTGCTACTTGAACTCTCTCTAACAACTTTTTGCGTAGAAGCTTCTCGTATTGCCGATTGGGAGTAACTATATCGAGAGCCTCTTCAACAGATGGCCTCCTCCCTACAATTTCCTCCAACTTGGCAACACGGCTCTATAAGTTTGAGTTGTTGGTCTCCAACTCCTTTATTTGCATGTCGAACTTATCTTCATCGTCACTCATTGTGAAAATAGTTCGACCTAAGCCCTAGCACTCTTCCTTTTTCTTCTACATCTCCTCTTTCAAGCTTTCGGACTCTTTGTACTATTCTTCTATTTTGGCCTTTAGGCTAAAGATTTCATGAGTGGTGAGGTCATGTGCTAATTTCTTGGTAGCAAGCTCTTCCTTAAGCTTTCTCGTCTCCATTTCAGCCTGAATCCTCACATTTTCGGTAAGAACAGTCTAGGCCTTTGATGCATTGTACACATCCTTAACTTTCTACAGCAAATTCATTTATTACAATCAAAAGTGGTTAGGTATTACACATATAACTAAAGATATTACCTTCTTTGCCTCTTTGTCTGCCTCATCTAATGCTGTCAAAATATGGCTTCTCATATGGAAAAGGAAATGTGTTAGTTACCCAAACAAATTCGAAAATTAAAAGCAATGGTCATGGATACTCATATCATACAATTTGGCTGCGATATGGGCCTTATTGCATCCGCCGACTGTGTCAACATTGTTCTTGGTGATATCTTTATCTTTTGGAAGGATGATCCCTTCCATTAAAGCTAAAGATTTCATCCTATCTCCCAGGGTCGAGTCGGTGTCCAAAATTTGGTGGCTCCAGCAAAGGATGAAGTATTCGCCGATCTCTTTGTTGGGGATGAATTCGTCGCTACTAATGCCGAGAGATTTGGAACGCATAGCCTCCTTTACCCTTTCATCTAAGCCCTTAGACTTCGTGATAGGTAGTTGGCCGGTGAGCTCCTTCCCTGGTCTTTTGTCACCACTCAGAGCCACCGCAATTGCCAGTAATGAGCCTTTTGTGGCAATAGCATTTTCATCTTCCTCACTAGGATGTATCTCTCAACCTTTACCATCTTCAGCTTAATAAAAGTTTGAATAATCACAACCGGAGGCTACTCAGAACAAACAACCCCAGTCGGTTATGTTTTCTCATTCTCCTTCAGCCTCTCGGCAGGATAAGAGATCTTCTACGCAACCATTTGCATTGCTACAGCTTCTTTTGTTAGTTTCTTTGCGACAACAGGCCAAGTGGTAAATGCTGAGGTGGTCGCCCTCTTATCAGCCTTGGATTTTTTAACCTTGGCCTAAGCTAGTAGCTTTACCAGATTCACCTCTCCAACACCCATATTTGTGACACAAGTACACCAATTAATATAAACATAGAAAAAATATGTACATTTTTCATGCTAAGAAAGGTTCAAAGTTCACTATTCTCCCCTCAAGTCTCGAGAACGGCTTTCCTCAAGGCTATACTTGGTACGACGGAAACATATTGGTGTACCTTCTTTTTTAGAAAATATTGGTTCTCCATTTTCATAACCCCGTATAATTCTCTCGACATCCTAGAAGAACATTTTGTTTCTCCTTCTCTCTTGAATTTTCTTCCTTGCTGTTGCATCATTTAGCATCAGATCTATGTCTTTTGTATGTATTGGCTCAATTCATTGGGTCTAGAAGTCTAAGTCCTCGTTAGATACTATTGACATGAACTTGTCATGCCACTTGTGAATCTTAGATTCTAACCCATCATGAACTTATGCCCATGCCTCATAGTAGCAAAATACCACCCATCAGGTTGGCTCTGAATAGTGAAGAAATATCAAAACAGTTGAGGCGTAGCCCTAACTTCAACATTTTTGCAAACTATCTCAAAGGCCGCTAGAAGTTGATATGTGTTGGGTGAGAACATACTTGGCATGACTTTGAAATAGTTGAAAAAGCCCTTGACAAAAGTCAAAAAATGGAAGTGCAACCCAAAATCCAAATATTTTAGGTATATATGGAACTCACGCTCCCTAGGAAAGCATACCTTCTCCCCATCTCTTGGCCTCCTCAAGTTCCATGTCCTGCGAAGATCTCGCCAGTACTGATTATATTTTGTGACGAGAACTTTGTCAACGAAATTGGTGGTTCCATTTGGAGAATCGCAAAAATAGGGTATTATGTTGAATAGATATCTTATCGAGGACCACCCTTCCTTACCCTTGGGATAATTATCTATAGAGAGCTCATTAATCTGAGCAAATTTATCCCACCTTTTCTCCATGTTGTTGGCCGAACTGCCCGAAGAACAAGCCACTTCGCTATTTATTTGGGGGGAAAAGTGGCCTTAGTCTTCGTTGCCTCGGAATTAGAAAGCACAAGTCGATGAGCAACTTTGTGAACTATATCTGAATAGTTTTGTGAAATGATACAATACAAATTGAAGAATTCAGGTTGCAGATAAGGAAACAAATGAAAGTTTAAGATGTGACTAGAGAGGCCGATTTCAACTGTGAATGTTACTTTATATAAGGACGTTCCATCTTCATAACTACAAATCTGCTTTTGATAGTAATGATGCAATGATATGGTAATCCTATAGATCGCTGACGTGTGTCTCATGATAGAAATCTGACAGCTGAAAACACTTTGACAGTTATTAGGCCTGCCACAAAATAATGACCTAAGTGACATATGTCATGCCTCCAATTTCTTGGTTACTAGAACGGTCGAGAGTTTAGAAATGGCAACCTTTTGGTTGGGATGTGACCCATCCTGCTTCCCGTATTACTCGACATAAATTTAAAAAATCTCCCACCACTCAGCCTCCAGTGCAATATATATGTAACTTCCCTTGTCTGTTGCTTGAGCACAGGAGTTGAGGGGTAAATGTTGATAGTTAGTTTTCATTCATCTGATATTCAGCTTTTCGTCTACTGAGAAGCCACATAACTTACTCTCTCAGCATTGACACTGCTTAGATGATGTACGACATTTATGCTGAGTATAAGAAGTGAACCTGGTTTGAATTTAAGTTTGGTGCGAACAGTTATCATAAGCACAGTTACATTACACAATCGCCTATTACTCCTACATATGAGGAGAGATATGTCAAGTCATGAAGTTTCCACGTATCTTAATGGTTATCCTGACAACTGCCTTGGACACTACAACCATCTGTAAATACCAGAAAGAAACTCTGTAAGGGGTCCTAACATTTCTTATTTACATGCTTACTCTACTGAGTTACCTTAATAACTTAAGTATTAGTGTAGCCACACCGGACTGGCTTTGGTATCAAGTATTTCACTTTCTTTTGCAGGATATTTCCTCATCCCAAAATTCACTAACAATAGTTTGCACAATTTTTTTAGTTTCCAAATGAAATTTCACATATTTAGTCATCTACTAATCTTAAACACTCAAGCACACTTTTGTCTATCTAAACACATATTCCACAATCTATCCTTCCTTTCTTATTAATCAATAACACTTTTCAAAACCAAATTCTCTTAATATTAACCAAATCAACTTATAAGGATGAAATTTTTTTTATTCCTAATGAAATCCAATTCTTTACGCTTTAGATCCCCTATTGTCTATGCACTTTAGAGCAATAGTATCTCGCTACAAATTTTCACCCTTTTTCACTATTTTACGAATAGAACTTTTGAATTATAAGTTTACCCTCAAACACGAAGGAGGGTAAGACAAAAGTGAATAAAACAAAATGAAAAATGACATACCTTGATCTTTTTCCTTAAACACATCAAGGAAAGGAGGAGAAAAAGCAATTTGTATTGGAGGAGAAGGAAATTTTGTCACAGGAAGAAAACAAAGAAGAAGGGAGCAATCATTTTAATATTTTGGAGTTTAAACTTGGTATCATGACAAAATACATTGATGCTAAAATTAACTAAATTAAAGCACTTATATAACATAAAGGAAACTTTTATGTGGATTTGGGATATTTTGAAAGTTATACGAGAAAGGGAAATGTTTAGCTACTTTTCTTGTTTTATTTAAATCTTTCCTCTTGTTATAATGACCTCAATGGAAAAAGATGAGAATGATTTTGCAAATTTAAGAAGATGTTATTTTAGGTACTTATTAAAAATTATGGTTGGTTCAAATATATTTAAATAGGCTATTTTATGTTTAGTTGATGCATTTTATCTATTGTGACATTTTTTATGATGATAATTATATACAAGTTATGTTTAACATGTTTTTTCAAATTAATCTTGGCTCTAATCTTATTTGTGGAAAGTGCCTTTAATTGATTCTTCGAGGTTCTATGGAAAACATGTTTAGCTAAGCAAGTTTTGTTTTAGACAAATTTTCTCTTAATGGCTATTAAATCAAAATCTTGTTCTAACTGTTGTCTATGCAAACCAAACTCCTGTTTATAATAAAAATATTCTTTTCCCAAATCATTCCAAGATATATATATATATGTGTGTGTGTGTACATTTCTGATAACCTTTTTAATCTTACAAAAGTTTAATCAATATTAAATTATTATTCTGAAACTAGAGGATGGACATTTTGATTATTAAATGATGAAAATGCTTACTTTTGTTAAATGAGTTTAACCTTGTATTAAATTCGAGATTTTAATTATTGTCAAGACATAATTGAGAAGCTACGAGATTATGATTGCTATGAACTCTATGTAGTTAAACTTGTAGATAAGTTTGTTTGCGTGGCTATTGCTTTAAAAAATGTGTAATAACATATTTAGAATGATAATTATATTTTTAAAAAATGTTATACTGGTAATTATAATAGGAGAAGATAGGTAAGATGGTCATTTTGATCCAAAAGCCACATTACCTTATATTTGAATAAATAGTTAATTCAATCCTCTTTCTTTCCTCCCCCCATATGAGGAAAAAGAAATTACCTTTCTTTTCCTATTAACAGAAATAGTTCTCCACTTCCATTTGCAAAAAGCATCAAAGATCCATAGTACCTAAGTTTTCTTTCCCCATTTAATGAAGTTAAAGTATGTTTTGGGATGTTTGATATTGGTTGTCGAGTCTAGTTTTTTACCTCCCCATTCTTTCTTAAAAATCAAATCTTCTTTAAACCAATTAGTACTAAACTCTATCCGTTTAATAGTGATCCTCTACTAGGGTTTAAAGAAAACCGTTTCTTTTTATTTTGAAAACAACTATAGAGTCACTACTTGACTAGAGTGGGGAAAAATAGTTAAGTTATAACCAATTGAATAGATTAGTAATAATTTAGCCACTATTTTAATGATTAAAACTAATTTTGTAAAAACGGTTTTTGAAAACCAAAGATTTAGGTTCAAGGATTAGGAATTTTAAACCCTTGTAGATACCATTGACTTTCTAAAATTAGAATTAAACTTAAAAATCGCCATTTAATTTTAAAGGACAAGACTCAATTTAATTACTTCTAATTGGACAAACAAAGTAATCTAAACTAAAGGAGAAAAAGGGAATTAGGTTTTTTTTTTCATTTTTATCATTGCATTATAGATGCCTACGTTCCTGCTATTTAAAATTAGGCATATGTAGTTCTTTTAATGAAAACGTTAGCGGGTTGCTAGTTTTAATTCAAGAAAAATGATTGAGTTTACGTTATCTACTCAATTTTAGTTCATTTAAGAAAATTTCTAAAAAAAGGGTCTTAAATGGATTTTATTTTTTGGAAATTCTAAATGATCCTAATTTGGAAAATGATTGATTCATTTTTATTTTTTTGAAAATCAATTTTTCTAAGTCATAAAACAATTTTATTCCCTATCCTACTTATTTTATTTTGTTTTCATTATATCACCTTATTTATTTATTACTTATTATACTTTATCTATTTTTATTAAACTAGTAAAAATAAAATAAAACAAAAATACTCTTTTCTCTTTTTTTCTTTTTTTTTTCTTTTTCCTTTCCTTTTTTTTTTCTTTTCTTTTTCTTCTTTTTTTTTTTATTTGATTACAGTTACATAAATAAATAAATAAACAGATAAATAAATAATAATAATAATAAAAGTTCGGATGCAGTTAGACGCATAGGTTGGACCTAGAGTAGGTCAGTCAATTCGGTCGGGTCAGATCTGAGTTATCGGGTTGCATCGGTCGAGTTGAGTTAGTTTCTACTGTCTTCAATAGCTGCAATGGTAGAAGGTAGTTCTAGACGTTCTAGTAGCCAAATTGAGGGGGTAAAGGGCATTTTGTGTGTTTCTTATTGTGGATGGAGATCTTGACACGTGGCAGTATGCTAGTTAACAAAAATAAAAAGGCCTCTCTACCTTTGCCAAGATTCAAACCCAAGACCTTATACTTGAACCCAATGCAATTGTCCATGTGCTTATCTGTTTGGTTATTGACTTATGCCTTGTTCATATATGCAATTAAATTGCACATATGAACTAGGTTAGCTTGGACTATATTTAAATCTAGGCTTGGGCCCAACGGTCTAACTTCTAAACTTATTTCAAAATTAAAAAATCTACCCTAATTAAATGTTATTTTCTAAAATCTTTTACTTTTTTCAATTTTTTGTAATTTTTCAATTTTCGAACTTTTTTTCCAAATTTTCTTATTTTCTAAATTTCTCAATCTTTGTGTTTCTTATCCAAATTTCTTATTTTTTTATGCTTTTTCTTATTTTTAGATTTTCCTAAAATTATTATTTTTCCTAAATTTCATAATTTTTTTGGTTTTTTTTTATTTCCTATTTTTTTGTGTTTTTCCTAATTTAAGGCTTATTGAGAAAAGAAAGAAAAATAAAAATAATAAAAATAAAGGGGGCAAAAATTAGGTGTTAATAGTTACTCCTTTCTATGGCGAAGTTTGAAAAAAACTTTATCACAAAGACAAAGAGACACTATTTTTGCCCTTAGAATGACTTTAAAACAACTAATGTTATCCTAAAATTGATTTGGATGAAGAAATAAAACCCGGTCGTACATGTTTAGGCTCACTAACCTAGGTAGGAGTGCCTCTAAAGGGACAAGAAAAAATTGATCTAAAACCTGGTCATACCTTACTAGGCTTGCTAACTTATCCAAAAGCGTTTCCCAAGGACTAGCAACCTTAAATTAGGATCAATCTAAAACCTGATCATGCCTCACTAGGCTTACTAACCTAAGTGAGAGTATCTCTTAGGAATTAACAACCTTAAATTGAGATCGTTCTAAAACCTGGTCGTGTCTCACTAGGTTCACTAACCTAGGCGGGATCGTCTCTCGAAGACTAGCAACCCTAATTTGGGATCGATTTAAAACCTAATCGTACCCTACTAGGCTTACTAACCTATGCGGGAGCATCTCTCGTGGACTAGCAACCCTCATCTAGGATCAATTTAATACCTGGTCATGCCTCACTAAGCTCACTAGCTTAAGTAGGAGTGTTTCTCGGGGACAAGCAAGCCTAATTTAGGATCGATCTAAAATCTAGTCGTACCTCACTAAGCTCACTAACCTAGGTAGGAGCGTCTCTTAAAGACTAACGACCCTAATCTAAGATCAATCTAAAACCTGGTTGTGCCCCATTAGGCTCATAACATAGGTGAAAGCATCTCTGGGGGGCTAGCAACCCTAATATTTGATCGATTTAAAACCTGATCGTGTCTCACTAGGCTCACTAACCTAGGCTTAAGTTGTACTTAATGAAGTGCTCTGTGGCTTGTTAAGAGAAAACTAGTGAAGGAAAGTGCCTTACGGGCTTGCTAAGAAGAAAATGATGAAGGAGAATGCCTTATAGGTTTGCTTACGAAAAACTTGGTGAACAAAAACTCCTTTTGGTGAACAAAAATACCTTATGGGCACGCTTGAGAGAATTCGGTGAACAAAAATGCCTTATGGGCATGCTTGAGAGAATTTAGTGAACAGAAATGCTTTATAAGTTGGCTAAAGGAACTTTGGAGAAGAGACTGAGTTAAGGTCGCATCTTGAAAGGCTAGCTGAACACTAAATGCAGAAAGTGAATGCCTTATGGGTTGGTTCAAAAAGACTGTTAGAAGTAAAAAAACTGGTCTAAATGTAAGTGCAAGATTCAAAAATCAGTATGCTAATATTGTGTGGAAATACTTACTTGGTCTTTATCGATAGCCCCCAAACTATCAAACTTTTTTGAAAAGCCCCATCAGAAATCACTGACTCGTGTTTTAGTCCCT
This sequence comes from Lumnitzera littorea, assembly GCA_024138015.1. NCBI lineage: Eukaryota > Viridiplantae > Streptophyta > Magnoliopsida > Myrtales > Combretaceae > Lumnitzera > Lumnitzera littorea. The sequence goes on from JAMXBB010000001.1 coordinate 51,372,259, forward strand.
TGTCAACAACTCGAATGTTCTTGATGCAGAACGTTTAAGACTTTGCTGACTCTTTTATAGAAATCATGGAAATTTACCCGATATAGAAAGCCATGCACTATTTTTGTCTCTTTGGAACTTTTATGAACCAAAAGCCTTATTCTATTGAAATTGAAGATAAGCCTACCTTTTACCTAACAATTGAGGGTATGAATGACCGAAAACCATAGTACCATGATGTTAAGATGTTCCTATAACAAAGCATATACACTTAAGAGGCCAAGAAAAAGGATAGGAAGATGATTAGGAGATTGGCCACTCAATTCTTAATAAGTGAGTCCACCTTATACCGATGCTCTTTTGACGGTACACTCTTAAGGTGTATGGATGACAAGGAGGCTAAGAAGTTAATGAAAGAAGTACATGAAGGAGTATGTGGCCATCACATGAATGGTTACATCTTGATGAAGAAAATTATGAGGCTAGGGTATTATTGGTCAATAATGGAAAATGATTGCATCAAATATGTTAGGCATTATCACTTATGTTAAGTTTATGCAAATTAGATAAACGCACCACCTCAGGAACTACACACCCTCTCAGCACTATAGCCTTTCTCATTATGGGGCATAGATGTCATTGGCTCGATCACTCCAAAAGCATCTATTGGGCATCGCTTCATACTAGTCTCCATCAATTACTTCAGAAAATGGGTTGAAGCTTAGTCTTACTCGAGCGTTACTAAAGGGGTCATAGTTAAGTTCATCAAGAGAGACATTTTAGACCAATACAAGACTCCAAAAATGATCATCACTAATAATGGCACCAATCTCAACAACAAGCTTATGTCAGAATTATACTGACAGTTCTAGATCATTTACAGGAACTTTACTTCTTATTGACCCCAAATGAATGGAGCTATTGAAGCAGCCAACAAAAACCTCAAAAGAATTATTGAAAAATGGCTATCACATATAAGGACTGGCATGAAATGTTACCATTGCACTCATGGCCTATCGAACTTCCATTAGAACGTCGATTGAGGCAACATTGTACTCTTTAGTATATGGCACTAAAGAAGTGTTACCAGTAGAGGTTGAGATCCTATCGCTTAGGGTATTATCAGAAACTCAATTAGACGAAGCCGATTGGGTAAAGAAATGCATTGAGCAGTTGAATCTAATTGATGAAAGGAGATTGACAACCTTATGTCATAATCAATGTTATCAACAAAGAATGGCTCGGGCCTTCAACAAAAAGGTACGACCCTAGAACTTCAAAGAAGGAGATTTGGTGTTGAGAAAAGCTTTCCCCAACGCATAAGACTCTAGAGGGAAATTTTGCTCTCAATTATGGAGGTCCTTATGTCGTGAAGTGACTATTACTGGTAGAGGCTTTGATTTTGTCTCAAATGGATGGTCCAGATTTGAGAGACCTTATAAATGCTGATGCTGTAAAATTGTATTATCCATAAGAAGTTAGTGAAATTTTAATCAAAACACAAAAATGCTAGTCATTCAGAATGTCATTGTGGTCTAATTTTAATTATCTACAAGGAAATTTTGTATCTTTAGTTGTTGTTGTCATTGGAATAATCACCCTCTCCATGGAAAGGTCTAATTCCCTTTAATTGAACCCATATACTGTAAACATGAGAGAAGTTAAGGAATGAGATCTAGAACATTGGTAATTAACAAAATTCTTTAAAATACTTTATTATGGATTGATCCCCCTCGATGGGGAGTTTTATTGTCTGTTTTTCAAGGGAATGCGAAACCCAAGTAAGCAATCACGGTAGATGTTTGTTAGTCAAGATCATAAATGCTAGCGTAGCTCAGGAATTAGCAAATTGATTCTAAGTCTTTGGTATATGATTGAAGGTGATTTCTTTGAAATTCTTCATCAATTCAATCAAGTGTCAATGATAAGGTACCAATTTAGGATCTTCAGTCTTGTAATCTCCTTAGGCTTAGCCAATAATGAATGAAGAGTCCCCAAACACTTCTAATTTTTGAATGTCTTTATCGAGGGCCATCTTGAATCCTATGATGCAAGTTTCATACTCAGCGATATTATTAGTGTATCGGAAAATGAACCTTATGGCTATAAGGTATTGAGTACCTTCAAGGGATATTAGTATTGCCCCAATTCCACACCCAAACACATTAGCTGCACCATCAAAGAACATCTTTAATTTTGGTAACTCATCATCTTTTCCTTTATCGGAGTTTCCCTTAACTGCTAGGATTTCTTCATTAAGCAAATTGACTTATACCTCTTAGGGAGTGCTATCGAAGGAATTTTCTACTAATTGATCTGCTAAAGATTGCCCCTTGATTGAATTCTGGTTCATGTATGTAATGCCAAACTGTGATAATAGCATTTGCCATTTTGAGATTATGCCAATTTGAGCCAGTTTGTCTACCAAATACTTTAGGGGATTATGTTGAGCCAATAATTAACCTGGTAGTAGAGTGTGTATTATCTGAATTGATGCATTATCTAGACTAAAGCACATCAGGTTATTTCAATTTCTGAATATTTCTGCTCCCCTTTAGTTAATTTCTTGCTCAAGTAGAAGCAGCCCGTTCTTTTCCTTTATCATCTTTCTGGCTAAGCATGCACCCCATAGACTCTAATAATATTGTCAAATATAGGAATAGTGGCTTCTCAGGTTTTGGAGCTACTAAGATTGGAGGGTTCATGATGTATTCTTTAATTGTTGTAAAGGCTTGCTTGCACTCTTCGTCCCAATTGATCTTGGCATTCTTTTTCAATAACTTAAACAAGGGACGGCACTTGTCTATGAGTTAAGAGATGAACCAGGCTATATAATTTAAACGGCTTAACAAACCTTTGATTTCTATAAGTGTGCGTAGTGAGGGCAAGTCAATTATTGCTTTAAATTTATCAGGGTCTACTTCGATGCCCCTTTGGCTAATTATAAAACCTAATAATTTCCTTAAAGTCACTTCGAAAGTACATTTTTCTAGGTTAAGCTTCAGTTGGAATTTTCTCAACCTATCAAACAATCTCCTTAGATTTTCCACATGATTTTCTCCTTCCTTAGATTAGGCAATCATATCATTAATATATACTTCAACTTCTTTGTATATCATGTCATGAAAGATTGCTACCATGGACCTTTGGTAAGTTGCCTTGGCATTTTTGAGTCCGAAAGGCATTACATTGTAGCAAAACATACCCCAAGTTATGATGAATATTGTCTTGGCTTTATCTTCTTCAGCTATTCAAATTTGGTTGTACCCGAAAAATCCATCCATGAAAGCGAAAAGATGGTTTCCCACTATGTTATCAACCAAGACATCAATATGAAGCAAGGGAAAATTATCTCTTGGGGTTGCTTGATTAAGGTCTCAAAAGTCTATGCACACTCTGACTTTTTCATTCTTCTTTCTCTCGGGATAATTAGATACCTCGATAAAACCGACCTCTAGCAATTTTCTAACTTCTTCTTTGATTTTTAACAAGATATTCGATCGAAACCTTCTTAACGTTTGTTTCTTAGGTTTGATATCCTCTCGTGTAGGCAAACAATGGACTATGATTGATGGATCTAGTTTGACCATGTCTTCATAAGACCATGCAAATACGTCTTGGTATTCGGATAGTAATGCGGTCATCTTTGCCTTTTAGTCTTCTTTCAAATTTCCCTTAATCTTCAACACCTTAGGGTTGTTATTGGTCTTAACATTAATTATCTCGGTTGGCTTGTCAATGGAAATTTTACTCATTTCATGTTTTTACCAACCTTCTTACACGTCATTATGGTCATTAACATCACTCCCAATGACTAACCCAGTAGGGTTAAAGGTGATATCAATATTTTCATCACCTATCTGCATGAGGTATCCATAGACTTTATTCAGATCATTGGATCTAGAGAAAAAAGAAAAGTATGTAAAAGGAAGACTGTAACTAAGGCAAGAGTAAAGGGAAAAGAGAATGATTTTATTTAAAGGAACTTTCTTTCGAGTACAATCATTTGAAGAACAAAGGTAATTTATTACAAAATTCCATAAAATACTAGATTATGATTCATCCTTCACCCTAGGGAGGACTTATTGCAATTCATAGGGATAGAGAACCAATTATTCAAGTACTGGGATTTGTTAGATGGACTGGCCCTTTCATTTTTGCTGGAAGTGCCTTCTTTAGTAGGTTTTGAGTTCTAGCCTTCAACCCAAATGAAAGTTTTTGACAATGGAGGGAAGGTCATTAGAGTGTAATATAACCTGTCACCTTTTTTGCCCTTAGCTTGCAATCTTTGCAACTCTTCCATCGAGTTTAGAATGTATCCTAGCCTATAGGTCGTAAACTGGCTTTCTTTGAATTTTGGCCTCTCATCCTTCTATTAATTAGTGATCATGCACACCTCATTAAATATTTAGAGTCCAAAGTCCTCTTGCTCTTCCATACCAATATAGGGTATAACCGTCTCTTTATAAATTTCATAATCTTGGTCACCTAGAATTGTGATGACCTGGTCGTTGGAGATGAACTTAACATTTTGGTGAAGACTTAACGGTATGGCCCCTATTGAATGTATCCAAGGCATTCCCAATAACAAATTGAAGGTCTTTAGAATGTTCAAAACCTAGAATTGGATGTTGAACATCTGTGGGCTGATATCAGCTGGTAAGTTGATCTGCCCTATTATTTCTCTCCTGGATCCATCAAAAGCTCTTATTGTAGTTGAACACGACTTGATAGCAATTGTATCAGGTCCCAATAGATCCAGGGTGGTGAAAGGACAGATATTTAGAGATGACTCGTTGTCGATGAGGACTCTTTTTGTGATGATGTTATTTATCCTCACTATTATGAATAAAGGCTTTGTGTACTAGTTACCTTCTTCGCCCAATTCTTCGGCCGAGAAGGAAATTTGATCCATAGTGAAGATGGAATTGGTGATGGAGCCCATCCTTTCAACTGAGATTTCATGAGGGACCTTGACTTCCTTTAGCATTTTGAAAAAAGCTTCCCAATATGGGTTTGGTGCCATCAACAAACTCATGAGGGATATTTGTGCTAAAGTCTTAGTGAGCTAATCCATTATTTTATACTCACTAGACTTGATCATGTTAGTGAAGGTAGTCAATCCTTCTTCATGCTCAGCTTGTTTAGTGCTTGGCATTTTCAGTACGACATTCTTTTTCAGGTCTTCCTTCAGATCATAGATTTCACTAAAGCAAGTAATACCCCCTACAGGTAAGCTTAATTGCCCTTAGTTTATTGCCCGGCAGTTGAGAGGGGCAATTTTATAATTTTCGAAGGCTATAGGTACATGGAAGGTCTACCTTTTAGTTTGTACAATTTGCTTCTCTTCTTTTTTGTAGAATCTATAAACCTTGGGTTCTCGATTGGGATTGATCATGTTGATGGTAGGCATTGAGTGGTTAGATATCATAGTGATGATGGGTCGATGGTTTAGCAAGGGGTTATTGTTAATGTTTAGAGTAAGAGCCTTCACAAAATCCGATTGTATTGTACCTTCATCAATTAAGTCTTGGATTTTTTTTTTTAACCTCCAACATGAATTAGTTGAATGGCCTACTTACCCTAGATTATATTGACATCTTGTATTGGGATAAAAAAACCTTGGCCTATACCTTTTACTTGGAGCCTCAAAATGGAGTAAATTATCTCTCCTTAACTTTTCAAGTACCTGACTGAGTGGAACGGGTATTTTGGTGAACTGCCTTAGTGCTCTACTTACCTATGGTTGGCTTCAATATTATTGTTGAGTTGGAGGAGGATCTACCCTAAAAGAGACCCGAGCGTTGGGCCTAATATTTTGACCATACTAACAATAGCTTCTCTAGGCTTGCTGGTAGTGGGTTTAGTAGAGGGTGGTCTTTTATCTAACATTTCTTGCAGACTGCCACTACTTTTGCAAAGCTAGAAGAGGCTTGTCCTATTAGGTGAGTGAAATAGGATCTCTCAAGAGTGTTAATAAAAGTTGTAGTTAACTCTTTCTCAGTCATGGGAATAGATACCCTTGTAGCTAGGGACCTCCACCTTTAGGCATACTCTTTGAAAGATTCATTGTGCCTCTTTCTTAAGGTAGCCAAATCCATCATGATTGGCACCACTTTGACATTGAATCTATATTGATCATAGAATGCCTTGGCCAGCTTTTCCTATATGTTCACTTGATTCAGGTCCAATTAGGCATATTAGATTAAAGCAGGGCCAGTTAGGTTGTCCTAAAAGGTTTGGACCATAAGCTAGTCATATTGCACATACTTGCCCATCTTGTGTACATATAACCGGGTATACAACTTAAGGCATCCAATCATGTTGTTTTTTTTGAAATCAAGTACTTTAAACTTTTCTAGGAAGTTTGCATGATCATAAGCAGAGAAGTTTGTTATACCAACATGCTCGAATCCATCATATCCCTTGATCATTTTCATTTTTCTAGAAATTTGTTGAGTTAGCCACTTCTTAAGCTCTTTCAACCTGTCCTAATCAACTTCAAGCTTTAGGTTGAATGAGAATGAGTAAGTGCTCGGCTCAAAAGTTGGGTTGGCCTTTGGAAATACCCCTTCTGTTTCTAAGGATTTGAAACCCCGATTGACCTTGGGGTAGGCTTCTTTAAGGGGCGAAGCTTCAACATTCCTTCTGTATTGACCTTTAGAACTTTCTTCATTTAATGGAGCCATGGACCTAATGAAAGACATGCAGTTAGCAAGAAAACTTAGTTGATCTGCAATCTTCCCCACTATTCGTTCCAAAGACTGGAACCTCAGCTCAGTTGGATCAATAACCTCAGGGTTGACATTGCCATTGATGGTACTGGTGTTGTTGTTTCCTTGGTTGGCTATTTTAGTTTGAGAATGGGTTTTGATAGGGCTTCTCTGGAAAGTTTGACATTTGGGAGCTATCTTAGAGACTTAGTTAAAACCAATTTTCAACAAGATAGCATACAAATAATTTTTGAAAGAATGCAAATGAATGAAATGCAAATGAGCCACACAGATGGAAAGGAGGGAATCGATGAATAATTAATATAATGGTAAGTTATTTGTTATTTTTGAATTCCTAGAGTTTTATTACATGAAAGAAAGGAAAAGATACAAATCCATCTATGCTAAATTTCTTTTTTTTCTATGGGCCAGATGATACTTTCTTCTCCTTCTTTTGATCTTACTTAGTCTAAGCTATATTTAGCTGGTGTTCCAAGGTGTGTAACCTTTGCCTAGACTCCTAAAATAGGTTTTCCCATATGTCTTTTTCATCATAGAAGACCTCCATACGAGCTTCTACTTAGTCCAAATAGGTCATCATTTTAGAGCTAAGGTGCATAGAGGAAGGTTGAAGGACTTCTGGTGCCTAATACCGTATTGTACCCACCTTGTGAAGTTGATCGTATAAGTACTCTTTAATGAAGTTAGAGTATGTCTTGGTATGTTTGATGTTGGTTGTCGAGCCTGGTTTTTCACCTCTCCATTCTTATTTAAAAATCAAATCTTCTTTAAACTGATTAGTACTAAACCCTACCCGTTTAATATCGAACCTCGACTAGGATTTAAAGAAAACCATTTCTTTTTTATTTTGAAAACAATTTTAGACTCGCCACCTGACTGAGTCGGGAAAAACGGTTAAGTTATAAACAATTAGGTGGATTAGTTATAACTTGGCCACTAATCTAATAATTAAAACTAATTTTGCGAAAACGATTTTTGAAAACCAGAGATTCGGGTTCGGAGTTAGGAATTTTAAACTCTTACGGGTACCATTGAATTTCCAAGATTAGAATTAAACTTAAAAATCACCTTTTAATTTTAAAAGACAAGACTTAATTTAATTACTTCTAATTGGACAAACAAAGTAATCTAAACTAAAGGAAAAAAAAGGGAATTAAGTTTTTTTTTTCATTTTTATTGTCACTCTATATGTGCCTATGTACTTGCTATTTGAGATCAGACGTACGTAGTTCTTTTAATGAAAATTTTAGTGGGTTGGTAGTTTTATTTCTTGAAAAATGGTCGAGTTTACGTTTTTTACTCAATTTTAGTTCATTTAAGAAAATTTCTAGAAAAGAAGTCCTAAATTGGATTTTATTTTTTAAAAATTTTAAATGATCCTAATTTGGAAAATGGTTGATTTATTTTTATTTTTATTTTATTTTTTTTAAATCAATTTTTCTAAGTGATAAAACAATTTTATTCCCTATCCTACTTATTTTATTTTGTTTTTATTATATCACCTTATTTATTTATTACTTATTATATTTTATCTATTTTTATTAAACTAGTAAAAATAAAATAAAAAAAATACTCTTTTCTCTTTTTTCTTTCCATTTTTTTCTTTTTCTTTTCTACTTTTTTTAATTTTTTTTATTTGATTACATTTACATAAATAAATAAATTAATTAATTAAAAAAATAAATAATAATAAAAAAGTTTGAATGCAGCTAGATGTGTGGGTTGGACCTGGAGCAGGTTAGTCAATTTAGTTAAGTCGGATCCGAGGTTGTTAGGTCAAATTAGTCGAGTCGGGTCGGTTTCCACTGTCTTTAATTGCAACGACGACAGAGGGCGGTTCTAGACGTTCTAGTAGCCAAATCGAGGGTGAAGGGTGTTTCGTATGTTTCTTATTGGGGATAGGGAAGGTAGGTAAAGTGCCATTGTAAACTCCTAAAATTTTCAACCTAATACCCAAAGTAGACCCTAGTATGTTAGAAGACTCTAAGAGTTGATAAGGTTAATTAAGATGAAAACCCTAAGATAACAATCGAAGATTCAATTGCATATAAAATTTTTAGATCCTAAATGTATATAAATACTAGAGATTGCACCTAAAAGTGATAAAACCCTAAAGTTATAACTTTAAGGATATAAAAGTACTAAGTCACTATAATCTATTCTAAAACTCTAATTACTAATATATCCTTAACATCATACTAAATCATTATCAAATAATTAAGACAACTTTCAATTATTCATAAATGCTTACAATAGTAATTTAATTTACAAAAAAACTAAGATATTTCATTATAGATCACATCCATCTTCTAATCATATAATTAGGTTAGTATTTTATAGAGTTAAGTGTATAGTTGATATTTATAGTACATGTAGTTAATATTAACATACTAAATGGGATATTTCATAATAGTTACTCTAAGTACCGTACTAAATAATATATATAGGATATAAATACTTAGAGGGAGATCTCATTAACTATCTTACTAATCATTTAAATAAACTCCATATTTCTTTTCATTTCCTTAATTTTCTTCTCAATTTTCCTTAATTACCTCATTATGTACACATAAATTATACTTAATTTCAAAGAGTTGACTAAGTCAAATGTTGACCAAGTCAACATATTGATAAAATCAACAAATGTCATTGTCATCTAGAGTTTTCTTCCATTTTCTAAGGATTTCTTCTCTTATCTTTTGATTTTTTTTTTCCATTCTTTTCCCCCTTTTGTTGTCCCTTCATCCCCCTTCTAGATACCACTTCTATCTTATTCTAAACATATCTAAAACACAACAAAATCCCCTTTTTCCCCTCTTATCAAAACCATAACCCCCTATTCTTCTTCCCCTTTTCTAAACTTCCATTTTTTTTCTTTTACCTTTACCTTAATACATATCTTATATCATAATATCTAAGTAAACTCTTCACCCTTATCTAGAAGGAAAAAAAAGTATGTTTTCATATAATCTTTCATCTTAAATTGTTAATTAGTTGTTTATGTTATGTTAGTTTTGGAGTTATCGTATAATATGTACATGTATGTTGACACAAATAGGATTCTTATATACATGTACATAAGTGTAGGAACACTTAGGTATAAGAGTAAAATACATAGTATAGATATACATATACATAAGTAAGAATAGGAAAACTACTTGTACATAAGCATAGAAAGCCATGTACATGAATACCCTTTCATGTACATAACCTAAAATAAAGAGTATACTAAGTATATACACATATACCTTACAAAATAAGCCTTTCAAGTGCAAAAATATGGATTTCGTGAAGATTTCTTAAAGGGATATACTAAGCATATGAAAATACATATAAAAATACGTATGTAACCATATGCATATACGGGTATATGTACTAGTTATGTATAAGTACCCAAGCATTCATACAAGTATATTAGAAGTATAAGTATTGTCGGGCCTGATTTTTCAGTTTTCTATTTATTTAAAATTGATTTCTCATTTTCTGATTAATACTAAACCTTAACCCGTTTAATATTAATTTTCGACTAAAAAAATTGAGAAATTTCGATTTTTTATTGAAAAGAATTTTTGGAGTTGCCACCCGACTAAAGTTGGGAAAAAGGAAAGAAACCGTAATCAATTGGGTGGATTGATTATGATTTGACTACAAATCTTTAATTTCAATTTGAATGAAAAACCAGAGGGTTCTAAGTTCAGGAGCTAACCTATTAAACCCTAACGGGTACTACTATTTATTTACCGAAATTAGGATTATTCTTCCAACTATAATAATTAAAAAATAAATAAATAAATAATTAAAAGAAAAAAAAAGAACCTAAGTTTCTACATATTTTATCGTTGTCCTAAAGGTGCTTACGTATCTGTTAGTCGGGATCAAACAATCATAGTTCTCTAAAAAAAAAAATCTTTAATGCATTGATTTATTTTAATTTTAAAAACTACCTAAGTTTACGTTTTTAATTTATTCGGTTTATTTAAAAAAAAATCTAAAGAGGTCCTAACTCTTGAAAAAAATTTTGCTAAAAGTCCTAAAATTTGAAAAGGATTTTTTATTAACTTTTATTTAAAAAAAAAAACTTTCTATATGAAAAATCCTTAAATAAGATCAAATCCTAACAAAAATAACCAATCCTAACAACTCCTAAACTAAAATAAAATATACATTCACTTAAATCAATACTTAATTTATCTAATCAAGAAAACTAATGTTAAAAGAAAAATACCTAACTTAATATATACGTATACATATATTATTATTATTAAACAATTATCTATATATAAAAGACTAAGAATAAAATCTCTTAAAACTAATAGGTTCATATTCGTATATATTATATTTAATTACTAAAGATCTAAATAATAATAATAACAATAATAAATAAACAATTTCAAAACTGGAAAGAAACGGACCTGAACTTCTTAATTACGTGGTGAAGGACGATGGTCAGCATATAATGGAGTTGCTGTTGCGTGTGGCTACTAGCGTTAGAGTTACGCTGAGTGTTGCTATCAACAACCGTCTACTAGACAAAAGATTTGATTTAGTTGTCGCTATCTAATGAGGCATTGATCGGAATTGGTGTAAAGGTGTGGTGGGCTCGTCGATTGGAATTGTGCGTCATGGACAGTGTACGTATGGATAGTATAGGCGTATGTTGTGTCTTGATCAATGTGGGTTATTCTGCAAGAGTGATTTAGGTTTGGTTCTTATGTGGTTAGTGACGTTGTTAGCTTGGTCGGTGGAGTACTGGACATAAGTGAAGACAATGCGTAGCATCTGGATATTGTATGGGCGCGAGAGATTTTGGACGTTTTCTAAATTGTTCGTTGGCATGCTCGTGTTGCAATGTTGGTTGCTACAGTGAACTTGCGCGCTGGCTGGAGTTGGTCACTATGTGTGTTTTGTCGGCGTGGTTGCGGCTTGTAGGGAGTTAGGCATTGTGTGTGTGCTGTCAGCGTGGTGTGAGGGTCAATGTTAACGATCCACGTGTAGTCTACAGAGCGTGTATATGGAGTTTCTGTTTTGCTACTGCGAACGGATTGTTGACTGGTTGTGTTTGGAGTTTCTGTTTTGTTGCTGCAAATGGATGGGTGGTCAGCAAGGGATTGATTGTAGGACTGTGTTTTTGTCGCTGAAGAATTCTACTGTATGAAAGTGGATTCTTTTTTCTACTGTCTCTTCTTTTATATGCACATGTATGTGTGTTTTTAAGGTCCAAATCAAATCATGTCTAGATATATCTATTGTATCTTATTCAATAACAATTAAACTAGATTCAAATTAATTTAAATCTAATTTAATAAGATCAAACTAAATTCAAATAATTTAATCAAATATGAATCCCGTTTTCATCTCGCTTTTGCAAAGATAGAAAAATAAAGACATAGGTGCCTGTAGGGACTCGAACCCAAGACCTCAAATTAAATCTAATCTAAATACCCTAATACTTATCCTTTAGACCGTTGGCCTGCGCCTTGATATTTAGTACAATTAAGTTGTACTTAAACTACTCAGTTGCCTAAAATAAAATTTTTTAACTAAGCTAAAACTAAAACTAAAACTATTTGTTTTTAATATAAGTTACTTCTTAAAAATCTACAAAACTTTTTATAATAATTTTTCCTTTTATTATTACTATTATTTTTTTTTTTTGGTATTTTCATCATTTGTTAATTTTTATTATTTTTATCTTTTATTAATTTTTTTGTTAATTTTATTTTTGAATTAGGAACCTTTTTATAAAAATAAAAATAAAATTAGGACTATAGAGGGGCAAAAATTTGGTGTCTATAACTACCCCTCTTTGTGGTGAAGTTTGAGCAAAATTTTGCCACAAAGACAAAAGAGACACCATTTTTGCCTTAGGACGACTCTATCCTAGGGAACGTTAAGACACATGACAAGGATTAGTTTGAAATGAGGAATAGCAAGGGTTAGCGCCCTTGTGGGTTGGCAAAAATCCCTAAAAGAATAATGAAGAAACTTAATCATGCCTTGATGAGTTGACTAACCAAGGCGGTCAAAGCGCCCTTTGAGCTGGTTAAGACCTAAAAATGAAGAAACTTAGTCGTACCCTGATGAGCTGACTAATCAAGGCGGTCAAAGCGCCCTTTAAGCTGGCTAAGACCTAAAAACAAGGAAAACTTAGTAGTATCCTGATGAGCTGACTAACTAAGGCGGTTAAAGCGCCCTTTGAGATGGTTAAGACTTGAAAATGAGGAAAGTTGTAATTAGGATAATGCTCCTTGAGCTTGCTAAATCCTTTGAGGAAATTTTAAGTCGAGTAATATTCTATGAGTCAAATGATTGGGAGTCTAAGGAACTTTGGGACCATGCTCTACGAGCTAACTGACTTGCTAAGATATTGTTTTTGGAAAACAAGCTATCATCCTTAGGGGGGAAACCAATTGCCAATGCAATGTTTTATTAGGCTTAGAAACACTTACCTAGTCTTAATGATAGCTCCCAAGTAGTCCAATGTCTTATTGAGCAATCCAATTAGAACCAACGATTCTAACCCTTACCATTGTCTTTTCTTGTTCTTGCTCTTCTTCTTCTTTCTTCTTCTATCTCTTTCTAACCCCCCCTTTTTTTCTTTCTCTTCTCTTTTTTTTTTTCTTTTTTTTTTTCTCTTTTTTATTTTCTTTTTCTTTTTCTTCTTCTTTTTTTATTTTTTTTTTTGTGAAAGCAATTTAAACCTGAAACGAATGTAAAACATATTCATTTCTCGAACAAAGATGTCCTATGTTGAACTTCTGGTCCAAACATCGGCTTTTCGTATAAGCATCTATTCTCAAGTGAGTTTTTACTTATGTACCACACGTTACTCTTTCTAAACATGGCTTTATCCTAAGAAATAGGAAACAAGTCTCCCTTTCTTTAGGGGTTAACCACAATACAATATTAAAAGAATTTTTATCAATAGTCATCGCTTCAAGTTAAGTATTTATTTTTCTTGTACTTCTTGTGTGTAAGGTTTATTTAGGTAGAGGATAGAGCGAGAATTGAGGTCTTTTAGTGGAACAAGAAAAGGGCTAAGGATATTATCCAATGCTAATGACTACCAGGAACACTAACTTTGTATGTAGAAAATGAAAATGAAATCATAGTAATAGTAAGATTGTTTGCAAAAATTTCATTGATGTTCAAGGATAGTACATCTTTAATGCGTCAGCATTTATTGGGTCTTTCAAGTCCGGACCATCCATTTGAGACAAGATAATAGCTCCCCCTAACAATACTTTCTTCACAATGTAAGGCCCTTTATAGTTTGGAGCAAACTTTCCTTTCGAATCAGTTGTGTTAGACAACGACTTCCTTAGCACTATATCTCCTTACTCAAAACTTCGGCGTCGTACATTTTTGTTAAAAGCCCTGTCCATTTGTTGCTGATAGCAAATGTTGTGGCATAAAGCTACCAGCCTCTTTTCATCAATTAGGTTTAACTGCTCAACACGCTTCTTTACCCAATCAGCCTCATCTAACTGAGTTTCTAACAATATTCTGAGAGACGGGATCTTGACCTCCACTGGTAGTATAGCCTCCATTTCGTATACCAATGAGTAGGGGGTTGCCCCTATTGATGTTCTGATAGAAGTTCGATAGGCCATGAGTGCAAATGGTAACATCTCATGCCAATTTCGATACGTACTGGCCATCTTTTCAATAATTCTTTTGATGTTCTTATTAGCTGCTTCCACAGCTCTATTCATCTGAGGCTGATAAGGAGTAGAATTTCTATGAATGATTATGAAGTGTTGGCATAACTTAGACATCAATTTATTATTCAAATTTATACCATTGTCAGTAATAATTGTCTTTAGTGTACCATACCAAGCCAGTATGTCTCTTTTAACGAACTTGACTACTACTCCCTTTGTTACACTAGAGTAGGATGAGGCTTCAACCCACTTAGTGAAATAATCAATAGCTACCAATATAAATCGGTGCCCGTTAGATGCCTTTGGAGTGATCAGGCCAATGATATCTATTCCCCACATTGAAAAAGGCCATGGTGCTGATAGTGTATGCAATTCTTGAGCTAGAGCATTTATCTTGTTTGCATAGATCTAGTACAAATGGCAGCATCCAACATGTCCGATACAATCCGCTTCTACAATTAACCAATAATATCCCATCCTCATGATTTTCTTAGCAAGCATGTAGCCATTCATGTGGGGGCTACATACTCTTTCGTGCACTTCTTTCATTAGCATCTCTACCTCTTTCCCGTCTACACAACATAAAAGCGTACCGTCAAACAATCATCGGTACAGCGTAGAATCGCTCATCAAGTACTGAGCCACCAATCTTCTAATTAATTTTTTTTCCTTCTTCTCTGCTCCTTCGGGGTACGTACCATGTTGTAGAAACATTTCGATATCATGATACCAAGGCTTTTCGTCACACGAACTTTCCATTGCCAAACAAAAAGCAAGCTTTTCCTCAATTTCAATTTTAAGTGGCTGAATCTCCACTCCTTTCAATACTTGGATCATTGATGCCAAAGTAGCAAGAGCATCAGCCAATTGGTTTTAAACCCTTGGTACGTACATGAATGTAATTTTTTCGAACTTGGTTATCAATTCAGCCAGGTGCTGGCAGTAAGGTACTAATTTGGGATCTTTTGTCTTATACTCACCTCAAGCTTGGCCTATGATCAACGAAGAATCTCCATATACTTGTAATTCCCGTATCTCTTTAAACAATGCGATTTTAAGTCCCAAAATATATGCCTTGTATTCTGCAATATTATTGGTACATGGGAAAGCCAGTCTCATGGCCATTGGAAATTGTGTACCTTCAGGTGATATCAAAATTGCCCTTACTCCATATCCAGACACATTAGCTACTTCGTTAAAAAACATTTTCTACCCTGAAGATTTTTTGACTACTTCACAATTAGAATCATTTCCTGCTACCAGGATACTTTCATCAGGAAACTCAACCCATGCTTCTTGAGGGGTATCCTCAGAAGGATTCTCCGCTAATTGATCTGCCAAAGCTTGCCCCTTGACTGAACTTTAGCTCACATACTTAATGTCAAATTCTATTAACAACATCTGCCACTTTAAAACTCTACCAATGAGAGCCGGTTTTTCAGCTAAGTATTTCAAAGGATCGTATTGTGTTATCAACTCAATTTGATAATAGTGTATATTGTTTGAGCCAATGCATAACCCAGACCAATGCACAATAGGTTCTTTCGGCTTTTGAGTATTTCTTCTCCCCTTCTGTGAACTTTTTGCTTAGATAATAAACGACTTGCTCTTTCCCTTCTTCATCCTTCTGGCTAAGCATGGATCCCATGGATTCGGGCATTATGGTCAGGTACAAAAACAATGGCTTTCCAGGTTTAGGAGCTACTAACACTGGAGGTTTCATGAGGTATTCTTTGATTTTTGTGAAAGCCTCTTCGCATTCCTCATTCTAGTTGATCTTTGCATTCTTCTTTAATAGCTTAAAAAGAGGGCGACATTTGTCTGTTAACTGTGATATGAATCAGGCTATGTAATTTAAACGCCCCATGTCAATTATGGCTTTGGCTTTATCGGGATCGACTTCGTTACCTCTTTAGCTAACTATGAACCCCAACAATTTTCCTAACGTCACACCAAAGGTACATTTCTCCAGATTCAACTTCAAATGGTACTTCCTTAGTCTATCAAACAGCTTCCTTAGGTTATCTAAGTGATCTTCCTCTTCCTTGGATTTTGCAAACATATCATTAACATACACTTCTATTTCTTTATGCATCATATCATGAAAAATTGCAACTATGGCCCTTTGATATGTTGCCCCTACATTCTTAAGCCCAAACGGCATCACCTTGTAGCAAAATGTTCCCCAAGTCGTAATGAAAGTCGTTTTTGTCTTATCTTCTTCGGACATTCGAATTTGATTATATCCCAAAAAACCATCCATGAAAGAGAATAGATGATTTCCGGTCGTGTTATCTACTAAGACATCAATGTGAGGCAATGGAAAATTATCTTTAAGCATTGCCTGGTTGAGATCTTGAAAGTCTACACACACTCTGACTTTCCCATTCTTCTTCATTATTGGAACAATATTAGCTACTCATTCCGAGTAATCCGATACTTCAATGAATCTAACCTCTAGTAGTTTCTTCACTTCTTTAATTTTCAACAAGACGTCAGGTCAAAATCTCCTTAACTTTTACTTTTTTGGTTTAGCATCTTCATATGTGGGTAAATAGTAGACTACAATCGACGAGTCCAACCCAAGCATATCTTCATACAACCAAGCAAACACATCCTAATATTTAGCTAATAACACAATCATTTCTGTTTTTTGTTTCTCTTTTAAACTTGCCATAATTTTTAGATTCTTAGGATTTTCTTTATTCCCTATATTAATTGTCTCAATCAGTTCATCAATAGTGATTCTATCCAGTTCATGTTTTTGCCATTCCTCTTGTATATTACTGTGGTCATCGACATTGCTCCCGATGACTAACCCAGTAGGGCCAAAAGCGATATTGATATTGATATTTTCATTTTCTACCTACACGAGGTATTCTTGGTTTTCGCTTGGTTCATTGGATCTGAATGAGAATGCATAAAGAAAAGTGTATGTAAGCAAGAGAGAACTGAAACACAATATAGGAAAGAAACAAACTAAGATTTCATTAAATAAATGGAAGTATGTCTTAAATGAGATAAAGGCTTAACTAATTTTGAATGAAAGGTTCGACGATACATTTGAAAAGATGACTATTAAAAATAAAAATTTAGAAAATACTAACTATGGGTTACCTCTTTACCCTAGGGAAGACCTATTGCTATTTGTCGAGATGGAGAACTATTTATTCAAATGATGCTGGAACTTGTGTGGCGAGTTTGTTGATCCCCTTTGCCAGATTCCTAGGCTTGAGTCTCTTCCCATATGAATGTCTCAGCTAGCGATAGAAAGGTCATCGAGAAATGGTATAATCTGTTACCTCTCTTGCCCCTGGCTTGTTTCTTTTAGAATTCTTCTGTCGGGGTAGGATTGTAGCCAAGGCCATAGGTGCCGATCTAGCCTTCCTTGAATCCCATTCTTCTATCATCTTTTCTATTGGGACCAGTAATCATGTTCACTTCTTCAAACATTTGTAAACCCAACTCTTCTTGTCCCTCACTTCTAATGTAGTGTACAACCTGTAAACCCCGCGAATTTAGCTTTCTAAGTATAGAAACGAACGTCTAAACTGTAGATAATTTCCCGAACTCAAAAGAGCCAGTGAGATTTAAAACCAATAAAAATCTCAATCTAAAACCTAAAGTGGATACGAAGAACCTTAAATCATCAATTGAATCCCTAATTACATACGAAGGCCCTAAAACCTCGAACCTTAACAAAACCCTAAGATGACAATCGAAAATTTAATCGCGTAAGAATATATGAAACCCTAAATGTGTAAAAACATTAGAGATGGTGCCTTAAAGTAATAAGAACCCTAAAACCATAACTTTAAGGATATAAAAGCACTAATTCACCATAATTTACCTTAAAACCCTAAGTGATAATATATCCTCCATATTTTGCCATTTTATCGGTAAACGACTGAAGATAACCCTCAATCATGCATAAACATTTAGACTACTTAAGCGATCCCTTAGAAACTAAGATAATGAGTCATAGATTATATTAATCCCTTAAGCATGTGATTAAGATAGTATTACATAGAGTTAAGGGTATAGTTGAAGATTAGGTTAAATGTAGTAAACCTTAATACCCTAAATGCTATTTTTCATCTTAATTACATTAAGTAGCTTACTAAATGATGTATATAGGATATAAATACCTAATGGAAGACCTCATTATCTATTTTTACAAATCAATTTACTAAATTTCTTATTTCCTCTCATTTCCTTCATTTTTTTAACTTAATTTCCCTTAATCTCTACATTATGTACACAAAATTACCAAAGCTTAAGGAGAGTTGACCAAGTCAACACATGTTGACCAAGGTCAAAATGTTGACCAAGTCAACACTTTGAAAAGTCAACAAAAGACCAAAAGATTAAGAAAATATCTACTCTTTCATGATGGCTTTTCTTATCTTCTCTTTTGATTTTTTTCTCTTCAATTGTTGCCGTCCATACATCTCCCTTGTAGACCCCACCATCCTTCTTCTTCCATAAGCAAAACAAAGACAAAAGAAACAAAACAAAAATCCTCCTCCATGCCGTGAGCTTTCCCCTTCCCTTTCACTTTCATTTCTTCACTTTTTCCTCCTTAAATTCAACACATCTAAAGGTATGTACTTAACTTACTTTGTTGGTTTATATTATTCATTAGTTAGTTAATTAGGTAGATTAGATAATTAGTTATGTGTTTAATGTTGTCTTGAAGAGGAGAGAACAAAGTTTCCATCTTTAAGTGTAGAAATCTAGGAATCATGAATAAGAAGAAAGGAAAACATGAATATGTGCACAAAGAATATGTACATGAGGTAAACCGAAAAGAAGGGAAGCATGAGGAGCATGGTACATGAGTATTTTCCATGTACATAACCTTAATTAAAACAAAACCTAACCATACATACTTATACTATACTAATTACACACTTAAGAACACAAAAGAATGGAATTAGGGAGCTTTTCTTAAGGAAAAGATTAGGCATACTAATTTTAGTATGAAAATACGTATTCAACCGTATAGGTATATGAGTGGGAATACATGTATAAATATGGTATAAGTATATGTAGATGTATAAGTATATGTATGTATAAGGTATATGTACATAAGTATAAGTAAAGGACAAATGTACATAAGACATGTACATATGACATAAGCATAAGGTAATGCTTATGTAATTAAATGATGAGGTGAGTGATGAGGTAAGCACATGATGACATAAGCCATGACATAAGCAAAAGATGACATAAGCAAATGATGATGTAAGCATGACATAAGCATGGATTATAAACTAAGAAAAGAAGAAGAGAGTAACATAATTAGGATCCTAAATTAGTAAACCCTAATACACTTTCTAAATTGGATCATACTTAATTA